>OY101443.1:9205083-9615083 GCA_956483585.1 Gymnocheta viridis
AGCAAACAAACTCAAATGTCATTTAGAAAGCTTTTTAGCTTCTTTGTGAGAGCGGCTTTGCTCATTCACCATAATTAAAGTTTTTGGTTTACGGTTTATTTACCTTGAGGTTTTACTTGTTTGTTGACGTTAAATGAAAGCGAGTGTTTAAAGAAATTAATTTTAAAAAGCTACAAGTAAGGTAAAGTGCTGCCAGATTTGCTGGTAAAGTGGAACTGGAAAAGGCGATTTTGATTTTAAATAAATTTTCTGTAAAATATTATTAGAATGCAAAGTAAAATTCTTAAATTCTTCTAGAGAAAAATTAGATTCATTTAAAAAAAAAGGTCGAAAAATATATAAGAGTAAAATTCTTAATATACCAAATAAATCACTACAAACGGTACAACAAACACAAGTACAGATGGATCTCGTTTAATACGGCGCTTACGTTGCAAAAACTTTCCATGTTAACCAAAACCATGTTAAGCGATACAAGAAACCAAAAAGAAGGGTGACGTTCCACCATTTCCAAAAAAGGGAATTCCAGCCATATATTTCATATTTTATTAGATTTTACATACGATTTAAAAATTTTCATCACAAAATTTATCCTTCATCACTACATATTGTTATTTTTTTTAATCTGTTATTTTTGTTTCGTCATTCGCATGATTTGTGTGAAGTTCTTTGTATGGTGAATAGAGTTTTGCCCCACAATTTTTCATTTCCCGGGAAAGCGGGAAATTTTTTAAAATTTTCCGGGATCCCGAAATCCCGCTCCTCGAAATAATAAATATTAAATTTGCTAGGCCTTAACAAAAATTGTATTAGAAAGATTGAAATACACTATCATACACAATCGTACGATTCATTCACTGGAAAATTTGACAGAATTCTGTTCCACTTTTAAAAATTGCAGTGAATTTGCCACACTATCACACAAAAAAGATGCAAACACATACATATATACATGTGTATTTTTTACTCCAGTAATTTTAGATTTTCGCCTAAATAGTTGCAGATTTATAAAATAAATAGTTTTAGTTTAATTTTGCTTTCGTTGCAACTTAATTTCCTAAAAAGATGCATCTCTGATCGCAAGAAATCTATCATTTTATGGAAATTTTAATAATTATGTGCAAGTCGGACCGACTTGTCAAAAAATCTGCCTCACAAGTGCATTTTATGGCTACACTTTTTGAATACACACGACTTTTTTGGCAGATCGCATGACCAAGTAGGATAGTGTATCACAGCCTTTACTAAAACATATCTTATGTTTTAATAATACATTAATATGTTAATTTAAATTGTGTATTACCACAGGAACTTTCTTTTTTTAACTTTTAGTTTTTCAATTCCTTAAAGGCTATTTCCAACATTTTTATATTGTTATATGAGATAAAAGTAAACTTACAAATATGGGTGAACATAAACAAAGACATAACAATTCAGTTAATAAAAACAAACATAAAATAATTTAGAAAAAATAATACAAAGGTACTCGAGGTTTAAATTCCAAAACAAAAATATTAAATTTTTAAAATAAGAAAATAATTTAATAATATAATTCATATTTTTTGGTTTAGGAAATAACTCTTTAAAACGCTTAAAGCGTTTATGGACTCGTCAGAAAGCCTATTTCTAATTTTATTAGCAAATTGACCTGCTTCCGAAAACGACCGCTAACTTTTTACCGTTAAGTTGCCAATAATTTTTTTTATTATTTCCCGGGATCCCGCATGAAAAATCCCGGGAAAGCGGGAAGTTTTTAGATTGAAATTCCCTCCTCGGGAATGGTGAAATACATTATTCAAGATCTCACAGAGCCAAAACTGCCTAATAAAATCAAGATGATTTTCTGTATGAAACGTTTTTAGGCTAAAGGTTATTCCAGCAGAAAGAAGCGCAGACTTTTTCGAATAAATACCTCATTGTAAATCATTTAAATTTTATCAAGAAGAAAAACACATTAAATCAAGAGGAAAACTTGTTGTTCACAATTTTTTTACACTCAATTTACATTATTTTTGGGAACAAAAAACCAATTCATAGAGAAAAACTTTTGATTCTATTAGAGTTTCTTTTGAGTTGTATAAAAATGAGACTTCTTACTGATCTCATTAGGCTACTAATTGATTTTTTCAAAAAGGCATTTCTTATTGATTTCACTAGGTTCCTATATGATCATATGTAAATAATTTTCTTGATTTACTTAATAAGGATATCTGCTTGATTATATTAGCTTGCTTGTTATTTCATAGAGCCGACGTAGATATTGTACTAAACTATTATTCTGGGCTTCGCAGGTTCGATTCCTGGATAGACCCCGGGTGTTTCTTCGGACAATCCAAAATGGCTTCGCGGTTTGTGTTTGTTTTTGAAAAAAAATTTGCCTAGAGTCAATTTTTTTCATGATCTTTTTGGTTTTTGTGCCGCAATATTTCTCTGGTGCAGATACTTCGATATAAGTACGCATGTTTGTACATGTGTCGCCGGTTATATCTCTAGTTCTTTGCACTTTACATATTAAAACTAACTGTTTGGTCCACTATGTCGTAAGAATGCGTTCTTTCTGACAATTACATATAAAACAAAATACAAAATTTTATTTTTGTTTCAGGCAGTAAAGATAAATATATCGAACAAAAATGCCATTTGCAGCACAATTGCAGTCCTCCATGGGATCATGGGAATCTGATATTATTCTTAAATTCGAATGTAAGTTCGTAATATGACCCAACATTTTGGTCTGCGAAAGTATGATACTCAATATTTTGGACAGAAAAAATCGACCATTGTCACAATAACATATGATTTGAGAAGACACTTATATTTAGAGCACCCTGTACCAGAGGGGATAAAAATAAAATGCAAAACATATTTTTTTTAACAATACAATGTGAATGATAGATATCATAATATTGTATAATCGGATGATGTCGTACGAATCAGTTATGTACTAGTGTCTGAAAGAATTTTTACTATTTCAGAAGAACTTAAATCAAGTGTAAAGTTTTATAAGAATAATGGCACTGCCCATTTTTTAATCATTAAACCAATCCCAATCGATGTCAAAACTACGGTAATCCTAGATTTACTAGAATCAAGTATAGAAAGATTGATTTAAGTACGGACGGATTTAAATGCTCAATTTAACTTAAGAATTTTTTAGTTAATTCAAGATTTTTCACGTGATTAATGAATTTTGTACTCATTTTGAAAAACTCCAGGATTGGTAAGCTAAAGTAATCTCGTTTTCGGCTTCATTAAAATACATTTTATTGTTATTTGTAATAAAAATTTTAAGTACGACTCGTGCTCAAAGTAAATAGAAAATACTTGAATTTAAACCCGAACTGTTTTTCACTATTTATGTTTTCATTATTACAGAATTAGATAATATTATTATTGATGCATACTTCAAAAATTTTGCTGATATTAGGTAACAAACTTATAGGTCGAAGATTTTTTAGGATTATTACTTTTTTTTTCTTTTTTTTTGGTAGTATCACCACCTTAGCTGTTTTCCAACTAAATATTTGGAAAATATGAATTATTGAGCATGTTATTGATTAATTAGCAAAAATCGTCGATCATTATTTGTGGAGTTTTTTCAAGTAATATATTCAGTATAATATGAACTCCTGACAATAGCTTATTTCTCAAACTAGAAAAAATATATGAAATATTTTTTTTTTAGTTATGAAAAAATTACAGGATTGTGTTTCCTCTAAATTATCTGATAATTTTGTATCACTAAAATTAGTTAGAGTGGTTTTATTATTCTCGAATATTAATTTGGTTTCTAAAAACCTATCGAACGTTTCACTAACTTGGGTATGCACAATGTTCTCTTGATCCATCTGTTTATGAGCATGGACGGACTCCAAAAACGCACCTATTGTATCTAACTATATAATTATAAAAGGCATCCATTTCTGAACTTAGTGGGTTAATTCCCGCATTGGTTAAGAGAAATTCAGTGCGTTTTGAAATTTTTTATTTCCTGGAGATTTAGTGGCGTGAATTTTTGGAAATTTTTTTTTTATCTGACCAAATATATTTTTGAAATCTTCGGGATCCATATCTGTTAGTTTTTCATGAATGCGATTGTTCATGATTATGGTAAAGTTTTCAGTTATGAGTTTTTTTTTATAATTTTCAATTTAGAGAAACTCATTTTCTTGGCAAAGTTTTATAAAAATCCATTAAAAGTAAATGGTTAAAAAAATGAATTACTTAATATGGGCGTGCCACTGCCCACCTTTTTATTATTTAACTGTAGAATTGGTTGTAAAACATAGTTTACTTTGCATAAGCGCTGCGAAAATGTTCTTCCGATTAAAATTTACAGTCGGCGCTGCTCATAATCTATGTATAGTTTCGCAAGAATCGTTTTATTAGAAAAAAAATTTTAGGAAATATTTACTTTGTATGGGAGTGGCACAGCCCACTTTTCTTATAATCATATGGTTTTGTCAGAGGCTTTTAATGTAAGTGCAAAGTTTAATAAAAATATTTGATGTAGAAAAGTTGGAAATAAATTGTATTGTCAACGAAACTAAAAGATTTTTGCTTTTTCTTAAGAACCGATTCTTAAGAAAAAGCGTCATTGAAGTATTCAAAGTAAATAATCCCATGATCTGGCATCGCTCTTCTTTTTGTTGCTTGAGGAGAGTAAAAAAAAGCTTTTTTTCATGTTCATTCCGATTCGTGGTCAATTACATCTTACAACAGCAACTTTCGCTCGGGAATTATTGGCTCTTCAGTTTAAGCGTTTATTACCAAATAACTTCATAATGATTACAAGATCACAATAATGAAGTATATTATTGTGTTAACAAGAGCGATAATGACAATAATGATGGTGTTAAGATGATGATGATGATGATGGGTATTATTTTTTTTGTTTGTTTTATGAATAACACGTACCTTAAAGCTCACTAAAAAATCGAATATTAACACGGCCAAAGTGATTTTGAAATTGTAAAAGAGTCAGGCGGCATTGTTTCAAGAGCTGGCCTAGTGCAAACAACACAACATTGAAGAAAGCGGTTGTTTCAAGTGAAAAAGTTGTACAAAAAAAATAACTCGATAAAAAAGTTTAAGGCAGAAAGTCTTACAATTTAGAAAATGAAACCACAAATGGTTTTAAAATTAAAAACATGATGAACAACATTAAGCAAAAATGTAAAAATTAAAAACTATTAAAGAAGAAAATAGCAATAAAGCAAATGGCAAAAATTCCATACAAAGCAAATTATCTTTAGGAAAAAAAAGAAATAAAAATAAAACGAAAAAGTGAAGACCCTCAATATAATGGCGAAATTATTATGTGCGCCAACAAAAAAAACTAAAGACGATTAATGAATAAATAAAAAATAATAAAAATTAAAAATTATATTTTAAAGTGTTAAAAACAAAAACCCAAATCATGTAAAAGAAATATTAACATAAATTTAATATAAACTAGACTTGAAAGACATTAAATTATTTTAACAGAATTTTTGAAAAAAAAGAAAGAAGAGAACACTAAACAAAAAATAAATTATTTAATTTCATTAAAATAGATTTAGTTAAAATTTGTACTAATAATACACAGTCTTGGACTGCATTCATTTTTAAAAAGCGAAAGTGTCTTTTTTTCCTCATAAAAATCGTTGATCAGCCATCATCTTCAAAGTTTTATGCAACATGTTTCTTTAGACTTTTGCAGCTGTTGTGCAACATTTGGAAAAACGTTACGTCAATATTGCAGTTCATTATTATTATTATTGTTTTTTTTTCTTTTTGGTTTATTTGCAATCACAAATAGTGACAATTTATTGCTCCTTCAACAATTACAATGGTTGCAATTGCGTACAGGAAGGATTACAAATATGAACGCGACAGTTAATTTAAAATTTCTTTAAGAAATTTATCGAAACAAACAATCCAGGTAAGTTAAATCTTTAACGAATTGCCATTTGAGGTGTGGCTGTAGGCGCAGACCTAGTCTAAGCTCTATGGGAAGTTTAGGACAAGGTGAATGAGTATTTCCACATTTTAGAAGAGGTCCCCTCAGATCCGCGTCTGGTGGATGAGTGATATAGCAACAATTATAAAATGTGTTCAGTTATAAATGATTTACTTTAATGTTTTAATTGTAATTTAATAATTTAAAAAACAAATATTTTCAAACTAAGCCTGTCCAAAAAAATTCATTAATAATTGCCCCAAAGAAAAAACGTACTTCCTATTACATTTATAACACACATTCATTTGTAACTTCTTTTTTGTTTTTTTTTTGTTGGCCCATAAATCCATTAAACAAAAAGCCAAAAAAAATTCGCTTGGCAAGTGTGTGCATGGTTATTGATCAGATTTCCGCATTTATTTGATCAAGCAACAAAAAAAAGCAAAAAAAACTTTGTACCCTACACCATTGGTGGTATTACATATGATATTATTCGTGTACGATATTCTTTGTAACAATCAAAGATCCAAAACATAATTAGTCAAAAGCCCTATTATTTTTATTAAAAAGTCCTTGTTACTTTTATTATTATTTATTTTAAAAAAATCGTAACAATCAACCTAACACTCAGTCAATTGCCTGCTTATAGCTTGATTGTAGTCAATTATTTGTAAATGACCGATAATAAGGCAACTACGGGATTGTTACGATCACATATGATTGACAGTGTGCTTATTAGGCAATTGTTTTGTTTTGTATTTTTTAAAGAAAAAAACATAAATTCGAAATTAAAAACAATTAAACGAAATATTATGCAATTTTAATTGATTGTGTGTGGCGCCAAGTCTGCTATTACATGACCAAATATGTTTGACAGCTTGATTGATGGCTTCATTTAGTAACGTTCAATTCCAATGGGTATTGGAAAAGATTAAATGTACTCTTAATGCTTACTAATTATTACTTGAAAAGTTTGCTTTAAAGCCGCCAATAAATATATACAAGCATGATCAAAAATGCTTGAAGACATGCTTGATGAATAAGGTTGGTATAGAATTCCTGTAGTAGCTCGTTGCACACAGGCCCACTTAAATTATAGCGGTTTGATAAAAGTTTTAAATCGAGCTACTGAATGCCTTCTGTGCAATTCTAGTTATTCAACTATATGTCGTCAAGCTTAATATTCAAGTACATGATCAACACATTTTTTGATTTTGCAATTGCTTCATTTCAATTTGTCGAATATATAAATACTAGAGTACGCTTAGTGGTCGAAATTCGACCGTCAGTTTAAACGTATACAAACAAAAAAGAAAAATGGATCTAACAATTTGTCTTTGCCTATTTATATATAGAAGATTAAAGCTTTTTCCCAGCACGATCTTACATGTTGAATACTAATACTGGGGGCAAATTACGGCATTCGATATCAAAAAAAATTTCCATACAAAAAATTTTGCATGGGATTTCGTTCGATATCGAATGCCGTAATTTGCCCCCCGTTTTGATACCTTAAAAATAAAAGTTGAGAAAAAGTTAAAAAAAAATTTAAAGTGCTTTTTTTCAATATGTCTTAGGGGAACTTGTTTTTCCTCATGCCAAAAGCTATTTTCGATGGCACAACATAGATTGCCAAATTGACCCACCCTAAGAATGCTTGCCTACACGCTTGATGTTGAAGTGTATTAATTTGTCTTTGAGAAGAAACTTTGAATAATTTTAAATACGCCATCAACTCGTAGTGCTTAGAGGTTCAGATCAAATGCATTTTACATCGTCATTTTTTTTTTGCACAGTTTAGTTTGAGCTTGATCAAATATTTTCGATATTTTGATCACTTTATTTTATCAACGAAAATTTAAATTCATAAATTATTTTTTAAATTTATTAATCGAGATTGCCTCGATCTCATCTTTCAAAGATTTTCAAAAAAAAATAGATTCATATCGAATAATATAATTTGTTTGTTGGGATTTTTGAATAAGTTTCGAAGCCTTCTATGCTTATTTATACTTTTGTAATTTTTTTAATTAAAAGTTTGTGTATAAAATAAGAGGTTTGAAACATTTCAAAAATATGGTTTAAGGTCTACTGATGATCTGGCATTAGCACCAATGAAATGCATGCATATAGACTGGCTAATAAAACCCTCAACAAGCAAAAGTTTTTGAAAATCTTTAAATTCATTAATTTTTTTTTAAAGATTTTTGTTTTTGCTTGACATTTATTTGGTAATTTATGTCTTATAAAAATGGTTTAAGAGGATTGTAGGATTGTGTTAAAGACCAAAATATTTAGTTTACAAAAACTGTTGCCTAAGACAGCAAGTTTGAAAAATATATGTTCCAATTTAATTGAAAGTTTGCAATTGTTAAGGGTAATAAAAAATGAGAAATTAGAAACTCAACTGATTAACAAATATTGATAAATCATTTAGAAGTAAAAAGAATAACTTTAAAATGTGTATTTTGTTTGAAAATATTGATAATGAGGAGTTAATCTTCTTTCTAGTAAATAAAAATAAATAAATAAAATGCTGAATGAAGTTTAAAAATTAAATTGAAAAGATGTGCAAAAGCATAAAAAAATAAAAATAATTCGCAGAATATAAAATTACCCAAAAATCTCTTTTAAAACCCGTACAGCAGCTTAACTGGGAAAGAAAAACCAAAAAAAGGTCCAAGAAAAAACTGAATTAAAAAAAATTTATCATGGAAAATTAAAAAAAAATTTAAACCAAACAGCGTACAAATAAATAGAATTGTAGGTGTTTATATATTAAATGTTGATTTTTAGTTAGTTAAACCCAGTGCTGCTAATTAAACATGTTACGCTGTACTTTGTAAAATTTTCCAATCTTTTCTGTTTTTAATTACAATTCTTGATGTTTAAGTTCAAGTTCGTTTTCCTCTACTAAATGCGTTAAAAATAAAAAGTTTGAAGCTTTAAGAAATTATTTTGATACTTTTTATCACTTAATTAATCTACTTTGTAATAAAAATCAATCTTTAAATAAACATTTTCACTTCAATGTATTTTTTACAAACTAATGAATTTTTGTTAACAAATTACAGCTTTAAATTTCTTTTAGTTAAACTCTTTAATTATAATGCTGATTTATTAATTTAATATTTTTTGTTTATCTTTTTGTGTGAAAATTTTCAACTCATGAACTCTGTGTTTCGCTTTTAACCGCAAACAATGAGCATGAAAGTGTAACAATTCATTGTATTGTAAAAGTCTAGGAGGGCTTGGAGGCTTCCGCTTGGTTGCATTCATTAAAAAAAATAAGTAAAATATAATCCGTTTTAGCCACAAGAAATTTGAAAAGATGGACGAAATGTTTGTTTGAGAAAAAGATAAATTGAAAATAAGCAAACAAAAACACGATATTCCTGAGCAGAAGATAAATTTTCAGGGAATAAATGAAACTAAGGAAAAACTAATTATTATAATCAAACAAGAGAACAGAATAACATATAGTTTTGGAAGACCACTACAACAACCTTGTGATTATATTGAAAGAAAAATAAACTGTAGTAAGCAAAAAAAAAATAAATAAATAAAAAAGTATTAACCACTAAAAAATATGTGCTCGCGTTCGCCGACAACAAATGGAAAAAGTAAAAATTAATAAAGCTTAAGTAGAGTAAGTTAAACTGCGTTCTAGCCGAACACTGGAACTAAAAAATATTAATTTTTTATTTATCAGTTTTTTAACTGCTCGACTATTAGTTTTTTTTTGCATTTAGAGAAACAGATCCCAGCTTTCCTATTCAATTTATATTTTCCATTTAACTCAAACCTTTTCTTTGAGTGCATTCATATATGCAATTCAAAAACACATAAATACGGAAGATTTATTAGAAAATAAATTTATAACAAAATTGCGGTGTTCATGTCGTTTCAACAATCAAAGTCTATGCGGTAATTGCGTGCAACAATGAAACGAAATGTATTTTTCTTTTTACATAAATCTGCACCGTTGTTAAGTTAAAATTAAAATATAAATGTAAATTTGTGCCTGTCTTTATAATAATAATAAAGAAAAGAAAAGACACACAAGATTTTACTGAAGATCAGGCTACAAAATTAAAGCACAAGCTTATTTCTCATTTTAATACAATTGAGAAACTGCCAGCAAATAATGTAACTGTTAACGAGATGCTTCCAAAACTAACGTCAGTTACAAGTTATGATATCAATGAAGCGATTTTGGCAGCTATTTAATTATGTAAACGGAAGTTGAATTTCTTTTGTTTCCATCGGAATGAAATTATAGTCTAAATGGAAATGATGCATAAACAATATAGTAGCAACGTCTATGGAAATTTTCATTAAAATCGGATCAGGAATTCTAAGTCCTGCCATAAATCCTTTGACTTAAAATAGCTGAATTCCGGCAAAAAATGTAGTTGTATAAAAGATCAATCAAAACAAATCAAATTTTCTCTGACTTAGTAATTGTTCACACATGGAGGGCTCAGAGCTGAAATAAACCAAGTCATAAAATATGAAAAATTTCAAAACTATTGCGAAATTCTTTGCAAAGTTTAACTCTATTTAGTTCTGTAACGGACTAAGTAAATAAAGTGTTTCGTTCGTAAGGCAACGGTAAAAACCCCAAGTCAATGGCTATCATTTTAATGCCAGTTCATTTACTGAAACTCAAAATATCTTCGAATTGTCTTTTTGTGTCTTGGTTCACTTCAGCTCTGAGCCCTCCATATGCAGGTCATCCCATCTCTGATGAGAAGGTTTGGTCCTCAACAACCGAATACCGTATCGGCAATCATGAATTTGATTGGTATTTGGTTTGAAATTGTTGTACAGTGTAATCGTGTAAATGTGAAAAATATTTTGCGTTTTATTTTTGCATTAACCCTTGTAATACCTAAGGCAACATTGGCACTGAAGTTAGCAAAATCTATAGGTACTATTTCTTTAAGTTTTTTCTTATTGAAAACTATAAAATCTGAAAAACTCTTATTTTGTGGTTTACTTTTACATTAAACCTTGTAAAGCCTAATCCGCAGGATTAACATTTTTTAAAACCAAAATGAGAATTCTTGGTATTTTATTAAAAAATAAAAAATAAAATGAGTTAAATATTATCTCAGTTTTTGCTAATTTACCTTTGTGTCAACCCTTGCAAGGTCTAAGGCAAAAATTGTGAAACAAGATATTTTTAAAAATACAATTTTTTTTTAATTTCAGCAAATTCTTTTTTAATTATTGTTTTTTTATTTTATTAATATAATTTTTTAATTAATTAACGACCTTGAGGTCACTTTTATATAAGATTTCCCAGAAGCAATAAAGGTATTATCGGATATATTTTGGTTAATAATGATTTTCCTATTGGACAAGTGTATGATTTGATTGTGCAGTATGGGAGACAGAATATAAATAATTTGGAGAATGACAATATCGAATCTAAAGCTTACAAATCTCTAACATGTGCTGCTTTTCTTTCGGAAAGATTTCAAAAGCCAGATATTTTTGATACTAATAAATAATGGACGGCAAATTAGACATATAATACATTAGATAAATTATTTGGTAAAACAAAAGATAGAACACAGAGATGATAAAGGGTCCGCCATCTAACGTTTTTTTTTCAACTAGTGCTTATTTCGTGAATGGTAACACTTAGCTCATGTCTGATTTGACAGGTAATTAGTTTTATCCTTCCGCTGAACGAATATGGTTGTGTATTCGCTTCGCTAAGTGGGCATGCGATCGACTTACAGAAGATGCCGATTTTGCCAAAAAAATCATATTTTCAGATGAAGCTCATTTTGATCTTGGCGGGTATGTAAACAAGCAAAATTGTCGCATTTGGGGCACAGAAAACCCGCACGAATACATTGAAAAGCCGACGCACCCAAAACGAGTTACAGTTTGTTGCGGATTTTCGTCCAGAGGCATAATAGGGGCCATTTTTCTTCGAAAATGAGCAAGGAGTGGCCGTTACAGTCAATGGCGATCGTTATCGGGCCATGTTGAACGAATTTTTGTTCACAAAAATTTAAGAGGCAACATTTGGTTTCAACAGGACGGCGCTACGTGCCACACAGCCGAAGCTACACTCGATGTTTTGCGCACTGTTTTTGAAGATCGCATTATCAGCCGCAGAGCTGATGTCGTTTGGCCACCTCGGAGCGATTTGACTCCGTTGGACTATTATTTGTGGGGTGCCGTCAAAGATAAGTGTTACGCCGACAAGACAATTTGACGCTTTAAAGGATAATATTCGTGAAGCCATTGGTGAAATACAGCTGCACACAATCGATAATCTGCTTAAAAATTGGACCGATCGTGTAGGCTACTGCATGGCCAGCCGAGGCAGCCATTTGAATGAAATTATTTTTCATTATTAACCGGAAGGATTGTACTTTCAAATAAAAAAAGAAATTTGAGAAAATATTCAGTAGTTTTTTTTATAGCATTTTCAAAAAAAAAGTTATCTGGCGCACCCTTTATAAGTGTAATGTTGCTAATGATAATGAACATTGTGATAAGGTTCATGTAGGTAAAACACCAAAATAAACTTAAAACTAGATTAAAAGGACACAGATCAAAACAAAACTACAGAAACTATACATCATCACAAAAAACAAGAGGCAAATTACGGCAATCGATAACGAACGAAATCACATACAAAATTTTTTGATTTTATACGGAAATTTCGTTCGATATCGAATTGTCGCAATTTGCCCCCCGGATTATCATTGCCGTAATTCAAATCATCATCCAGACTTTGATAATGTTTATATTTTTAACTCAGAAAATAAGTATACACGCTGTTATATGTGGAGCACAGAATTATTGTCATTTAATATATAAAAGGATAAAAGAGTAATTATAGAACAAAATAAAATAATACAATGTTAATGTTTTAAAATTATCAGAATTAGTTCATTTCCTCATTTTTCAATTAAAAAAAATATTTTTTTTCAATTAACAATTAATTTAAGTACAAACAAAAAACAGAGAAGAAAAATATACATTTAAACTCTATTTTTAAATTTTAATTCCTAAACGGTTTTTCATCCTGAAGAAGCTATGAAAAGGAGTAGCGGAATAACGATAATAAATGGATATTTTTTTATATAAAACTGACTTCAAGATCGTTAATTAATTAGTAAATTTTATAGATATTTCAAGAAAAAGTCGAAAATTTATTAATTAATTAAAAACAAAATAAACTTACAGAAATATAAAAATTAATTACAAGACGTTTTTTTAACTAATGAGCGGTTTGACTAAGTTCCGCTTAGTTCTGGTCTTATTTTTTAAGTTTTTTTTTATTAATTAATTGCCTTAGTAATTTCAAAGATGTAAAAGACAATCATACGAAGAAAAATTGCCATATAACTTGAGGATAATAAAAAAAATTGTATTTAACGACAATAAACTTGATTTCACGAAATAGTTTAAACAATCTTGAACAAAATTCTCAGCAGCCAAGTAAAACTATAAAATACCGTTGAAAGACAATAAAAAAATGAGTGGCAAAATTTTTAAATATCTGTAACTTGTCCAATAAAATGTAATCATTAATATTTTGTTTAGACCATGAGATTATGCTCTTTAAAAAACATTAGATGTCTACTAAAGTGTTCGACATAATTTAGAGAAAAAAAATCCGGTATAACCTCTTAATTTAGTTGTGTAGCTTAAGGAAGCTTGTTGCTGATCAAACGTTTGCTAAAATATATTTTTTAAAGCAAAAAAAATATAAATAATGAAGCAAAAATTTGCTTGTATAAAAAAAGTTTGTTGCTTAACTCTTTTGTTTTGTTACAAATTACACGCGAAGACTGAATTTTATTAATATTTTTTTATATTTTTTTATTGTTGCTGTTGTCATTATTACTGTCATGAATTTATGAACTACAACGCAGTTTCTCAGAAATGCACACGGATTTTTTTTATTATTTTTTATGTATCAAGATATTATTTTATTTAATTTTTTTTTGTCTATTTTGATTTTTCCGCTTGTGTAGATTTCCTTCCTTCCGAATTTTTATGTTTCATGAACAGAGAAAATATATAAAAAACTGTTAAGCTTGCAAGCAAGTTTATTAAATAAGACACCGGTTTACCCAAGTCAGAGCTTCGTAGCGATTTTTCCATGTAACTTTTGTGGAAAAATGCTGTTATAAGCGACACACAGTCCACACAAACAAAACTAAAAAAAAAATATCTTGTTTTATATTGCATGAAAGTTATAATTTTTGGATAGATAACAAAATAAGTAAAATACTTGCTGAAGGAATTTATTAACTTTAAGTGTTAGTAGAGGACACTAAGGACGAACGATTTCAACAAAGAATTTCTAAACAATAACTTAAGTTTTAAATGCTTCAAGAAAATATTTAACAACAACTCATTATTATGGAATAGGAGATTAAAGTATCATATTTTTTTTTAACTATTAAATTTGTATAAATTTGCAGTTGAAATTATCAATAGATTAGCTGCATTAGCAACCGAGAAATGTGCATGGGAACTGGCTCATACCGCCCCAATAATCCCTTTCAATGTGTTTTTAGTTAAGCAATTAATATTTTACTGAATATATCAAATATTAATTTTGCAAAACAAAATTTGGATTATAAATTTAAATAACAAAACTCTAGCAATTCCCGAAGAACTACCAATTAAAATTATAAACCGTAATTAATTTTTCTTGCTTTGAAAAACGCATGAAACTCGTAAAAAGTTTAGGGAATATTAAAATAGAAAAAATAAAGTCTATGGGTTTTTTTCCACTGTTTTCTAATAACACTGAAAGTACGTGAAAATGAC
The DNA here is from genome assembly GCA_956483585.1 of Gymnocheta viridis. Classification (NCBI taxonomy): domain Eukaryota; kingdom Metazoa; phylum Arthropoda; class Insecta; order Diptera; family Tachinidae; genus Gymnocheta; species Gymnocheta viridis. The sequence goes on from OY101443.1 coordinate 9,219,842, forward strand.
AAAGAAAAACGCCGGGACAGTACAAGTTAATTTTAAGCCTTAGAACACAGTGATATGGGCAAGTTCCCAGAAACAGACCACCAAACAAAAATATTTTTTAAATTTATTCAACTTATTTTTTATATTTTTTTTAAAGGAATATTAGACTATATATATAATTTAATGAATAAAATAAATGTATTTCGATGACTATTAATGCACAAATTATTACCAAATCCAACCCAACCTCATTTCTTATAATTTCATACCAGATATTAAAAATTTTTAGGTATTCATCTCATTACTTTAATGTTAATAAAGATGGCCCGAGATCGAAAGCCATATTTTTATACATTGAATTCTCTTCAATTTTATTAAAAAATAAATTTGTATTTACTATTTTGGATACATTGAAATTAGGCATTAAATGTTAGCTCCGTGCGTTGTAGCGTGCGGTACAAAAGACTCACGTGTTTTGATAAAAAACGACAACATTTTTTGGCTGCAAATAAGTTATTTTGGAGATCTCTTATATTCATCTTCCTTTTAGGAACTAGATTTTGTGTGCTTTATTATGAAATATTCGCTAAAAATTACGAAAACACATTTTAACTTTCAAAGTTACTTCCGTTTTTTGTAGCGTGCGTCACAGAACTTTGTTACAGCCATACCTAAATCAGAGCGTTGAGTGTCGCGTTCGCAACAGCGTACGTATTTTCAGTACATTCAGAGTAAATTTTTTACTTATAATATATTGTAAATACGTACCCTGTTACTAACGCGTTGTTGTCAATTATTTCGCAACAAATACCTGTTAATTCTTATATCCCACTGAACACCATGCATAAGTTGAAGGTATCTCTTTTGAAAGACCAAAAAATTTTTATATATTCATGTGAAAACGCTTACAAATGTAGCGTTCGTCACGCAGGATTTTCCCATTCAAATATTCCGTTTTAAAAGTTTAGATCAAGATAAAGAGATACTCCATTTTATTCATAAATATTTTTGTATTTTATTTGTATTTACGTTCAATTTTTATATTGTTTAACTGTCTGTAACTGGGGCTTTCCATTAGCCAGCCATCAACTCCCTATTTCGAAAGTCGCTTACGGCTCATTTAGACAGCTCATGTCTATGTTTCATCCATGCTCTGACATCGATGGCTGAGCAACTATATTCGGCATTAATTTTTAAAGAAGAGTAAAAGAGAGAGCGCCAAAAATGAAATTTTATCTTTATTGCACAATCTGAAAATTATATGAGCAGGCAGAACATGAACTTCTATCTACACGTATTTGCCACATACAAAAGCCATGGACATATTAATACCGTTGCTCTGCCGGCGTCATGTTCATGTCATGTTCAAGTCGATAGCTCGTGAAGACGTACGGTAAGGATATGATATCCATAGACAACATTATAAATAAATAAATGAACGGTGGGAGTGTTCTTATTGATATTTTTTTAAAATTTATTTATTTTTTTCTTAGTTAAAGTATTTTAGGTATATATATCTAATTTCAAAGAGCTTTGAACACTTCTACTATTTAAGTGGCAGTATTTTGTGAGGTCAAAGCACTCTTCCTCGTCTGGCTTATTTGCTATTTACTATTACTCAGTACGGCCCTAGAGAAAGCTTCTATGTTTGAGATATCAATTATTTAACTAAAACTGTCTAATTAAATTTGCTTTTCAACGTTTCTTCTATTTTCAGCTTCCTATATTTCAATCGATTAAAATATGGGACAAGAGATATCACAACAACAAAATAAATGCAACACTAATAAACGACAGCAGCCACCTTCACCTCTCCCCCACCAACAACAGCAACAACAAACACACTTTCATCAGCCACCACGCGAAAAGCACAAGCAAAATTATCGAACACCAAATTTGCACAACAACAATTCAAGCGGATTCTCTATACCGCAAACACTTTACAAGCAGCACAAAGATTTAACTTATACTTCTTCCAGCATTTCCAACGCCTCCTCTACCGACGAAGAATTCTACAGACAAAGACAAAAGTATAATTTGACCAAGCAAACTTATGAAAAGGCGAAAGTAGCGAAGGCTCAATTAGGTTCGAGAAAATCCCTGGACAGTCATTCGTCCACATCGGATTATCAATCGAGCGCCTTCGAAACGGCTGAAGAATTGTATAGAGACATACGCCGCCGCAAGAACTCACAAAGCACCGACAGCGGCATTTATTATTCATCGTGCCAGTGTACGCCCACGCGCTTTTCCTCTGCTGCCTCGGTGGCAAGTGGCGGGGCCACTTCCGTAGTTTCTACGAAATCCAATAAATCTTTGCAGAAGCAAAAAGACTATTTGGATCATCATTTGTATATAAAATCATATCTGGACATATTAGAAGAAGATCAAAAGGCCAAGGCCCAGTATAAGGTGGAAAGGCCGGGCGGTATACGCAATTATACACCGAAAATACTGGCCGACATTAATTTGTCGACAAGTGCTCCCGCAGCAAACGGTTTTAGTAAACAGAAAACAAAAATTAAAGACGATCCTTGGATCTGACAATTACTGAAAAATGGCATTTGCTACAATGACATCTTTGCTTGGCATGATTCCGCTGTTGGCGATCGGCTTGAATTACTATCGCTATCAAAATGTGGATCCCGAAAATAAAGTACAAGAGCCGCCAGTGGTAAGAGTTTTTGAGTTTTATATTATTAAGATCTGGCGAATGCTTAAATAGAAATTTTCTTTTGCTCTTGTTACAGATCAAACGCCAATATGATTTTGTGGTTATAGGCGGCGGTTCGGCGGGGGCAGTGGTGGCCAATCGTTTGTCGGAGGTGAAAAATTGGACAGTTTTGCTGCTGGAAGCTGGTGGTGATGAAACAGAAATCTCCGATGTACCCGCCTTGGCCGGCTACCTACAACTCACCGATTTGGATTGGAAATATCAAACCTCGCCCTCGGCCACCCGACAATACTGTCAAGCCATGAAAGGTGATCGCTGTTTTTGGCCCCGAGGTAAAGTCTTAGGCGGCTCTAGTGTTCTCAATGCCATGGTTTATGTAAGAGGTTCGAAAAACGACTACAATCACTGGGAATCTTTGGGCAATCCGGGCTGGGGCTATGAACACGTTCTAAAATACTTTATCAAATCCGAAGATGTGCGCAACCCTTATTTGGCCAAGACTCCCTATCATGAAACTGGCGGCTATTTGACCGTGCAAGAATCGCCCTGGCATACTCCTTTAGCTGTGGCATTTCTGCAAGCCGGGCTTGAGATGGGCTACGAAAATCGTGACATAAATGGGGAATTGCAAACAGGATTTATGCTTACGCAGTCAACGGTGCGAAGAGGTTCTCGTTGCAGCACCGGCAAGGCTTTCATAAGACCAGTGCGTTTGCGCAAAAACTTGGATGTGCTACTGCGAGCCCAGGCCACACGTATTATAATGGATAAAAGTAAACGGGCCACGGGTGTGGAGTATTTGAAAAATGGCCTTAAGCATGTTGTATTTGCACGCCGTGAAGTCATTTGTTCAGCTGGTGCCTTAAACTCTCCACAGCTTTTAATGTTGTCGGGTATAGGTCCCTCTGATCACTTGCAGGAAATGGGTATTCCCGTAATATCCGATCTGCCAGTGGGCAATAATCTTCAAGACCATGTGGGCCTGGGTGGTTTGACATTTGTGATAGATGCTCCTCTTACGGTGACACGCAATCGTTTTCAAACCATACCTGTCGCCATGGAGTACATTTTAAGAGAACGTGGTCCCATGACATTCACTGGCGTCGAGGGTGTGGCCTTTCTTAATAGTAAATATCAAGATCCTAAAGTCGATTGGCCCGATATACAGTTTCATTTTTGTCCCAGTTCGATTAACTCGGATGGCGGTGAACAGATACGTAAAATTTTAAATCTAAGAGATGGTTTCTACAACACCGTGTACAAGCCTTTGCAAAACTCTGAAACTTGGTCCATATTGCCGTTGCTGCTGAGACCCAAGAGTACTGGCTGGATACGTTTGAATTCGCTCAATCCCCAGCAACAGCCAAAAATAATACCCAACTATTTTGCGCATCAAGAGGATATAGATGTTTTGGTTGAGGGCATTAAATTGGCCATAAATGTTTCGAATAGTCAGGCATTTCAGAGATTTGGCTCCCGACTACACACCATTCCTTTGCCAGGTTGCAAACATTTAGAGTTTAATAGCGATGCCTATTGGGGCTGTTGTCTTAAGGAATTCACCTTTACCATTTATCATCCCGCGGGCACCTGCAAAATGGGCCCCAGTTGGGACTCCACGGCTGTGGTGGATTCTCATTTGAGAGTTTATGGTGTTTCGGGTCTGCGTGTAGTAGACGCTAGTATTATGCCCACTATTGTTAATGGCAATCCAAATGCTCCGGTCATTATGATTGGTGAAAAAGCTTCCGATATGATTAAAGAGGACTGGGGTGCAAGATCGCCACGCCGTCATGGCTGAGAAGTAGCTCTTGCGAATTTTAGTTAAGCAAAAAAAAGAAAATTTATTTAAAACTTACTAGTCAATATTTTGTTTTTTTTTGTTTGTTTTTTCTTTGCATATTTGCCTTTGAGAAATTTATTTATTTTATTATTTATATTTAAAAATATTCACTTATTCATGTCTGTTATTCTTCTAGTTTAAGCTTTAATTAATTAAAATGTATAAATCGTTGTTTTAATTAAAAGAAAACAACTAGAGATTTTGGGAATTAATGGTTAAAATAGAATTATTTCATGAGAATATGCTTAAATAAGGCCGAGAGAGGCGGGCAGATGGATGAACGAACACGATTTCAAATACAAAATTTAAAAAACCAAGTGCTAGTAAGACTTCTTAGGTAGAATCAAATCTTGGGAGTTCTGAGGGAGCAAACATAAAAATAATTCTTGCAACAAACAAATGACTTTCAAAAAGAGAGACGGAGAGGCAGAGACACATTTAAACCCACATACAAATATGAAACAAGGGTAGCACTCTGTCAGTAACACTTCTAAACAGCAAATTTTACAAATTGTTTCATGAACTAAGGAATTCTAATATTAAACTAATATTCAAGACGCGAGTTGTGTTCAGGGCAAGCGTTTAGAAATACATTTTTTAAGTAAATGCATACAATTCGCATGTAATAAATAACAATTTAATTTTATTTACCATTTAGATGTTTTTAAAGATCATTTTAGCTTATTTTATTCTTGACAGTTCAACATTCTATTATTTTCCTTTTCTGGCAACACTGATAACGAATCAAAGTAATAAAAAAAAGCCTCAAAGTACACATATATACACATAAGATAATAATAATAATAATAATAACAATAACAACGCATCACAAAATACAATGCTGTAAAGGCAAAAGTGTCGGATTTTTTATTGTTACACCTTCATTATATGCAGCCGCGGTGAGTGCCTATTTTACTATGTGCCTTAAAGAGCGGTGCTCTAAACATTCGGAAAACGGCCGATGATACAGATAAATCCTTAGTGCTGCTCGTTAATGTCAAGCTCGCAGCGCCTGAAAATTATGAATTTTTGAAGTATAATCGAATTTTGATTCTTTGAAATTCAAGGAGCCAGAGAAGAAGTTCAAACAATCGAGATTTCATATTAACGAGAGTTCAAATTATCAAGAGGAACATAGAAAACAAATTCAAATTAAGAAGAGGTTAATTAAAATTTCAGTTTTTTTATTGTGAACTTTCTTACAATTATAATGAATAAGTACATAATTATAATGACACGAAGTCCGTAATTTAGTTTTGAGTGAACGACTTCAATTTTTCTTTGTCCAATGAATTTTCAATTGAACTGAAAAGATATCGTCACTTGTATCCGTTCTGAGAGCGTAGGAGCGTCATGTAGTGAGACTTTTCATTGCCTCACTTAAGAAAACTGGAATTGATGGTTGCTCATCTTCTTCTGCTTTATCTCACTCATTCAGAGAAGTTAAATTCAAAAGTTCAGCGTCGGCTAAGGCAGCGAAGACACTGACATTATCGCCAACTTGAACATACGAGTTCTCAAAACTCACTTCTTCAGAGTTAGGCAGAAGTTGCCATCCGGGATGAGAGGGCGTAACTTCTGGTGGCTCTGATAAGCAAAAACCATAGCAAAGAAATTTAATTTTTTACTTTTAGCAAACGATTTTAATTTTTGTAAATTTTTGTTTGTTTCAAAAACAGAAACAAAATAACATTACGAACTCAAATTTTATTGTGTAAAAAACAAAATTTCGAATTATATAAACTAAAATAAATTATGGGTTTATTTATTTTATATTTTGCATAAAACACAAAACATTTAAATAAATCAAATTGTACAGCGTGGAGCCATAAAATTCAAATTATAGCGCGTCGACGATCAATATGCCATTCAAATAATTTCAAATTACCGAGGGAACTAAATTACATAGATTTTTTTGCAATTTATTGAATGTTTTTCAAGGGACTTAAAAGCCCAATTAAAAGAAAATTACTTAAAAAATAGTTCAAATTAACAAATTTTAAATTATCAAGGGTCTACTGTGATTGAACATCACACTTTTTCGAAATGTTTCGACAACGTTAGCAAACAGGCTTAGAGCAACTCTGTGGCTTCCGTTGCAGTTTTCTAAGTACAGAATGTTTGTGGTAATTAATTTAAAAATTAAATTCCACAATGAGAAAATTTATTTCACAAATAAATTTTTTCGAAAATATTATTTTCGAAAATGCTCAAAACCAAGCAGTGCCGATTCGGGTCACGCACGTTCGTATAAGATCCAAGTGAAATCTAACACTTTAGGAAGTTGAAAAAAATGTATTGCGATCGGTTTAGCCGTTAAAAAGTTAGGAACGCTAGTTTTTTGTTTCAATCACGCGAGCGTGCATTGACATGAGCATAAATAACTTGACCGTGAGTGAGTGTGCATGAGTAGATTTTTAGCGTGATTTTATTTTGTTTCATTATAATATTTTTCGTTTAATTTTTTTTAATTATTTTATTTTTTTTTTTTTGCAATTTATGTATAACGGTTCGTATAGTTTGTTGAGCAGAGCTTTTACCTGGAACTTTCGATATAAGAAGACTCTAGTTCCGCTGTTCTCTCTTTCCCACAGCCAATATTTCTGCTTCCAGCACATTGATTGCATTGGATGTATTCGGGCCATTGCCAAAATCCTAATTCCGATATAATATATTTTAATTTTCGTGCGCCATGTCGAAAATGGGTTCGATTCCTACCAAGAATTGTTTTTCTTATACGTACATAATCAATAAATAATTTTAATTTGCAAAATGTAATTTCTAAAACCTGCAAATTCAATTATTTGTATTGTTACAATTCTGTATTGTATTTGGATTCTATTTAACCCTGAAGATAGGACCAATGCATAGGTTGGATTTATTGGGAATTGGTTTGCCTCGTTGCCTCATACCTTCCCTCTTTCTTTATTCGGGCTTGGGACCGGCGTCAGCAATGCCAACGGCACCCTAACTCTAACCGGAAAAGAAGGTTCGTACCACGAATAAGTTCTGATGATTATAGTTTCGAAGTAATTACGAATTTTAAGTATTTAGGCTCTTGTGTCAACGACCAAACCGACTGCACCGCTGATATTAGGGAGAGAGAAAAAGCTTCAACCCGAGCATTCTAAGCACGCACAACGTATTTTAAAACTAGAAGCATTTCAGCTCAGATTAAGATCAATTTATACCAAACGGTGATCAGGCCAGTACTTACATATGAGAGTGAAACGTGGACACTGAGACAAGCTGACGCTGACTCTTTAGATATCGCTTAGAGACAATTCTTAAGACGTATCCAGCGACCAGTAAAAATAACAAAAAATTTATGCAGTAAAAGAAGAAATGATGGATGATCTTCAGCCAGCACTAAATGAGTCATCCGTCTCAGCACTAATAAGATCACAAGGAATTAGATGGATTGGTCTTGCAGCAGGTATGGATACAAACGCCACCAACAAGACAATCTGTTCCGGCAAACAAGAAAGCAGAAGAGCAGTTGGACGACCAAAAGCCCGATGGATAGAAGGTGTCAATGTTGATTTGAAAAGGCTAAAGGTACAAGACTAGAAAAATGTTACGAGAGATAGAAATAATTGGATAATTGTTACGAGAGATAAGAAAAGTGTTGTCTGGAAGGCCAAGGCTAAACTTTATGTCATTAAAGTTCAATCAACTCGTAAAATGATAATTGTATAATTCAATTACTAAAATTCTAATTTTCAATTATGTACGTGAAAATTATAAAAAAAAACTGTTAGAAAATCTAATTTTCGATCACATACTCGTAAGTTCATAATACAATTACGAAACTATTTGAAACCAATTTGAAATTTTGCTAAAATTGCTATTGAAAATTTTTGTGACGAATATTTTGTCTGTGTAAAACGATCTATAAAAGTATTTATGCAGTGTAAAAGCTGTTGCACTATTAAACCTGGAATATTTTTTATTTAATTGATCGCATTCAGCTCGTAGATCTTATTCAGCCGCCTAAGAGTATACACTGAAAAAGTGATTTTAAAAATGCGACAGCAACTAAACAGAAAAACATACTTATGAAAATATATTTACTTACATTTCTTTTTTGTTCAACCAATTAATCATAATATTTAAAATCATTGTGATGTATAATCACAAGTCTTATAAATCGTAACAAAAGAAATATTTTAATTTGAGCACATGAAAAATATGATGTAAAACTCTTGTTATCGGCATGTAAAATGCGGTGTTGAAACTACTATATTTGAATTGTTATAAAATAAGAAAGAAAGAAAGCAAGAAAGTGCATAAATATGCTTGAATTATAATAATTTCATTTGACTTTCGATTACTTAATCGTTTGCAGCTCTTTGCTATTCACATGTGTGACAAGCAGTCATACACATTAAAATGACACCATGAAAAATGTCAATACTTATTTACTAAAGATATTCATTGAATTTCAAAGCTGTTGGTTGGTCAATAATGACATGAATGGTTTGGTGTTCGGTGCACTGTTAGATTGCAACAACTACTCAGAAAACTTATGTGCTGGCTATCGAGGTTTCAGAAGCAACATTGACGACAAACACAATGACAAGATCACATACAGCCAGCGAGAAGAGTTTTATATTTAGGTCCCATGGTAATGCCCTGAGGATCATTCACAACCAATAATTTTCTATGTTCTATTGAGGTGTTTTCCTTTTAAAAGCCATACATTTTTTAAAACTACAATGAAAACAAAAAAAGCTTAAAGAAGACTAGAGTAATTTCGGGCATTGTGGAGCCCCTATTTTTGATTTGACGCTGTTCAAAAACATATTAGCTAAATTCTTGCTGGATTAATGGCAATATAATTGTTAATCGATTGCCAAGCTGCGCGTAGTGCAAAAATCTTATTATTTTAATATTTAAAAAATTTTAGATGAAGAATTTGAGACATCCCAAAATAGCCATTTTCTAAATTGGAGGGTAATGTGGAACACCACGGATGAGTAATGTGGAATAATATGCCATACTACCAGAATCACAATATAAATAAGAAAACAAATAAAATTTTGTTAATTCAAAATGTAAGACTAAAGGCAGAATTAGGTTGTACGTTTTGGGCTGTTACGAATCAGCTGTTTTGTTTCTCTTCAATTGAAAAAGTGTATGTGTGGTTTGTTGTTACTTTTTCGTTCTGTTCTGTTGCGGACTATTCTATAGAAAATAGAATACAACGTTAAGTTTTTTTTTTTATATTGTTTTATTTGTAATCTATTTTACAATCAAAATAATGAGCAAATTTCATGACTTTTAAATAACATACATTGAGTTTTCCTTAAAACTCAAAAAAAAAGGAAATAAAATCAAATTTTACTTTTGTAATTTAAATAGTGTTTGACAAATTAAAATTTTCTATTTTCGGAAGGGAAGGTCAAGAACATGAAGCCTTTTAAGTCTCTGGTTTCATTGCTATCATCTAACAGGTTTATTGCTAACACATTGGAATGATTACTTAGTCTATTAAGGTATCTTTCACTGAAGTTATTGATCTCATCTTTTACCATTATACTTCGAAGATCTCTGTGTATGTTTTTGTTGCTGATAAACCATGGCGCATTTGTTAAAAGTCTGAGTGTTTTCGACTGGTATCTCTGTAATATCTCAACGTGCGAATTACTTGCAGTTCCCCAAAGTTGGAAGCCGTATGTCCATATAGGTTTTAGTATTGTTTTTTATAACAGAACCTTATTTTCCAAGCTTAAGCTTGATCTTGGGCCCAATAACCAAAACATTTTTCTTGTTTTCAATTTAAGTTGCTCACGTTTCTTTTTGATATGCTCTTTCCAAGTAAGTCTTCGATCAAGATGAAGGCCTAAATATTTTACAGTGTTGCAGCTGGGTATAGCTGTGCCATTTAAATAAACAGGCGAGCAATCATTTTTTCTTAACGTAAATGTAACATGAACGGACTTTGTGTTATTAACTTTAATATTCCATTTTTGAAGCCAATCTTGAAGAAGATTTAATTGATTTTGTAGCATCTCGGAAGCTATTAACGGTGATTCGTTTGAGGCTAATAAAGCAGTATCGTCTGCATACGTAGCTGTAATTATATTTTCAATTGTTGGCATATCTGCTGTAAAAATTGTGTACAATACTGGTCCCAGGACACTACCTTGTGGAATACCCGCGTTAATACAACCAAAACTTGAATAATTTTCACTTATGCTTACAAAGAAGGATCTGTTTTGAATATATGTTTTTAGTACCAAATAAAATGGGGCTGGGATGAGGGCAACGTTAAGTGACAGTTTGTTTTAATATAAAATATTAAACATTTTTAGTTAAGTCAGAAATTTTAGTTGCAATTCAAGATTTTGTAAATATTTAAAAATTTTTTCAATTAAAAAATAATGGAAGATGAAAAGCTGGAAGAGAGTGATACATATATTGTATAACAAATTCAAAAAATTCTACAGATTGCCAGAAAAAAAGCGGACCATATTTCTAAGGAAATGTGTTTACAGGACTGTTATTGACAGTCTTTCCTCGGGAGATATACGCTGGCCAGGCTTTCTTAGAGAGGTTTTTATTAACGAAAGTAAAAGCTCGTAAACAGCCTTTGTCATTCGTGTGTGTGGGAAAAAATGTTCGTCATCCATATCCTTAATTCTTTTAAACACTTTCTGGTAGTATCCTGATGACAACCAGTCATTGTTAGCAGGCCTGGCGTATCACCTCCGCTGACGACGCTTCTTCCGACACTTAATTGTTTGGTACATTTTGCACACATTTATAAAATTCATTCCCACAATTAGATCGTTCACATCCGAAGGTTCAGAGTCAGAATCAAACAAAATACTCATCTTTATTTATTAATTTGTTTCTTTTTGTTTATGTAAAAAAATTTTACGAATGTAAACAATTTCAATATTTTTCTTTTGTTTTTCAAAACAGCTGACTCCTTTTACAGAATAAGTAATTCAAAAAAAAATTTCCTACAGAAAAGAACGGCACAGAACGGCAACGAAAAGTAAAAACGAATGAGGCCTTTAGCCTTGGTTCTACCACTCCTAGTCATTGGATTTCTTTAAAAAATACCTCCACTAATTTCCATTATCTAGTTAATCTTTTTTTTTATGACTTAATTGTTCAATTCACAAGCTCGTGTTATCGTCGTATGCGTTGTGTAATTTTCATACAAAAGTGTGTTATAATTATACGTTTGAACTTTATATGTTTTATAAATGGTTGTATTGAGGACAGGTATGGGAAAATTCTATTTGTAAAGCTAAGTTTAGACGATATGCTGAATCAGCATATTTATGCAAAAAAATTTGTTAAAAGTCATCCACATTGCAAAAAACGCGAAATTTCACCAAAAGTTGCAAATTTTAAAAGAAGTCGTAAAATCTTCTAAAACGAGCTACAAATGCAAGGAATGTGGAAAACTCACAAAAAACTAAAAAAAATGGTGAAAATTCGTAATAACTCCAATCATTGGGAGGATTAAAATGTTTGATATCATTTAAATGTCGATGAAACAATAAAAAATAGAAAGAGTAACCCACATTGCAAAAAACGCGAAATTCCGTCAAAAGTTGAAAATTTTTTAAAAAAGCCAGAGAAATTTTTAGCCCGTGTAGCTTGCTGTTGTGAATGTGTTTATATCTTAATTTATCTCAATTTTGTACTTGGTAAGTTTTGCAATAGCTAATGATATTTCCACCGGCGACATTATTTATGTTTATTATTATTTTTTATTTATATTAATAAATTTTCTTGCAAAAATTATAAGTAGAAGTACATAAGTTGAATAATAAGTAAAAATTGTTGTCAAACTCACTACTTCCACAGACTACATTGAATTGATATTTAAAATACCACAAAACGACGATACAACAAATTTGTCTGTTCACAAGCCCATAAACAAATATCGTCTTTTTTTAAACGATAATCCATACGACTGAGCTTGTGAATTGAAAATATATTTTCTCTTATTGTAAATAATAACAAAGTCAGAATACCCGCCTCTAAGTATTCCACATTAGCCGATTGCCAAATTTTTCTAAACAAATAGAATTAGATTTAAAAAACTTTTGTTTGTTGGGGGTTTTTTAGCTAGTCTATATACATGCAATTTATTGGTGCTAAAGCCAAATCATCAGTAGACCTTAAACCTAATTTTTAAATGTTTCAAACCTCTTTACTTATACAAAAACTTTTAAAAACTCAATGAGAGTTATAAAAAAGAAAAAAAAAAAGTTTTTTAAATCTTTGAAAAAATATACCGAGGCAATCTCGATTAATCTAAATTTAAGAAATAGAATTAGGTTTTCAAAACTTATAAAATTAAAATGCCAACCAATTAGAAGTGTTATTTAGTTTACTATTTCCACACAAAAATTAAAAACATTTAAAAAAACTTATGATTTGGAACAAAATAATGTTTTAAATATGCACAGAAAAAAAACGTCTACAGCTCGCATTTTCACTCTCAGTTAAACTGGAAACTAAAAGTGCGTCCGTATTCATAGCAAATCGCGTAATCTTAATATTTCTTAGTAGGCTATGTTAACATACAGCGAGAGCTTCTAAATAACTTTTAAATTGTGAAATAATAGGGGATTCCTCATTACCTTCATATTCCACAATACCCGGAGTTACTGTATGTGGAGAAAAAAACTAAAAAATTTCATTCATCCAGAAAGTCACGGAATTATCAAACTGCCCTCGTAGAAAACTTGACATTTATATTTAATAAATTATAGCATTTTAAATTACTTTGCACCCTGTATAGTTATTGCGTTGTCATTAATTTTACTTTTTAATTTATTATATATTTATTTGATAGTTTTTAAAAAAAGTGTGCAAGCGGCTGGAGTTTGTTTACATTATCAGTAAATTGTCTGTCACCTTGACAAGTGACAGTTCCGGTAGTGAGTTTGTTATTATGTGTCTTAATTTAGCACTGGTTGTTGTTGCTATCGTTGCCCTTTCTTAGCATTCACCCACTTTCATTACATAAAATTAAATGTTTCAGGCCATAAAAATAGATTTTTTTTTGGTTGCTGTTAATTTAAAAATAAAATTTTTAATAACTTTTAAAGGCGTTTAGCAGCGTACTCGTAATATAGTGACATTCGGAATTTTAATTATTAATTAAAAAAGAAAATTATTTTGTGTATATAAGTTTTTCTCACCTTAATAGATTGATTAGAAAAAAATTAAAATACATTGTTTAGAAGTTACCTGCAAAGACAAAAAGCGTAAAATAAATTTTAATACAATAAGTTTCGATTAAAGGCTAATATAAAATAAATACGATTAAAAATTACTAAAAAACTGATAAAACGCAGGCCCCGTGTTTCATAATTTGCCATATATGAACAGTTTGTCTAGAAATTGTTGGCAACATAAGCAGCAAAACGTTACAACAAACTGCAACAAAGTAATCTTAACTAAAAACTTTAAATATTTTTTTAATTTATTTATCGAGATTGCCTCGATATCTTTTTTCAAAGATTTTCAAAAGGGGTTTTTAGCTAGTTTATATACATGCATTACAATAAAGAAAATAAAATAGATTCATATCGAACATAATTTGTTTGTTGGGATTTTTGAATAAGTTTCAAAGGCAACTATGCTTATTTATACTTTTGAAATTTTTAAAATTCTCATTGGTTTTTTAAAAGTTTTTGTATAAGATAAGAGGTTTGAAACTTTTCAAAAATATGGTTTAAGGTCTACTGATGATTTGGCATTAGCACCAATGAAATGCATGTATATAGATAGATCTTTAACAAGTTTAAATATATATTTTTTTCTATTTGATATAAATATATTTATTACTCATTTTTTGTTGGGTTCTACGCAGAAAAAAGTAAATTTTTAACAATCATATTTTTTGAAAATAACCCTGAATACTATCAAGGCGAATTCACAACAGGCGCGCACGAGAGATCAGGTGACTTAATTCGCTTGTATTTCAGCTGTCAACATTTTTTACGTCTAAAAATATTTTTTTTATTTTAAATAACATGTTTCTTATAAAAAAAATAAAGTTCTTAGATTGTGCTCTATTTTGTAAATAATTCATTTGCTGTTGATTAAAATTAATAGTACCAGCCGACTATAGAGCTGAGGCAGTACTAGCAACCAGCGTACCACTAATAGTAACAACTAAACGCCCTGTAGCTGTGACCGGCGTTTGGGTGTAACTAAACGTTGACCTGCAGGTGTCCTTACACCAACATTTCATAGTTTTCTTCTCATAAATTTATCAACCGTTCCTGACGCATCTGTTCATAGTTTTAAGGCGAATTCGGATGCGACTACCTGATGTGAATCAGCCTTGAATACTATGTTTGTCAACAATACAACTTTTTGAAAATTCATTCGGAAAATATAAAAATATTTTCAAAAAAAAAACACGCACCTTAAGGGTTATCCATTTTGTTGTATCAAAAACGCCAGTCTGACAGTCAGCTGTGATATATCTGTCATCTGAAGTGTCATTTATTTAGTGAAAGGTTTGCCATTTCCGTAACATGGATCGTTGAACAACTGAAGAACAAGTAAAAATAGTTAAAACTTACTGCAAAATTCGTGGGGTTGTTCAAACGTGGCCACTTTTCGAGCCTTACGGGGTGATTATCGACCTACTGTGCACAGGGAATTGGCAGGATTATAAAGAAATTTGAAGAGACTGCAAGCATTACAGACGTGGTCAGGCCTTTGCATCATCGCAATGTACGCACTGCTAAAAATATCGCTCCGGTTAGTGAAAGTGTGGCGGATAATCCGAATGTATCGATTCCACAGAGTTCTTGCTAATTGGGACTATCTTACGGCTCGTTAATGAGTATTTTGCGTTTGGATTTGCAACTCTGACAATTCACAAAGCTGCAGATATGGCGATTGGGTGTAAGAGTAACACGCTTACAATGGTGATATTTTGCACAAAATTTTCGTTACCGACGCTGGTTGCGTCAACAAGCAAAATTGACGCATATGGGACTCAGAGGAGCCAAAAGAGATTGCGGAAAAGCCATTGCATCCGGTAAAAGTGACTGTTTGGTGCGCATTATGGTCTGGAGGGGTGTCATTCGAAAGTGACGCTGGAATAACTGTTACCGCCAATTCAGAGCGCGATGGCCGTATGCGAACCGACTTTTTTTAGACTGCAATCAAAGATTAGGAAATGAACGAAATATCGTTTCAACAAGACGGCGCCACGAGCCACACAACACAGCCGATTTCTATTATTGCACCATATTCTTAAAATAAGCATTCACAAATAATTAATGAATGAACAAGTTTTGTTATTTTATTTGCTTACCATGGAGGTAGCGAATTACAGCTGCTTGCAGCAAGACTCGCCGTATTTCATTTTGTATTTTATCATTACATTTTTATTACATTTAATAATAATGATCTAGTTTACAAATTCGACACTCAACGTTACATTGAAAATTTATTTGACATTTGGCTTTTGCTTTTAAAATAACAAAATTTTTTGCGGAAATACTGCACGATAAGTGCAGCAGATGGAAACGTGTTATAAGACACAAATTTTAATAAGTTCAATTTAACAGAAAGGAAAGAAAAAAATCATTTTACGCCTGACTTAATTTAGAAAGCCTAGAAGCCGATTTTGGTGGCTATTAAACGAATAAGGCTTGAGTTTAAATTGAAAGCAAGAATTTGCATTAATTTAGTTGTTATGAGATGTTTGATAGTAAAATGAAACTAGCCAATTATGAAAAAGTTATTAAGGTCAAACAACAAAGTAAGATGCTTGTTGAATTTGAAAATTTAGCATAGAAAAAATAAATTTAATTATATATAAAAAAAACAAATTCTTTCGTGTTCATTCTTTACAACTTGCCGGCACTTGTGCAAATTTCTAATTTGCTTACATTTCAGACAATGATAAATAGTTTTTGACACACAAATATGGGCTAAAAATTAAAGTTAGTGAGTGATAAATTACAAACGACTAAAAAAAATGCATAATAATTTTTTTCATTTACATTTTTTTCTCTTTCAGTTTCCTTTCCAATCCAAATTTTAAATTAAGATAATTGTAATGAACCCAATAGAGACAAAGAAATATCTGCATTAACACCGTCTCTTAAGCCTTTTAAAATTTAATAAAATAACACTACAAGTACGTGACAAAAAGCGCAACTCAACAAATTCAATTTGAGACAAATAATCCAACAAAGCTGTTTATTTTTTGGGGGAACTTAGCAAACTTGTTGATATCAAAAAAGTATTGGGATGTTAAAGCCAAGACTCTGCAATAACCATAAAAATAAGTTTAAAATAAATTTGTAGCAATAAATAAACCACCATAATAATTTTTTTTTTTTTTTTTGCTGCCAACAATGAAGCAAAAAGGCACACGAATGAGTGAATGAATGATCGGTGAGCTGTTGCAAAACTTTGTTTAAAATAACGCAACAATTTTGCCGCAAATAATAAATGCTAAAGTCTTTAACACAAATTTTGTTAGCAAACATTTGTAATAATTGATTGTGATAAATATTTGTTAACTTCACTTCAGTGTCCCTCTTCAGGTTGCAGTGGAACTCAAATAGGTCATTTACGACCAAGACCATTAGGCATATTACAATTTTGTTATTAAAGTTCATCGGAAGCTTATAATTTTCTTAAAGAAATTTAAAATTCGCCAAAAATCGAATTTACTCCGGAAAACTCTGAAAATTTTTCGGAAAAGTCGAAAATTATCACGCATTCGAAAATCCATTACAAGTGATTTATATTCACAAAAATCAATGGAAGAGAAGACAGAATTTTTTTTAATGTATTTTCTTATTAATAAAATCAAATAAAAAACCCTCTTTAGCAGCAAAACCCCAGATGCAAGAAAAGAAACTTATTAAAAGGAAACAATATAATTGACTTATGAAAAAATTGCAAACTATTCCAGACACTAAAGCCCAAAATTCACAGCCTTTAGTTAACTAATAATGGCGGTTTAACGAATGACATTTATACAAAAGTCATTAGTTACAGCACCGTCGTTAGTTAACTAAAGACTATAAATATGCACCGAACAGTTTACTTTGTTTAGTTAAACTTTAGTTGAAAACAAAATTAAAAAAAAACACACACAAATTTATTTAGTCAAAAATGAATGAAATAAAATAAAATTAGATCATAACAAACAAAAAAATTGCTCTTTGTGCCTGCGCATGATCGGTCGTCATGTTTACTTAAATACATAAGTAAATATTTGGAAATACAAACTATTTTGAGTGCTGTTTGATTGTCATTTGAAACATTAAAAAGTCATTTCGTTTGTTAAATTGTTAATTTTTTGTCGCAGCGACTTGAATGAACTTTCGAAATGATCTCTGTGAACTTTTTTCATTTCCAGTTTAAGTCAAACAAAGTTTTATTAACGTCAAGCGGTCAAGACTAATTGTATTTCAAATATGTATTAGTTTCAGCGAATGATCGGATAGATTTTAGTTAAATTTTATATGTATTTTGAATATAAATTTACAAAACTCTTTTGCAAATAACGAAAAATTTCGTAGATCTAAAGTAAAGAAAACGATGCAATATACTCGTATATTCAGACCAGAGATAGACAACGCTCACATGATCAGAGTGAATCAGGCGTGATCATGAATGATTATGATTAGTTTTTTGTTTCAATCACGTGAGCGCACAAAAAGAAACGGCTGTGATTGAGCGTGCATCATTTAGATTTTTGGCTTGATTATGTCGTTGTTTTTTTGCATTATTATAATTTTTTTCATTTAATTTTTTTTTTTTAATTATTTTATAGTTATTTTTTCGTGAGTGTTTCGGGGTCGTGAGCTTTCGCGACTGCGACGAATATTGGAATATTGACTCATATTCCATTCTTTTTTTACTAAAAAAACATTATGAACTTTTTAGACAAATAACAATCACTTTGGATTATAGCCGCTTACAGCCAATTTAGTTCGAAAAATAATCGTATTAAATAAAAAAAAAACTTTTCATAAAGTTGATACCTACTTTAATGGCCACACGTGTATATAAACTAAAGCTCTAAACACTTAGACGACAGCAGACTTCACAACTTCACGGCTTCAAATGCTGCCAACTTCAAATGCTGCTCTGAAGTCAGCTTCATAATTATTTTGAAGACAGCAACAACATAATAATTTTAAACACAAACAATTTTCAGGGATGCCGCATATATATTTTATAATGAATAAAATTAAAGTTATTGATAAAAAATGTAATAATATAATGAAAAACTATAAAAACACATAAATTTATTTCTATATTGTATTTTTATAATGTTATATTATGTTTAATATTAAAAAAAAGTTTTTGTTCTTATTTTTCCAATTTATATATATAACGGCAACACTATATTTGTTTATTGCTGCCCGTCAAAATGGAAAATAGCCTAAGTTAGCAGCAGCAGCAAATGCTGTTGTGCAGTCCTGCTGCTGTGCTGCCGTCAAAATAATCGTTTTCATTTAAACACATGGATTGTATTTTTGACATTGCTGCTTGCTGTCTGCTGTCGTGAATGTGTTTAGAGCTTAATGTGTTAATCAAAAATGTCATTAGCACAACTCCCTACAAAATATTTCATTGCCAAAATGATTAAAGACCACATTTAAATTAAGACTTTTTTTGTGCATACATTATAAAAAACCGCACATTCGATACTCGTATAAATTTGTTGATCATTAAAAGAGTCCCAGCCTAAAACAAAATTTAAAATAATGAAGAGATTGAACCGATTACAACATACCGTCAAACTTGAAATATACCAATAGCAGCTGGCCAACAACATCATACCGGTGGTTAAGCACGCAGTCTCATACGTGTATAAACCCAATAACCTTGACTCATTTCCGATATTAATGGATTTAACAGACAACTGAAGAAGTAGCAGCAAAGAAATCACATTAAAAAAAATATTTGATTTAAAATAAATAAACAAAAAAAAAACTGGGAAAGTGAGTACGAACGATGTCAAAATGTTAATGGACAAAAAATAAAGAAAAAATTAAAACAACAAATAAGTAAATTTTTGTTAAATTAAAAAAAAACAAATAAAAATACTATTTTTTTTGGGCTACGTGCATTAAATATGTATTTGGAAGACACATACATAAAAAAAAATACCTCAGACCACAGAAGATGTCAATATCAATGAAGCGTATTAGAGACGAAAGCTTTCTGCCACAAATTTAGTTTCTAAATTTATTATGATTCGATTCAAATAAGGCAAGCCTGCACAAAGTTACCTAAAAGATTTTTCACAAACTAACAAATTCTGAATTAGTTAGGGAGTCTACAAACCCAGCAAAAAATTGTATAGTTGAAGTAGTTAGCGTGTTGACCACAAAGCAAATAATGACTAAGAACGTGGGCAAGTCATAACATCCAGCATTTATTTGCTCGAGCACACACAATTAAAAAATTGGCCTTTGAAAACTAACTGAATGATCAGCACACGCTCTACCACTATTTCACTATAATTTACTTGTTTATTTACTAACAAGTACTTAGTTATGTAACTACTGTAAAGTAATGCAGACGGTATGCAGTTTGTGTGGGGGAAAAGTATATTTGTTGTTCTTAATAGAAGTCATTTCGAAGTTTGTTGCCGGAAAGGCCACTAAAAAATAACTGAACTTTTTTGTTGCATGAAAATAAATTTAACCACGAAAAATAAATTGAAGTCACATTTTTTTTGCCGTTCAAACTATTAAACATAAATTTATGCCTAATTTAATTTTAATGAAGAGGAGAAAAAGCATTAGTTACGACTGGCGTTTTTTATTGGCAATAATAAAAATAATTATAATTAGCTAAATATAAAGCTGAAGCATTTTAGAGAATAAATTAATTAACCAATATAATAACAATCACATTTTTGTAGGAAAAGAGACACACACAAATGACAATATTTTAAATTTAAATTGAGAGCTTTAAAAAGAAATTAAAATATGCTTTCCAACAAAATTTCCCATCAGTGACACATCTCGTTAAAGCATCTCTTTATTCATTTATTTACTTTTTTTTAATTTTATCACAGTTGCTTGCATTGAATTTTTAGTTTCTTTATAATGTTCGCTTGCTGTTAAAATTTTCATAGTTTTTCTTTGTTTAAATTGGTTTGCATTTCAAAATCTTTTTGTTATGGAAACGTTAAATAATATGATGTGGTTTGTACATAATGGCTGGTGCAGTGCAGCAAGCAGTACTTTATCTTTAGCTTTGTTAGTAAATATCAGTTAAATATTTGATTTTGTAATAGAAGGGGGAAAAACGAAAATATACACAAGATACCGACCGGCTCATTGAATATTCACAAGATGGTACGTAGCATTTGAACAAGATGCTGAGTGCACAAACAAATCTGTGCTGCTAATTTCAGTTATACAGAAATATTTCCAAATTTTGTGCAAATATGGTGACTTGATGGGAAGAAAATAAGCAAACAAAAAAAACAAACAAAAAGATGATAGAAAATGAATTTTATAAATAAATAAAGAAACCTTAAATAAATAATTTGAAAAATAGTTAAATAATAAGTTAAATAATTTGAAAAATTTCCCTAACAGAGCGATCTTCTTCTTTAGAGAATTTATTGTTAAACTTATTGTTTTAACACCGAGTAAGTTTACCAAAGAGAAATTCAGCCTATTTTTTTAAATATCTTTAAAACTCAAAAACCTTCCTTGAAAGTTTTTATTTCAATTCTATAAAATTTTGAGATTTTAAGCAAACTGTTTGTGTAAAAATTAAACTTAGCTTTTTTCTAATTTAGTTTTAATTAAAAAGTTCCCCTTAAGGAGAAATTCTCCTTTTATTGAATTTTCTTAAGAAAATCTTTATTTTTAAAAAACACAAATTTCCGCTGACTTTATTTTTAAAATCAACTTTAAAGGAAAATTTCCCTTTCAAGAAATTTCTTGATAAATTTATTATTTTAAACACAATGATGGTGTGCGAAATTCAATTATACTTAGTTTTTTTTAACTCTGCCTTAAATTTGAAAATTTCCCTTTAAGGGAAATTTTTTGTTTTATTTATATTTCCGAAACATTCATTGTTTTACACATAAATCAACTGTGGAAAAATGATGTTCACACTATTTCTCAATTTAAACGATTATTTGCTTAATGCTACTTAAAGTGAAATTTTTCTTTCTTGCAGTTTCAAAATAAAATTATTTGGCCTTAATCCGTTTGTCGAACTTACGCATTCGACTTCGACAAGTTGTAATAGATTAATGAAGCACACAGCGTTATTCTTTAATCTAGTACACACTGTCGAAGTCGTAAACGAAAATTAAGCAAACCAATTCTTTTAAATACAATTTAAAAATTTCCCTTAAAGGGACATTTTTTTTCTTAAATTTTCTGAGACTTAAACAGAAGCCGACAATATTATTATTTTGCCATATTTTTGGATTAAATGTCAATCTTTTTAAAGGGAAATTTTTTTGTGGTGAAAAATTTTTCAACACAATCTAGTGTACAAAATTCAATTATGCCTGCTTTTATGATTTTATATTCCTTAAAGGGAATTTTTTTCTTTTATTTAACTTACTAAAAGATTCAGTATTTAATATATAAAATTAATGGTCTAATTTTCCTCGAGAGGAAATTTTAATTTCTTGCAATTATTGACAAAATTAATTATTTTAAATAGAATTGTTGGCGTGCAAAATATACATCGCACTCGTCTTTTTACCCTAAACTTTGAAAAAAGCATTAAATGGAAATATAGTTTTTTACAAACATTAATTCGTGGAATTTAAAAATTTACCCAAAGGGAATTTTTTTATTAATGGCATCTGTTAAAAATTTTCTAATTTGAAAGACAATTAACTAAACCCTGTTCTTTTAAGGGTACCATAAATTCTTAATTTCCCTCAAAAGGAATTTTTTTTATTGAATTTTCAATACAAACAGATTTTTATTTTTCTGTCAGTTTCTTGTTAAATTTATTACTTTAAGCAAAATGCGGGCGTATTAAATTTTATCGTATATAGATTCATAAATGCAGCTATTATGCAATAATGAAATTTTTGCGTTCGAGAAGCACCACTTGGCAGCATGTTTTCATCAAAAGTTTCGTTATTAACAGTTCTGACATGCATTTTTGGAACTACAGCAACATTTTATTACCGATAAGTTGAAAAATTTGAAGGAACATTGTCTTCTTTTAGACAGTTTTTTAAAATATCAACAAAACAAAACAAAAAAATATTTAAAAATATTTTTATAAGGAAATTTTTCTTTAATAAAATTTTTAGACAAATCAATTTCGTTTTACTACAAATGTTTGTAAAAAAAATTAATAATTAATGTTTGTGTGTATTTAGTTACACTGTTTATTTTTATATTGATTGGCTGGAGTTTAAGTCTTTTCTTCATTAATTTAAGAAATTTTTTTCCACCGTCAAAAGCGGTAAAATCGAGCAAAGAGCGCTGATGAGATCGTGTAGCAACCTCTAAATAAGTACTGAACCGTTCTGCTAGTCTGACGAATAAATTATTCCAATATTACTTTCTTAATAAAATAATGAATTTAAAAAAATCTTAAATGAAAAAAGAAATGGGTAAACTCCGATTTAAACTCAAGCCAAATAATTCCTTTCAATATATAAAAAAAAATTATTTATACCAGGTTTTTCATTTATAAATTTCTCTTATTAAGTGACATTTTTTTTTCTTTTAAAGAGGTTTCTGAAATATCAACGCAAAAAAAAATTATATTTAAATTTTTTTTACAAAGTAATTTTTCTATAAAGAAATTTAAAAAAAAAAATTTTTGAAAAAAATAATATTTATGCCAGGTTTACCCTAAATTTATAAATTTTGTTTATGAAGATACTTTTTTTCTGTTACACAGTTTTCTGAAATATCAAAAAAAAAATTATATTTGAAATTTTTTTTATACGAAAATTTTTCTGCAATGAAATTTTTAGACAAATTTATTTTTTTTTTGAACAAAAAAATAATTTGTAACAGGTTTTTATCTAAGGGGAAATTTATAAATTTTCCTGAAAGGAAAATTTTTTCTTTTAGAAATAATACATTATTTCAGAAATTTTATTTTTATTATTTCTATTTTTTTTTTTTCTTAAGCCTTAAACAAAATTCCTTGAAAATAAAATTTGCATTTAAGGTAAATTTGCTTGCTTATTAAAAAAAATGTATACTTTAAGTGCAGAAAGGAAATATTTTAGTTTTAATTATTTAATTTTAATTTTAGCGAGTGCATTTTAAATTGTACAATTTTTTATAAAAAAATGAATCCTTAAATGCAAAAATTCCTTTTGCCAGGATTTTTGTTTTTAAAAAAGATTTTTGGATTTAGTTAATTTTATTTAACGCAAGAATTTATTTCGTCTAGTAAATATTTGTTGTTTGCACTATAAATTAATAGCGGACTATCGAAGCAATGACCGATCACTTTTGAGCTTATTTAAGCTTAGGGAATAACCTTAAGGCACTTTAGGTTATGTTATCCATTTTCTGCTGTTAATGTTTTTCTTAAATACACTTAAGTTGGGCTAAAAAATCGCTTTACCATTAAATTTTTTCGTTCATTGAAATTTCAATTAAAAAAACAAACAATAACTTAATAATGTTTAATTTTAACATTTCAAGTAATAAAACATTTTATTTGTTTTTTCTTTTCTTTTCTTTTCATAAACACTATTTACAACAAACACTTGATGATTTGACAGTTTATTTAAATTGATTTGGTTTTGGACTTATGCAACGAAGAAACTATATTGAAAAGAAATACGAAAAATAATTTAACAAGCAGCAGTTTTACCTGGTGTATGATGACGATTTTCTTATTTAACCGGTTCTATGTAAACGACCTTGTCTTGAAGTATTTAACAGATGTAAAATCAAAATAGTTAATGCAACACGGTTGCAGCACAATTATAAATCAGTTGCATTTATTGCATTTTGCTCATGTTTTAGGTCAAGTTTATCATAACAAAAAAGAAAATTAGGTCTCTTTAAAACAGTCAACTGATAAAAAATATATATGCAGTTGTTTTTTGCATCGATGAAAGTTAAATGAATTTTAAAGCCTCCGAAGATTTTTTTAGTTTATATATTTTTCCCTTCTAAAAAAATCGCATTCGCAAGCATTTATAGCGGAATGCGGTCATGCAAGAAATTGCAATTATTGGTATATTTTCCTTAAAAAAAACTAAATTGAAAAATTATAAAAATAAGCCAAACCTGATCAACAAATCCAGTAGCAATTTGCAAAATAAAAAAGCAACGAAATAGTGTAGTAAATAAAAATCTTTGAAGTAATATTAAATATAAACACACAAATGTGTGTAACTTTAAATCTTTAACATACATAAGTCTTTGTATTTTGTAATAAGGCATTTAAAATAAATCAGGATTGAATCTAAATTAATTGGCTTGTCTGCGGTAATACTCAGACTGATAGACAATCCACTACGTTTTAGCATGCCCGGAATGCATTCTTAATATTCAAGGTATATTTTTTTATAGAGAAACTTAACAAGTTTCCCATATTTGCTCTGGAGGGAAATTTTTTCTTTCCCAAATCTAAGGGAAAAATTACAACTTAAACATAAAGTGAATAAGCCGCAACACACATTTTTTATTTCACCTTGAATTTAATACATTTTCTTAAAGCGAAATTTTGGCTTTAATAGAAATCATTCGTTAAGAATTATTTGAAATACAAATTAATGCGCAACAGCAAAGTTTCGTAATTTGTTCACAAATTTTAAAAATTCCCTAAAAGAAAAATTTAATGAAATTCGCAAATATTATCTTTCATAGAAATCATAGGAGTATAATTATTTTAATTACAAATTAATGCGCAACAGCAAAGTTTTGTAATTTGCTCACAAGTTTAAAAAATTTCTTCAAGGGAAATTTAATGAAATTTCCAAATTTTATCTTTCATAAAAATCATTTGTGAAAAACTTTTTCAACAACAAATTAAAGTTTTGTAATTTGTTCACAAAATTTAAAAAATTTCATAAAGGGAAATTTTATGAAAACTGGGGCAAATTCATACAAAAATTTACTGATCAAAAGTAAAGAATTAATCATTTTCAAATTTACATTATATATAAAAATTTCCCTTTAAGGGAAATTTAATATTCTCATAGCATTTATTAAAACAACGTGTAAGGATATTGCTGTAAAAGTTTCTTTATATTTTAAAAACTCCCTAGAAGAAAATTTTTCTTTCACGGAATTATATGAAAAATTTATTATTCAACCCTCTAAATAACTCCTCAAAGAGTAAATTTGACATTTCTTTAAATTTTAATCGAAAATTACAAAATTTTCCTAATGTAAATTTTACTCTAAATTTAAAAAAATTCGTTATCGGAAATTTGTTACAGAAAAAATGCTTTTCTTAGCAGAAACTGACTACAGAAAACTTAAAATTAGCCATTTTGGTATTTTTACTTTTTAAGTTTTCCACAAACTTAAAAAATTTCCAAAGGGAAAATAAATAAATTCTTTTACAAAACTTCAAAAACATGTGCTGTGTGAAACACAAAACAAATAGTTTAAAAATATTATCAAAAGCATTTTAGTTTCAACTTTTCGGCTTAAAGGATAAGCTTTTCACAAAGCTTTCAATATGTCTTGAAAGGAACTCAAACTGAAATTCATATTTTTAAATTTAAATATCTTATTATTAGAAAAAGTATTAACCAAACAAAACAAGATGTGTGTGTGTGTGTGTGTCGGCAAAAAGCGTGTTGGCGATTAAGAAATACCGCCAAAAGCCATAAATAAACATGCAATACAAGCTGCAAACGAACATGTTTGAGTTATCAGAAAAACGGTGTCAATACAACATAGTAAATGGGGTTTGATTTTTTCTTTACAAGTAATTTTTGTAAGTTTTATTAAAATGCTAGTTTTGCAAAGATGCTTGGCGGTAGAAAACAGTTTTGAACGGGACAGCTTAAAGAGAACACGGATTTAGTTTTTGGCAAAGTGAAGAAATAGAAATAAAACGTTCCACAAATTTATATAAAGAAGATAGAAAATAATTGCTTTCTTACCAAAAATTGGGGAAATAAAAGAAGAAAAATATTTATAGAGGAATATAAAAAAGTTTAAGAGTAAGAAAAATACTTTGACCCAATTACTGCTTAGTAATAATTACTATGTGAACATTTTCATGCTGTATTATTTCAAACGTGTTGCAATATCTTGTTTTTTTCACAAATTATACATGTTAGATCTCGAATACTCCTTAACAAACGAATGTGTACATTTAGTTGCCCGTGGTTAATGTAAAGAAAAATAAAAAATAAAAAAATACGTGTGTTTAGTGATTTTGCAAAGGTTTTTGGTCTACTTAATTTTTTATTATAAAAAAAGTTTTATTAAAAATTTCTTATTTACCAACGATTCTTAATATAAAAATTATGTAAAAATTATCAGTATATTAAGAAAAAAAACGTGTTAATTTTTTATTCATTTATAACATTTCTTGTTATTTTTGCTCCTAAAGAAAAAAGACGATCAGCAAATAATCCTGTTATAAACTTCAATTTATAAGGAATATCAGAAAATCTAATATTTAGTCTTTGCTGATTTTTTTGCTGAACGCTGTTGGTGCTGCCGGTTCAGGAAAATGTGTCATCAACATTAAGTGCAACTGCACTTACTTCAAAGTAAGTAAATAATTCAGAGATTAGAAGATAATTAAATGACTGTTTTATTCTATACTCATCTTTTATTTCAAAACAAAAAAACCTATTCAAAGCAAAAGATTTTAACAGGTGAAAAAGTGTGTTTAGTTGCAACACAAAAGACTTAAGACACAAACTAACAATAAGAAAAATGAAAATTACAATTTGCATGCTACATGTTGGTTTTTTTTCTTTTGAAAAAAATTCAGTTTAGGAACCGCCTACATATTTTTAAAAGATGTTGTTTAATTACTTGAGTGTTTAGAATAGGCAAACCTGCACAAATTAACTTCTGCCAAACTAACTTAAAAAGGCCTCATAATGTGTAATCAAAAGTTTAAAAAGTCATTTTTTGAAACAGCTTCATAATTATGTATTTATAAATTGAAAATTTCCCTTTAGGGGAAGTTTTTTTCTTTCCTTTACCTATTCCTTTAAGAAATTTTTTATTTCCAGATCGTCGGACGAAATTCGCTATTTAAACACAAATTGTAATTAAACAAATTAAAATTAAATTTTGTATTTTATTTTTGTATTTTTGTATTTTGTACTTTTTCTAAATTTCCTTTCATTGGAAAATATTTTGTTTTCTAGGAATTTCTTTAAAAATGTATTACAAATTACAAACTAGCAGGACTAAAGTTATTTTTTTTTATATTTTACTCTGAAAACAAAAATTTCTCTTAGGGAAATTTCTTTCAAAAATTGGAATTTGCAACACAAAGTGGCTGAAAAAATGCAAATCAGCTATTTTTATAAATTTCTATAAATTTAAAAATTTCTCCTTGTGGGAAATTTTTGATTTTATAAAATTGCGAGAAAAATGTGCTATTTAAACAAAAACTTAAACCATAAAAATCAAAAGTACCAATTTTTAATATCGCCCATGTTCTAAAAAACGTATAACGCTTAAAATCAAAAGAAGTTCAAAAGTAAACAATTGACACAGACAAAATTTACAAACTCAAAGTAAATTTTTAAATTGCATATTTTTAATTGAAATCGTGGAAAAATGTTACAAGCTTTAGCTTAAATAAAAATAAAACATATTAAATTTAAATTGTGCATCATTTCATTTTGTGTTTAAAGTGCGGTTTCAATAAAATAAGCCACATCGCTTCAGTATACACTAGCGTTTTCAAACCGCGTTTACGCCAAAGAGGTATTCTGACAAACGAAAACGCTACAAATTTGGCGTTTTAGTTTGTCAATTGTCTGTTTCAATTGTTTACTTTTGAACTTCTTTTGATTGTAGCTTTTTTAAAGCTAATATATAAAGTTAGAACGCTGTCGGCATTTTAATTTGAAATTTATTTATTTGTTTACGTTGTTTTATGACAAAACTTCTGTTTTTATTGTTCGAACATAGCTTCGAAAAATAGCAAAACGTTAGCAAATCGTAGCGATTTCAGAACAGGTCAAAATGCGTTTTGCGTTTTTAAAACTGTACGCGATTTGAAAACGCTGCGTTTTTCAGAACATGGGCGTACATAAGAATTAGCTATTTTAAAAATTGTCCTTAAATTTGAAAATTTCGCCTTAAGAGGAAATTTTTTCTTTTCTAGAATTTCTTGAAAATTGAGCTATTTAAACAAAAGCTGACTCCATAAACATCAAAAGTACCAAATTTTTTATATTTGTATGTATATGACATTAAATGAAAAAAATTATCATTAAGGGAATTTGTAGAACAAATTTTTATTTTATATACAAATCGACTTAGAAAAATTACGTATTTGGGGTTTTTTTAAATCATCTTTTCAAAGAAGGAAAAAATTGCTATTTGAGCACCAACTAACGCCAAAAAAATTCAAAAAAGTCGTTTCAATATTTTACTTGGAAACTAAAATTTATATTTAAGGAATTTCTTAAAAAATGTATTTTAAACACAAATTACCTGAGAAAAAATAAGAATTAGTTTATTTTAAATTTTTCTGTACATTTCCTCTTTTCCAAATTTTTTGGCAAAATCCACTTTCTAAGCACAAACTGACACTACAAACCCTTTACCTTTTCTTTTATATACGACTAAGTACAAAAATTTCCTTGTATGTGAATTCCTTGAAGAATTTTTTACTTTAACCTCAGAGTAAATCGAGAATATTTTTTAATTTCCCTTTTTTTTAATTTCCCATAAAATTTCCCTATAGATAAATTTTTGTATGATTATATTTTTAACACCACAAACATTATAATTATCATTTATTTTAAATTTCCCTATAAAAATTAAAATTTCTCTTAGGAAAATTTCTAAATAAAGTATTTTTAAAAACAGGATCTGGGAAAAATGAAGTTTTGCCTGTTTCTTTTTAATTATAGGGTAAATTATAAAATTTCCCTTTAAGGGAAATTTTTTCTTTTTTCGAATTTCTTGAAAAATTTACTATTTAAACGAAAGCTGAGACAACTAATATGCAATTTTCTAAGAAATGAAACATACAATTTTTTAAATGTAAATGGGAGAAACATATTTTATTCTTTTTAAGGGGAATATACTTTTTCCCTTACCCGGTATCAGTATTTGTTTGTAATTGCCAACTCTGTGTCGAATATATATGCACAGGTGTTAGTAGACGCTTAAGACTAGGCCATCAGTGCAGTTACTCAAGACATGACTCATGACAACATTTGTTTTTGACCACCAACATTTAAGTGATGATCCCTTCTGCAACAATGCAATGTGATAGTAATAGGAAGCGAGTGGGTATAATGTTTTACCTTATTTTAAAGCACTTTAATTTGTATATACATATATTATAGATATAGTGAGTTGATAAAGTTTTGAGACTTACAGCTTTAAAGCTTACATAAATTTTAGTTATGGTCGTATTAAAAAGACATTTACCTGAAATAAATAGAAAAAAAAATCAGTTAATATAAAACTATTTTTGATAATACTAGTAGTTTATGTGTAATTTAACAATTTATTGTACAAAATCTCTTCCTGTGTTTCTTATTATAATTTCAATACTAATTTGACATTAAAGCTTAAAGTTAAATGAACTTGTAAAAGTCAACAGTAGCACTCGAATGCAAATTAAAGTTTTTATTATACTTAAAGCGAAAAACTTAATTTCATATAATTTTCAGCGGTAATTGACGATGAAGTTTAAGCAAATATAAGAGTGAATAAGTCCAACAAAGTAAATAAGAAAATAAATAAAAAAAATTACCATAAAAAGTGACAACTAAAGGCTTTATTAGAAGAATAACTTTGTTGGCCTCCGCATCAGGTTCTTCAATAGCTGAAAAATTTATTTAAATTGGTTTCTAGTCTAAGCAACAGCTTATGAATAGGAATGTTTCGGGTCACAATTTAGTTGGCCGAAAAGGACAGAGCTTTATTATTTTTTGTGCCATTTTGCTTTGGGTTTCGTTAAATTCTGAACAACTACCATCCACCAATAAAGTTAAAAACACAAACACCAGAACGCCGATAAGATGCTGTATGTAGTGTTGTGCCAATTACTCTCTTAAGAAAAACTAATTTAAGCAAATAATTTGAATTAACCAACTTAATGGTTTTGTGTGTTGTGAAAAAACCCCAAGTAAAATATTTGAATTGCTGTTTTCACATGCTGCCAAACATAAAGAAAAATCTTAAGAAATACTCACACTTTCCTCAACAATTTTCTTCACTTTTACTCTTGCAAGCAATGGACTTGCTTACAATATTTTGCTTTCTTTAATTTGCTTAATATTATTGCTATTCATAATAGCAATTTGCTTTTATTTCACTAATTTGTATTGGTCATGCTTTAAAAAATTCACTAAATTTTACACTTTTTCAACATTAACAATTGTTGTAAAATATTTCACAAACTCTGGTCTTACTCCCGGGCTTTTTGCACAAAAATAGTATGGAATACTTTGTATATTTGAAAACTATTTGTAACAAAAATAAATCATCTCTTGTGTATTTAGAAATTATAACCTATTTTATTTTTATGGAATGGTTTGCTTCGCTTTGCAACTAAACATTTGATTTGATTAAAAATTTTGAATTGCACATGAAATAGAAAAAAGAAATACTATCAATTGATTTTTGTTGTAGTGATGTTAAGAAAAAAAAACAGTAGCTAAATGGCCCGGCTGAGGCATATAAAGTTGCAAATATAAAAATGTGTGTGTAAATTTACAATTAACTACACCCAAGAAAAAATGTTAGTGTCTTTGGTAAATAAAATAAAATAATACTACAGTCTTTTAGGAACCAAAAATGCAGCCACATTAAAGTAAAGTACTTATATTCCAACGTGAAGATTGGATTCAATTAATTTTTCCTTGTTCCTTGGAAAATTGTTTTATAGAAATTAATATTTATATAATAAAATTACTTTGAAATAAATAAAAATAATTCTAAATTTAGTCTTAATTTGTAAGACAACAGCTTAAAAAATATTCGAATTTAAATTTATCGAAAAAATAATATACAAATTTTTCGAAAAAAAAAATTAACCGAATAAAATTAATCGAACAAAATGATTCGTATAAAATTTTTTAAAACAAAATAACTCGAATAAAAACATCCAAAAATAATTTTTCAAATAAAATGATTAAAATGAATCTATTCGGATTAACTTATACGAATGAAAACGAGACTATATGAACAAAATTATTCGAGTACGACTATTTTAATAA
Source organism: Gymnocheta viridis (assembly GCA_956483585.1). NCBI lineage: Eukaryota > Metazoa > Arthropoda > Insecta > Diptera > Tachinidae > Gymnocheta > Gymnocheta viridis. The sequence continues at coordinate 9,251,690 of OY101443.1, forward strand.
ACTTGTTCAAATTAAAGCTTTTCATATTGTATTATTCGCATAAAAACTAGTTCTACGCGGTGCTTCGCCCAAATTTTTCATATTAAATCTATTCGAAAAAAATTATTATGGAAAAACTATTGAAATAAAAAATACTTAACTGAAAATGTTTGAAACAAAAGCTATTCAAAATAATGTATTATAAAAAAAAGTAGTATAAAGCAATTATTCGAATAAAAAAATTAATTTTATATTGAAATGAATTGTTTGGCTTGAGTTCAAATCTGAGTTTACCAATTTCTTTTTAATTTAAGATTTTTTTTTTTGACAAATTCGTTATTTTATTAACAGATTACTATTTGGAACAATTTATTATTCATCAGACTAGCAGAACGGATCAGTACTGATTTCGATTTTACCATTTTTGACGGTAGATACTAGTGACTAGGAACATCAACTATTTAACCAAATATTTAACGAATAAGAATAAGAAAAGTGCAAGCTATTCATTTTTACAAGTTTAATCAATTTCGGTTAGTATGAAATTCTCATCTCTCTGATGATTAATTATTCCATACATTAATTATTCGTACTCTTCCGCTTTTCCCAGAGCCATTGGCTGCTGAGAGCAAGCTATTTTCTATTTTTGTTTTCTTTATTTTTGTCATTTGTAGTTGACTTTCTTGGTATTCAACCAAATATTAGGAAAAATAAACTTATTCAAATTAAAGCTATTTCGATTATCTATCTACGAGTATCTATCTATAATAGATAAACACGTTTTTTGAGATCCCTTTTACAGCCGTAACACTGAACCGATTTTAGAAAAATTTATATAATTTTAAACAGTTTTTCACATAGATGTGCACAATCTCAATTTTATTTAAATCGGTTTGTTATTTAGGGAGTTAGAAGCGTTTAAAGTTGCTACTAACACATGCGCACTTATTGCACATGCATGTATCAGCGTCAACTTGAAATATAAACAAGTGTACATGTGTTAGTTAGAGTTTGAAGTTATTTATTTAGAATGTTTTTTGTGCTTGTATTTTATCGTATGTGTTTGTGTAAACGTTTAATATTAATATCTAGATTGCGGTCGATTGTGTCGACCGCTGGATACAATAGTATTATATAATTAATTGAAAAAAAAAATTATTTTAATAAAATTATTCGAATAAAAATAAATATTACATTTATAAGAATAAAACTTTTCGATTAAAAATTAATCGAATGAAACTGTTTGAAAAAAAATTTGATCGAACAAAAGTATTTGAAGTAAAATGGTTGTAATAATATTAATCGAAAAGGAATTACCCGATTAAAAATTATTGGAACAGAATTTATTTGAATAAAAATTACTTAATCAATAATTAGTCGAATAAAAACTTACTAAATAGAATTATTTTTCGAACAAAAATGTCTAAGTTAAAATAATAATATTATTAGAATTAATATTATTCGAACGAAAAATATACGAACGAAATCACTGGAATGGATGGATTTTGTACTGCACTTAATGTAAAGAAAATAAAAATAAATTAGCAATTTATTGGAATAAAAAAAAATACGTCTAGAATTATTCGAACAAAAACAAAATTGCAAACAAAAACTATACGATTTGAACGTTTTTTTTTTTCGAAAAAAATATTTAGATCAAATTTTTTGAGTAAAATTTATTCGGATGAATGAAAATTTGTAATTTGAATAGATAAAGAAAATTATTTGAAAAGAATCTCTACCTCTACATAATTAATAGGCAAACACGTTTTTCTAGATCCCTTTTACACTCATATTATGTCAACGATTTTCACAAAATTTATATCATTTTGAAGATATTTATTTACAAAAGTGCACAATATATATTTTGCTAAAATCGGTTTAGTATTTTGGGACCTATAAGAGTTTAAAGTTTCTACTAACCCATGCACACTTATTATTACACATGCATGTATCAACTTCTGGTTGAAAAATAAACAAAGTCTGCATGTGTGTTTATCCAATTTGCTCTTGCAAAGAAATGATGGAGAGCTTTTTCAATTCATACTTTGTCAACAAAAGAGAGCTAATAAATTTTAAGCTGTTGATTTAGAATGTTTTTTATTTTTGAATTTTATCGTAGGTATATAGTTTTGTAAGTGCTTTATATTTAATTACTAGAATAAGATCGATTGCGTCGGCCATAGGAAATACTAGTAATATTAAAAAACTATTCGAATAAAAGTTATTCGAATAAAATAACTCAAAGGAAATCAACAGGGAGGTTTTACTAAGGCTTTGCCTTTTGTTCCGTAATTTCTAGATGCTTCATGTTTGCAAACAATATTTATTAATTATTATGGTCTGTAAAATACAATTAATACATAATAACTTCTGTTTATATGGCAGTCGGTCCTTCTGTCACAGAGTTGCAAATGAGTTCCATGGAAAAGACAAGTCAATTGCCAAGTTTTTTTAATTTCGAGAAATCGGCATTTAAAAACTCGATTTTTCAAATTATCTAAAAGGAAACTGTTTTTAAATCAGCTAATTTTGCAATGGAAGACCAAATATTATAAGTTTCATATCATAGAACATTTTTCTTCCAGCTATTATTGATTACAAAATATTTTTGGCATTTTTATTGTCACTTTATAGCCAACGTCACCGGTTAAACTTTGAACGAATGTGGTCACAGCCGTTGCTAACACCAGCAAATCTATTACCAATAAATTATAATATTAAACAAGCATTAAAGACAATCACCTCCGCCAACAACAACATTAACAAGAAAACTTTACAATTTTGGCTTAACAGCGTAAAGTTTGGCAACATTATTGAAGCAGACAACACAAATGAGCAAAGTGTTAAGCAGCGACCTTGAATAAATTGTTTAATCAAAACAAAGCTAAAACTCGAAATCTGAAATGGAAAAAGCCAACAGAAAGAAAGAATAAAAGAGAGACAGCAACAGCAGCAAAAAATTTCGTCAAAAAACGAAAGTGCAAATCCCATTCACCCAACAAAAATCAACAAGAAAGTTTCGTAAAACTAAAATTGACTGATCGACTGACTGGGTAACTACAGACTGAGGTACTCTGTAAGAAGACACCAGCACCAGCAACAACAATAAATAGTATGAATAGTTTGATTGAATGACTACAACTGAAAACATCCACATGTATTCAAAATGTTCTTAATAAGTCCAGTGCAATTGTGATTTTCAGTTTAATACTTTTAAAGAAAAAATAAAAAAGTTTATAAAAAAGAACTAAATGATAATTCAAGCTGAATGAAAAAAAAAATACTCGGACATATTATCAAGAAAGTAACTGCCTGTTTTTAGAAAATAAAAACAAAATTGTGAATGAGAATTGATATTGAAAGCACAAACTATTTTCATATTTTACTGTCCTTTTCACTAATAAAGTCTCACACACAATTTTTTTTCCTTATTTTCTTAAAAGTCACAGTAATTGTTTTATTCGTAAACAAGAAGATATCAAAGCCGATTTCATAAACTTTTATCTATCTATTATATAAATAGGCAAAGACAAAATTTTCAAGTTCTTTTATTAGTTTTAAAAATTCGATCTTAATTTTACAGAAACTTTGCAGAAACCTTTTTATTTGATGGTCAATATTGTATGGCATTATTTTAATATTTCTGCAAGAAGTTGTTAGTAAATAAAGTTGCAATGGTTTTTTGAAAATTCTAGCACACATAAACTTTTTCTCACTAAACTCCGAATTTGAAGTAGAATATCTTAAAGGCACTATGTTTTCTAAAAAACATTTTCGGCCAATAATGGCAATAAAAACTAGGAGCCACAACTTTCACATAAAAATATATTTAATTCCAACATTTCGGCTTTTGATTCTAAACAGCCGTAGAACTTAATTTAATACGAGTCAAAGGCCCTTTAATATGTTGAAAAGCTTTCAATAATTTCATTTTTTCATTTTTTTATATTTATGACATAACAACATCTGAATAAGCTTAAAATCTCCCCCACATGTCAAGATTTTTAATTTTTATAATTATGCAAATGTTTTATTTATATTTCAACCAGTTTTTTTCCGCATAAAAATTGGGTCATACTTGAGCACAAGAGAAACCAAATACAAGGATTACATACATAGATACACACACAGATCACACACACAATACGTGTATATAAATATAATAACAATCTCCAAAATAACACACACACACAATAGGCCAAGAAAAAAAACCAATAAACAAGTTTGTTAAATAAACAAAAAATCCCATCATCACTACCACCAAGAAAGTATCTTTTGCTTAACATTTCGTATCTGTGAGCTGCAAAATTTTATACACAAATACTTGCAATTCCATGATAAATTAAATTCAAATAAAGTTGCATTATTGTTACATTAAGTGTTCATTATTTGTAACACTGACATGTTTGTTATGTTAAAGTAATTTTTTTTCTGTTTGTTTTGCTAATTTATGCAGACAGATATTTATTATGATGTGTTTTATATATACACACACATAAAATCTGTATCTATAAATGTATCTTGTGACAATTTCATATCGCGATGTTCATTTTACCAACAGAATTTGTAACACGATTTCGTCACACAATGTGATTTATAGAAATAATTTTAGTTTCATTGTGGAAAATATAAAACAAGTGTAAATAATGTCATTTAAATGAAAGCATGACATGCGTAAGTCAAATTAATTGGTTTACGAAACTCAGTAATTAATTGATTTACAAGTCAAGTTTACAACTACATACTTGAAAGGACACAGCAATTTATTAGAAATTAATTGGCTAACGTTTTGTTTTTTCCACATGAAATTAATTTAAGCACACACAATTTATTTCAAATTAATTGGAGAATTTTCTATTTTTTTCTTTTAATTAGAGACTTTTTTATTTTTTATATTTTAATTGAAGAATTTTCTGTTTTTTTCTACTTGAAAGTATCGCAAGGATACACAATTTATTAGAAATTAATTGGAGAATTTTCAGTTTTTTCTACTTGAAGTTATTTTAAGAATGCACAATTTATTAGAAATTAATTGCAGAATTTTGTATTTTTTCTATTTTAATTGAAGAATTTTCTGTTTTTTTCTACTTGAAAGTATCGCAAGGATACTCAATTTATTAGAAATTAATTGGAGAATTTTCAGTTTTTTCCACTTGAAGTTATTTTAAGAATGCACAATTTATTAGAAATTAATTGGAGAATTTTCAGTTTTTTCTACTTGAAGTTATTCTAAGAACGCGCAATTTATTAGAAATTAATTGGAGAATTTTCTATTTTTTCTATTTTAATTGGAGAATTTTCAGTTTTTTCTACTTGAAGTTATTCTAAGAACGCACAATTTATTAGAAATTAATTGGAGCATTTTATATTTTTTTCTATTTTAATTGAAGAATTTTCTGTTTTTTTTTCTACTTGAAAGTATCGCAAGGATACACAATTTATTAGAAATGTATTGGAGAATTTTCAGTTTTTTCTACTTGAAGTTATTTTAAGAACGCACAATTTATTAGAAATTAATTGCAGAATTTTGTATTTTTTCTATTTTAATTGGAAAATTTTCTGTTTTTTCTATTCGGAAAAGGTCAAGAGTTCTCTGAAGACACGACAATTAAAGACAACTCTTTGAGAATGCAGAAAGATCAAGGTAATGAAAAAAAGCTCCTCGAGTTAACAAAAGAAATCGAAAGGCTAAACAAATAAGAAGAAGAAGTTACTCCGAAAATTCGCCGTATAACTCATATTCAAAAATGATCTTAAGAATAATGAAAACTCGCAGCATATAAAATTCTTAATAAAAAAAAAATCTACATAATTTAGCTGAAAGAATTTAAAAATTTATAGTCGAAGTATTTCTGTTTTTTTGAAAACTTCTGATATGTTAATGTTTGAAATTTAAATTAAATAATTAAAATTGTTAATTATTCATAAGAAATAATTTGCAATTCGCATTTGAAATCTGTTTTAAGACAAATTTTTAACAAAAAATTATCTTTAAAATATATTTCAAACCCAAATTATTTTTCTTATACAGCGCTCAAAATTTATTTGATTGAGGGTGTTGCTCATGTTCTGGTAATGAAAGGGTTAAGAATTATTATACCATCTAAAAGCAGGCAACATATTTTGGAATAACAAGGTATTTGCTTCATCTTTCTGCAATACAACTTTTAAAATAATGAACATGCTGCATACCATTTGGCTGCTTAATATACTTTGTGCTGCCAGATGCTTAAAGCAGAAATAATTCAACGCGCTCCATGACGTTCTACATAATGTCGAAAATAGGATTGGACATACTGCTGCTTTATTGCAATGCAGTGACTTTTTTTTAATTTTAATTTTGTCACATCTCAATGGAAAAAATTAACAAATATTCTCCCTCAAGATGTAACGAAACAAGATATTTGTATGAATTTTTTACAAAAGATGAAGAACGATACGACAAATTATACTGCATTCTTAGCTCAAAAGTCACGTTTTTTGAGATATAACTACGTTACAATAAAGGAACGATATGTACAAATGTATGGTTTAACACTAATTAATTTGACCTGAATTTGAATATTTTTTTAAGTTTTTTTTGTTTTCTTTTCTTTTAAATAAGAAATAATTTAAATCAAAATATCTTGGAGTCGATTCTAGTGCTGTGAAACTGTAAAATGAAAAAAAATTAATTTTTCATATTATCATTTCAAAGTTACACAAATTGCGATTCCCGTTCTGTTAATGAAAAAGTGTTTCATTCCGTTCTAGCCGAGAAACTTTTGTATCTATGTTAATAAAATGTTAAAGTCAAATGCAAATGCTGCAAGTTTTTTAAACCATTTTTTAGATATTTTTGTCCGATTTTTTAATTAAAAATATTTCGTATTACTAAGAATGCGAATGCATGTACTGTACTTAGGCATAGTATGGGCCACAACACGGAATTTCTCCCGTTTTCATTAAAATCGTGTAAAAACCACCTAACCAACCAAAAATTAAAATAAAATATTTAAGTATAAAAAAAATTTAAGTTAAAGAGTTTTTCAAAAACTTTTGTTTGGTGAAGGTTTTTTAGCTAGTCTATATACATGAAAATCATAAGCAGACCTTAAACCATATTTTTGAAAAGTTTCAAATCTCTTATCTTATACAAAAATTTTTAAAAACCCAATGATAATTATTTTCAAAATTACAAAGGTATAAATAAGCATAGTAGACTTTGAAACTTATTCAAAAATCCCAACAAACAAATTATATTATTCGATATAAATCTATTTTATTTTCTTTACAATCTTTATACAATTAGACGCCCTTTGGGTGACAACGAAAGTATTTATAAGGCAAAACGGAAAATAAAATTTTAATTAAGGATTTTTTAAATTTATTAATCGAGATTGCCTCGATATCTTTCTTCAAAGATTTTTAAAAACTTTTGTTTGTTGAGGGGTTTTTAGCTAGTCAATATACATATACAGTTTTATTGAAAAAATTTGACTCTTGATACAAATTTGACGCGCCCCACAATTTTTTTTTGTCTGTTCAGTGCTCTATCTAGATTGATATAATTATTTTTTAGTGTTTAGTACATTATCAATATTATCAATAATTTCAATAAAACTGTTTAACTCCAAAATTTTTTATACTTATTTTATTTTGAATTTTTTTGGCTTTTATGTGATGAATAAAAAATTTGTCGTTCAGTACTCTTCGAGTAGTCAAACCCTTTCATTTGATACCCATATAGTAGGTATAATAGGTTGTGAAAAAAACGTAATCCGCCATTTTTTGGCAGCCATATTGGATTTGCAATTTCTTGCAATATGTACTATATTCTACTAGTCAAGCCCTTTCATTTAATACCTTTAGTGAGGGTGTTGTGAATTTATGTAACCTTCCATTTTGTGTAAATATACATATTTTTAGAAAATTTTTGTCATAAATTTTTTAAATTATATCGTTGGCAATGTCCTAATTTTCCCCTAAATAATTGATTAAAAACTTTTTTCTATTCCCGCTTGCGGGCTTGATTCTCGATGTTTTTTCCATTTTTCACCGTCAAAATGAAAGTGTAAAAATATGTGAGAAATGAAAAGTTTTAGACACTTCTTTGCACTGTTACATAGAACAAGAATCGTATTACTGTGAAATTGTGAAAACATACGAATTTATTAATCATTTTTTCACTAAAAGAGAATCAGAAACTCTATGAAAATATGAAAAAAAAATTTTTGATTTCACAGTTTCACAGAACCAGATTCGACCCCCTGGATATGTTTTATTTTATTTAATATGAGGAAAAAACTTTGGTCCAATATTACGAATTTTCCAACATTACGAAACGGCGTGATATTATATAATTTGTAGTATTGGACGTCCACTGTATGTTAAACTTGAATAATTTAATTTTCCTTTTTGGGAAAAGCAATCCTCCGCAAAGGAAAGAAACATCTCTTGTTTCTATTGCATTGCTAAAATAAAATCTTAAAATTAATAATTAAAGTCCAGTCCGGTTTCAGTTTACTGTCTGCAGTTTTTTTTTCGATCATGCAAAGCAAGTTCACTGCGCAGGAGATTAGAAGGCATTCAAAGCCGACTTAATAGCGACCAAATATCCTTTTGGCCATGCATATGTTAGCGTGTGTATGTTTCTCTATCATGGATTACAAGAAAAAAACTTTAAAACTAATGTCCTTCCCAATCCAGTTTACTTCATGGCTTTAACAATATATTACTATAACGAAGATATTCGTAATTCGCGCACTGATTACATACAATACTAGAAATTACAGTACCATCTGAATAATACGAACAGACTAAATCCTGAACATTTCCATATTACTGAAGTGTCTGGAACACATAGAATCCGTGGTACGTTATACGTTGCTTTTTTCAAATAGCAACTAAGTTGAAATACAGATTTTCTTATGAGCTTTGTCACATTCCGTACGTCTCCGTCAACGCAAAGTACTTTGTTTTTATTAAGCTTTTTTGTGATGTGTGGTGACAAAATTAAATTAAATAAAACTTAAAATTAAATTAAAAAAAAAAACAGAATATCGTAGAGTTCCATTGAAAATGTGTATTTTAATCAAATGAAGCTGATTTAATGTCTGTCAACAAAGTACTCATTGTGTCAACCTCCTCTGCCGATACTTTAATGTGAGTTGAAAAAAGTACGACGGATTCTATGTGCCTCGGCCTAAAGTGTTAATTTTTTTTTCCACATATGTACATATAAACATACTTATATATCTAAATAAACCCTGTTTTAATAAATTTTTGTTAAAAACAATAAATTTCATATGTTGACAACGAGTAACTGAATTTTTAATATTTTTCAAGAAACGCAGATAACTTTATATACATACATAAATTGAAAAATACATAAATCTAAATTAGTTAATAGTGTCTACTAATTATTTTTCCGCTATTTTATTTCATGTTTAGAAACGCGTTCAGCCTAATGATAATAAGATTTCATTTCAACAGCACTTTAATAAATTTTACAATAATAAATAAACCGTAAAAAGTTGCGAAATTGCCGAATTTTGTACACATCAACATTTTCTGCTTCTATTTCGAAGCGTCTATGATTTCATTTTAAAGCTGGTGATCTGGATCTATCAAATGAACTAATTTGTGAATTTTAATAATGGCCATTTCTGAAGTTTAAGGAAATGCAGGAGGTGTTAAATCTTTCTCACTCCATTCCTTGTTACCGTCAGTGCACAACTACTTATCATATCTTACCATTCAAACTAAATAAAGCAAAATTGCACAAATCCCAAACGTAGACGCGTGTTAAACAAAACAAATACTTTCCAGAATGTAGAGTAAAAAAGTAGCAGAGTCCGGATTAAAGATGTGTCCGCAGAATCGCGTGTCCGGATTATCAAGATAATACTGTAACTTCTGGTTTACGATAAAATTGAATCTTCCCTAATTTTAATATATTTTTTTGTAATTCATCAATAAAAATAATAAAATATTTTAAAGGGTGTTTTCTTCAGCCATAGAGAATTTTAAGTTAAAATAGACAGAAAGACAGACAAATTATGAAAATTGACATGAACTGGATTTCATAGAAAAATAATTATTTGGCATTAATGTTTGAATTTGCCTTCGATCATGTGTCAGCCGCGGCTGCCGCGTAGATGGCGCAATATTATTGTGCAATTTTAACATTATTTTTGCAATAACTCCCGAAATATTGTATTTCAATCGTACCGGCGTAGAAAAGCCTGTTGACATATCGCCTAAGAGAATAATATAATGGAGTTCTATCGCACGATCGCACGATGGCCAACTAAAAAAATTTTCAATGAAATTTTCTATTTTTTGTTTCTATTTTTTCGAGTATTTTTGAGATTACAACAACTTGTAAATGTGGGTCTGGCGTGAATCTATATATGATAAAATTGCAAACCAAACTAACTCCAAAGTAGTGCTGGCAAAGTATTGAGTATCGAGTATTTCCTTTTTTGGTTACTCAATACTCAATAGTAGTTTCTCGATACTTTCAGAGTTGTATTTTTAAGCAAGTGGCTAAAATAGTGTACAAAAATACATCACTGTATAAAAAGCCAACTAGGTGTAAGATTCTTTAATCAAATCAAAACTAAATAATTTTTTTTTTGAGAACAATTAAATTATTTCTTAAGTTGTTGTTAACGTTTAATCAAAAGTTAGCTTTACATTTATTTTTTATTTAATAATAAAAGACATACAAAACCAATAATAGTTAAAGATTTATATTTAATTTTTGAAGAAACTACTTCAATTTGCAGATAAAAACTATGCGTTACAAATTCAAAAAATCCGTTAAAAGTATCGAGTAGTATTGAGTACCCAAATGAAAAGTATTGAATATTATTGAGTAATGAAAAGTAGTAGAATTTGCCAGCACTACTCTAAGGCAACTGTCAGCTGTCAAATGGGCTGTCAAACAAAGCAGTGTTGCCAACTCAAGGCAGATCAACCAGGTAGTGGCGATTCTACAACAATACAAAATTTGTTGTAAAAATAACTGACTAGCTGTCAAAACATAAAAAAACCTGTTTGGGACTGTCAACACATATGAATCTTTTAGAAAATGTCATATATCATATAAAACTAAATACGTATAAGACGCATGTCAGTTCGAAATCAGACATGTTATTATGATAATGTTATCAATACAAATTAAATTTTACACACTTGACATTTAGTCAGGTAAATCAGCTGTGCTATCGCAACTACCTTGTTGATCTACCTTGTGCCAACTCAAAGTTCTATCGGGCTTAAAACAAAACTCCTTGTAGTATGAATAAAAATAACAACTCAAATACTAAATTAATAAGGTGAGAGAAAAGAAAAGAGAACAAAAAATGCCAAAACGGATTACAAATATTTAGTAGAAACAGGATAATACGCCAAGGTAATTGAGGGACCAAACTAAGTACTTCGATCGGTAGTTAAACAACATGTTATTATTGTATAAATCAATTTATTAAAAAAAAGTGTTAGCTTGAGAAAAATCCGTAATAAAAAATATGACGTTATTTTACTGCCTTTAATTATTGATAATAAATTAAACTAGAAGAATTGCGTTTGAGCGCAAAAACATTTCCTCTGTTCAAATTAAACAAATCAATAAAAATATTTAATTCACACAACCGTTTTGTTATTAAAAATCATGCCATCCGATTAGAGTTTGTTTCAATAATGTACATCCCTAGAAAACAAAGCGATAACGGTAGACATTTTTAAATTGTATGGATTGCTCACGCATGATTGTCATATTTTTATAAATACAAATATTGTACAAACACACGTTGCAGTACTTCTATAGGGTGTTCCATTTCATTCTAATACCGTGCGGGTCAAAAAAGTACTATTTAAAAATTTTTTTTGTAGAAAATAAAAATTTAATTTTCCATCACTGATTTCAACACAAAACTTTTGATAGCTTAACAATTTGGGACCATTAAAAAACACAACGCTTCAAAAAATCAGCTGGATTATTAAGCAGACCTGTATTATTGGATCATGTTAGTGTTGAAACTTATTTGAAAATATGTAGAAGTTGTTTTGTTGAGTTAGAAAAAAAGTGACATATTTGTCAAAATTGTAGTTTACCCTTTAAAAAAGTATTTCAAATTTCAAACAATTTGGTATCAATAACTGGAAATGAGAAATTGAACATAGGCTGTTATTCACGAAAACCACAGATACGAGTATATGGTATATGCTAATTAATTGTTCAAATTCTATGTTTTTTTTTCTCTAAAATTGAAATAAATCTTATGTTTATTTTTTTGTTGACAAAATGCTTGACCCTATTTACTTTAAAATACAATATTTAAACTTTTTTTAAATGCTCTTTTTATGATACTTTTTCAAAAATTTTCAACAGCAAATCGTGGGAGAGAGTGTGATGGGGAACACCTTCATACTATTTTTTACAGGAAAAGAAAACTATTTTTATAAAAAAGCTTAAGTATGCAAGAACTACATATGAACAAATATTCAGTTTTTGCACCTAAAAGAAGGGCTCATCTTATGAATTTTATTGCAAAATAAACTTTGCTAAATCTACTTTGAAAATTAGAATTGGTTGGTTTCCAAAGTATTTTTTAGTTTTTCGTTTTCTGCGCTACAGCCTTACAAATAACAACTTTTTATTTATTTTTATGAGTATTCGATATTCCAGTAAATCTTTTTTTAAAATATTTTTGCTGCTTTTGAATTTTTTGATTTTTTACAGTCGCATGACACATTCCGATTCTTCAAGCTGAAATTCGGTTTAGAATTATTTGAAAGCAATAAACTTTTTAATTTTTATTTCATTTCAACTTTTTTAATAAAACAAATTATTTTAATTTCATAAAGAACATGTTTTTTTTATAGCAGCAACTAACTTAAGTTTCTTCCTTTTTCTCTATTTGTGTCTTAATTTAACACATTTGTATGTACAGTCTAGTCTAGTGTCAGCAATAAATAAAAATTTTAAAATTTTATTATCTTCATTAAAAAAAAAAGATCTCAAAATTTAGAACATTATTGAAGGTTAAATAAAACACAAACCTTGATTTTTGCTCAAAGGAACACTTCTACCTTGACTGATTAAAATAGCATCGTATTAAAACCACTTCTAGTATGCAAATTCGAAATACAATTTGTTTTAATCTTTTTCTTTTGTTCTAAGCAGTTCTAAGCAATTTTGGAAATACTTCTTTAGTTTAGAACCGTCTGCTGATACCAAATATTGTGAGCACACAAAATTTTTTTTCATTACGAAAATAAAATCTTACCCAGCAGACAATCGGACTTAATAACAAATATCTCAATGATTTGAAATGAAACTATTTGAACAAAAATATCTACGTTTTTCTAATATGTAAATTGCAATTAGTTCCATGGTATTTATTGTGATTATTAAATGTAGTTGCTGGTTCTTAAAATTTTAATTTTTTCTTTCTTTATTGCATTAAACTTCTCAAACATCGACAGCAATCAATATATTTCATTTTCACTACACTGCTCAGATTTCAATACAAACCAAGTGCGCTGACTGACAGCTTAGAAAAATATACATTCCGTTCTACTAATTTCTAAATATAGTCTAAAAACTCGGCTTTGGCGCGGTGCAACATATTGAATCTTGTTGATGATCCTTCGAATAGGATTCATGTGGCCAACGTTCACCAGACTGACTGTAACCAGATTTGTTGGTTGTCGCAAGCCTGACAGCAATTAGGTTCGTTAAATCGAAAAACTACTGTATATGATATTTTGCACTTTTACTTGAGATTCCTGTTAACTAAACTACATATTTTCTTCTTTACTTCATTAAAAGTGTGAAAAGGAACTAACTGCTGCAACACTGCTTACTTCCATCCATTAAATTGCAGCGATATTTTATTTTTATATACAAATTCATTTACTTTATAATAAAATTCGTCGTCTGTATATAAAATTATTTTAATACATTGTAAAAGATGAATATATCTGTTTTGAAAGGTTCAACAAAATTGATGTTAATAAATGTACATACACTACGCGTCATCAGGTTTGCGCCCCCTTTCACTGATCGTTAATGTTAAATATTATCTTAAAGATATTAAGGATAAATATTTGGAAGCAAAAATAGGTTGATCAAAACTCCACTCAGAATACTAGATTCTAAGGATGAGAAAGATAGATTAATAATCTCTGGTGCACCTAAAATCTGCAATTATTATACGAAAGAGTCCTCAGATTTCTTTGAAGAAATACTAAATAGATTAACAATTCTTGATATACCTTATACCGTAAACAATAAACTAGTTCGAGGTTTGGCTTATTATTGCCACACAGTGTTTGAGTTTGTTACGGGACAACATGGTAGCACAACGGGAACTAATTGATGGACCCACGTGAGCTGTGCTTGATCACGGCTGCCAATGTAACCTAACCTAACCTACGGAAGATTTAGGTGCACAAGGGGCAGTTTTTGCCGGTGAAAGATATGATAATCTAGTATCTTCAGTAGGTGGAAAACACACTCCAGTAATAGGATTTGCAGGAGGTATTGAACGCATAATGGAGTTAATCAATAATTAATCATAAATTATCAGATGAAGATGAAATGCCATTTCGAAATAATTGTCTAAAGTTTTATGTTGGTTTATGTAACAGTTTATTAAAAAAGTTTAATTTTGACAGCGAATTTTCAAAGTGAGTTGAGTTCCCGGTACCTACTAAAAAAGTATTTCCGAATTTACGAAATTCTTTCCAAATGTTATCGATTCGAATAATATTCATTAAATTGATGACGAATGGCGAGAATTGCTCCACTTCAACGTTGAAGACTGTAATTTATTGCATGAAAAGAATATTGAAACATTTTGGAAAATTATTTTGAATGCAAACTGTTGCGATAGCTCTGAATCTTTTCCTTGTTTGAAAAAAATTTGTTTACACAGTTTTATCAATACCAGTAGCAGCAGCTAGCGTCGAAAGAATTTTTTCTCAAATCAATAACAATAAGAACAAACTAAGAAATAAATTAGATATACCAACATTATGTAGTATTTTAAGGACCAAAGACTTTTTGAAAAAATCTGGTCGTAATTGCAATAATTTTGAAAAAGAGAAAATATTGAATGTGTTTTAATTTGGACAATTCTGAATTTGATTTAAAATACCTGAATTTGATTTGAAAAGGGTGAACTTGATGTTAAAAACCTTATATGCATTAAATAGTTTAGTTTAATTAAAATAAATTGTAACTGAATTTGATTTCAGTAAAATCACATAAAAAAAATATTTTTAATGCAAAAAAAAAGATTTTTTTGCTCGATTCGAAGATATACTATATTGCAACACTGACTCTATCCCATAATTATCAGAATTGGACGACTAAATCAAGCCCAATGAGTTTTTTCCCATGAAGCTATTTAAAGTCTAAAGGATATTCCAGGCGATTTTTTTTAAGTTTAATTTTATTATTGCCCACTAAGCCAGACTCTGTCACTGACATTATTACAAAGCCTGTAGCTTAAGCATTATTTACAGCCTTACTTCTTAATTACATGTTATCATTTGATTAACAAAACAGCATAAATTGCGATTTTCCAGTGAAACTTACCTAAAACGAAAAGAAAGCAAAAAATTCAAATTAGTATACAAATTATTAATATTATTATTATTATTTTTTTTTTTGTAAAGCATAAAACTTATGAGAGGAAGATGCCGTTTAAGGGTTGAACTTAATAAATTTCTTAAGGTCCAAATAAACCACACAAACGGTTTGACAAACACACACTTGTATAAACACATACACGAACACACAAACATTCAACATGTTTGCCAAAAATCTAAAACTTTTGATTTTCGTACAAAAATGCCTCAAACGTTTGTGTAAACGAGCAAACAGCAACATAAACAACGCAAAAGGTTTGAACAAACGTAAAATTTGCACTTATTTGTCAAACCGTTTGTGTAATTTATTTGGCCCTTTAGTGTGTTTCGAATTAAAAGATTATAAAATTTATTTATCGACATTTAAAAATCTCTAATATTAAAAATTTAACGAAATCTAATATTTTTTCTATTTATTTTCATCTCTTTTCAGTTACTCTCTTGGCCAGAACACTGTTGTTCTACAATGGTGAAACGTAAAAAGCTGTAAAGCCCAAAGAAAACGCACAAGAAGTCAACTCTCTTTTAGAGAGAGAAAAAAAAAACGAAATAAATTCCTTAGATATATATATATATGAACGCCAAGTTTAACATGGTGTTAAATCTACTATTCATAACGGCTGTAATAAAATCGACTTTTGGTGTGGTAACCACTGGTCTGTGGCTTATACCGCTTTTATTGGCGGCCATAACATACTACAAATACGATAATGTTGATCCGGAATCGAGAGTTTTTGATCAAACAAATATTTATGCGGAATATGATTTCATAGTGGTGGGTGCTGGATCAGCGGGAGCCGTGGTGGCCAATCGTTTGAGTGAGGTGCGCAAGTGGAAGGTATTGTTGCTGGAAGCTGGTCCAGATGAAAACGAAATATCCGATGTACCCTCTTTGGCCGCATATTTGCAACTGAGTAAACTAGATTGGCAGTATAAAACGGAACCGTCCAACAAGGCTTGTTTGGGCATGAAAAATAATCGCTGCAACTGGCCGCGCGGCAAGGTTTTGGGTGGTTCCAGTGTTTTGAATTATATGCTGTATGTAAGAGGCAATCGTTATGATTATGATCTTTGGGAATCTTTAGGTAACCCAGGCTGGGGTTATGACAGCGTGTTGCCTTATTTTAAGAAATCGGAGGACAATCGCAATCCCTACTTGAGCAAATCTAATTATCATGCAACGGGTGGTTTGCTCACAGTACAAGAATCACCTTGGCACTCACCCTTAGTGGCGGCTTTTGTAGAAGCTGGCACCGAAATTGGCTACGAAAATCGTGATATTAATGGTGAGATACAAACGGGATTTATGATAGCTCAAGGCACTATAAGAAGAGGTTCACGCTGCAGCACGGCCAAGGCATTTTTGAGACCAATAAAAAATCGTGCTAATTTTCATTTATCTTTAAACTCGCAGGTAACCAAGATAATAATAGAGCCCGGCACTATGCGAGCTAAAACAGTGGAATTTGTTAAAAACGGACAAGTCTTAAGAATAGCGGCCAAAAGAGAAATCATTTTGTCAGCTGGTGCCATCAATACGCCTCAAATAATGATGCTGTCTGGTGTGGGACCACGCCAACATTTAGAGCAGCATGGCATTAAAGTTTTGCAGGATTTGCCAGTGGGAGAAAATCTACAAGATCATGTGGGCATGGGTGGCTTATCTTTCCTGGTGGATAAACCAGTGTCTATAGTTCAGGATCGTTTTAATCCTACAGCTATTACTTTTCAGTATGTGTTAAGAGAACGTGGACCCATGACCACGTTGGGTGGTGTAGAGGGTTTGGCTTTTGTGCACACACCGTTTTCAAATAAATCCATCGATTGGCCGGATATACAATTTCACATGGCTCCTGCCTCCATCAATTCCGACAATGGTGCTCGCGTGAAAAAAGTATTGGGCTTAAAGGAATCCGTTTACCAAGAAGTTTATGAGCCCATAGCCAACAAAGATACCTGGACCATAATGCCGTTGCTGTTAAGACCGCGCTCTAGAGGTTGGGTTAAGCTCAGATCGGCCAATCCCTTTGATTATCCTAAAATCAATGCGAATTATTTCGATGATCCATTTGATGTGAAGACCCTGGTGGAAGGAGCCAAGATTGCCTTACGTGTAGCCGAGGCTAAAGTTTTCAAGCAATTCGGTTCGCGTTTATGGCAAAAGCCTTTGCCGAATTGCAAAAAATTCAAATTTCTCAGCGACGAATATTTAGACTGTCATGCTCGCACAATATCAATGACAATTTACCATCCCTGCGGCACAGCCAAAATGGGTCCGGCCTGGGATGCTGGGGCAGTGGTAGATCCCAGATTACGGGTGTATGGTGTGAGAGGCTTAAGAGTTATAGATGCCAGCATAATGCCCACTATTAGCAGTGGCAACACTAATGCTCCCGTTATAATGATCGGCGAAAAAGGAGCCGATCTGATTAAGGAAGACTGGTTTCACAATCCCGAGTATAAAGTTGCAAATGAAAGTTAGCATTTACTGCTTTTTAACTTTTATTTATTTATTTTTTTTCTGACTAAAACGAAAATAACAGTCGTCATGTTTTAAGCCAGCATTCACTTGGAAGGGGGAGGTGGTTGGCATTACATTTCACCTCCAAAAAAACTAATATAATAGACTCCATTTATATTGTGGTGCTTGGAAAATTTGAAAAATCTGTATTTTATATTTAAAAGTTCCCCTATTCAAAGCTTGAGCTGGTTCGGCATCTGATCAGAGGCGCATCAGAGCTGAGCAACTTGTTATTAATTTTTTAATTGTCTTTATTTATATTTTTATTATCATTACAAACGTATTCAGGGAGCATTAGTTTTACAAAAACGTTACGAATAGTAGAAACAAGTTCAGAGTTGCCATTGTGCCATAAATGGAAATGTTTTTATGGCAAATAATTTTATATGCAAAAATTCTACAGTTCACAAGAACTACTGTCGTAAAAGTCGTATATGAAATAATATTGTACAAAAGTCAATACATTCTCAAAAACGAAACGACTTCCCAGTCGAATGGCATGTTGTGCTCAGGGATGGAAAAGCGTTAACAGCGTATACAACTTTAGAATATCCAACTTTAGAATATACAACTTTAAAATATACAATTTTATAAGATATCGAACAATACAACATGAATTGTGAATTATGTATTTAATATTGTTTCTGTATTTTTAAATACTGGTAAATTAATTTATTGCTTAGTCATTTGTATTATATATTTCCTTAGCATTTAAGTAGTATTTGATTTTCCAATTAAACACGCTTTAATTGCGTCTTTTTTCTTTCTATTTTATTTCTAAGTAGCCTATTATATCCATTTCAAAATTGTTATAATTTTTATTAATTTTATTTTAATTTATTGCTGTTTTAGATAACTTATTTCTATTTACACTTGAATAAACAATTTGTCACATTGTAAAATATTAATCTAAATACTGAAATAAAAATATTTTAATAATTAATAGGCAAACACGTTTTTTTTAGATCGCATTTTACGCACGTAAAATTTGATAGATTTATATGTTTTTCAAAGGTTTTTTACATAGGTGTGCATAATCTTAATTTTATTTAAATCGGTTCAGTATTTTATGAGCTATAAGCGTTTAAATTTGCTACTAATTTGTGCGCACTTATTACACAGGCATGTATGAGCTGCAAGTCGAAAAATAAAAAAAGTGTGCATGTGTGCTTTTCCAATTAGGTTTTGCATAAAAATGAGACAGGGCTTCTTATTGCGTACTTTGTAGTAACAGAGAGCTAAGTAAGAGAGCTAGCTGATAACTTTTAAGTTGTTTACTGAGAATATTTTTTTGATTTAAATGTCTGGAAAATTCCTACTTATTGCTACAGAAGAATGAGTTAAGGCTTTATTAGTTTTCACTTTTCGTTGTAGTTGAATTTCTTAATAATTCGACCAACTGTGGCGTAAACGTTCGACGGGTGCCGTCGTTTTTTCATCAATTAATGTTTTAACGTAATTAGTTGAATGAACTGTTTTTGGTTTATATTGAAAGGAATTATTTGGCTCAATTTCAAATCTGGTACTTTACTCCTTTCTTTTTTAATTAGGAAATTAGTTTGAAAATTATTCATTCAATTCATTCATCAGACAAACTTGTAGAACGGATCAGTAATAACAATAATAAAAATTTTTTAATTTAAAGTTTTTTTCGTGAATTTTTTTTCCACTCACGCGAGCGAGCATAAACGTGAAGCAAAAATATAAGAACGTAAATGAGCCTGCATGAGTAAATTTTTTATATCGTGAGCATACATAGCGTCAGCGAAAAGTCACTCACGATCCCATCTCGAAATTGGATTTGAAAAGATGACAAAAAATAATTTTGTGTGATGAATTTCAATGTTATCGGTTTTACGTTCAAAGCAAATAGTAATTCTAGATTGAACATAAAATTGATAACATTGAAATTCATCACACAAAATTATTTTTTGTCATCTTTTCAAATTGAATGCCGACTACATTGGATTCTGTGACAAGCCTGGTTAAAATATTTGGCTAAAGTTCCCTGATGATCTGCATTAGCAACAGTGAAATGCGCATAGGAACAAGCTATACTCCTCAATCATCAATTTCAATTTGTTTTTAACAAAATTATTAATGTTTTACTAAATATGTAAAATATTAATAGTGTGAATAAAAATTTAAAATACTAAAGTTTTAGCAATTCCCGTAAAAAGCACAAATGTTTTTTTTTGACACAGTTTGAAGCAAATATCCGAACAAATATTTTCGTCAAATATTTCATCAATCTGAACGTAACTTAAGCTTAAAAACTAATAAAATCTATTGAACTATTATTTTTATTTATTTTTTTTATAATAACTTACTTGAACTTAAGATTTTGTAACATTATAAATAATTAAATATTTCAATTGCAAATTTTTTTACTGACGATTTCAACGTTTAGATAATAATAATTTTTTCAATTATAGGAATAGTTTTTTTTAATAAATAACAAGTGTGTTGTAGACAACAACTTCCTAAATATCTTATAATGACATGATTATGTATATATTTTTTTTAATATCTAAGTGTAAATAAAAATTAATTAATCTTAAAAAAAAATTATTGATAATTTTGTTTAACAAAAGAGATATAAACATAAATAAACTTCCTTGTTTAATAACCAGACAGTGAATGACTCTTAAACAAGACAGCCGTTCAATTTCGAAAATATGTAGTTTTTTTTTGGTGGGATTTTTTCTTAATCTTATAATACCCTGCAATTGCAAAGCCAGAGAGGGTGTTATGAGTTTGTACTGAAGTTATAATTCCAAATAATAATAACAAAAAGCAATCACCGCACAGTGGGGTTGTTAGTATGAAAACTATTGCATATAAATTTGCAGTTTCAAAAGCGACTGCCGAAAATTTAATAAAACTTCGTTAAATAATCTGGTTAAATAGTTGATATTCCCAGTCACTACTAGTATCCAGCGTCGAAAATGGTAAAATCGCACAAAGAAACCTGATGAGATGGTGCAGCGAACTCGAAATCAGTACTGATCCGTACTGCTAGTCTGATGAATAATAAATTTTTCCAAAAAAGTATTGTCTTAATATAATAACGAATTTATCCAAACAATTCCGTAAATTAAAAAGAAATGTTTAAACTCAGATCGACAATGAACTCAAGCCAAACAATTCATTTCAATATAAAACTTCTTAGGGCTATAGATGAATTTCTAATTTAATGTTTATCTTGCTAAAAGAGAAGGCGATATCAGACTCTAAAGCAGCCTGCACAGTGATTTTTTCCATATTCAAAAATATAAAAATATTAAATATTGTTTGAAAATTATGCTTTTCAATAAATAATAAAATAAATCAAAGGAATTTAAAAAAAATTGTAGTCGAATTTTAAAGGCCAACATTTTCACAACTCCCCCACAGTGCACCGTGTCTAGATTCACAGCAATTTGATTATTTTAATATGTTCTCTAGTTTAATGACATTTTTATCTGCATAAACAATCTGGTGGGCACACAGTAATTAAATAACAAGTAGAAACTATAATTATTTACGGTTGTTTAAATTATATTTATGTAGTTTTTTAATTGAAGCAACTTTGAAGTATTTTAAATATTTGTTCATAAAAAATAAATAGTTTTTCTTCTTCATTTGAAACTAGAGATGAAAGCGTGCTGGTCTCAAACTTCAGCGAAAATGGCAATTTTATGCTTGAACACAAATCAATTAATCGCCCATTTTTTTAGGAGTTTTTTTTATTTTTTTATTGCCAATTTACTAAGCCTTTGTCATATTTCAAAGAATGATTAAATGCCTAA
This sequence comes from Gymnocheta viridis, assembly GCA_956483585.1. Taxonomy (NCBI): domain Eukaryota; kingdom Metazoa; phylum Arthropoda; class Insecta; order Diptera; family Tachinidae; genus Gymnocheta; species Gymnocheta viridis. The sequence goes on from OY101443.1 coordinate 9,273,632, forward strand.
AACAAGTTTTAATACAACATCAATTGTCTATATCAGAGGTGGCCAGCTTCGGTAGGTCCGGGAGCCACGTTTGCGAATTAATATTTTAAAGAGCCATTTATTTATTTTTGAAAACAATACATACATATATAAAATATATATTTCAAGGTGTATTAAAAAGGTGAAATTATTAGTACAACAATACAAGAACAACAGGCATTTTTTATCTACAGAAAATAAAGACAGAAAAATGTAAAGGCATCCTTTTTGACATTCAAAATACAAAGCACAAGCAAGACAAAGAAATCACCTGCCGTAAGGCTGTCAACTGGTTAATACGCCTTGAAATATTTAATAAAAATTTATATATAGAAAACTATTTAATCTATAATAAAATGTTTATTATAAGATTATTAAATATTGTTCATAAGAGCCACTCCAATCGACTTTAAGAGCCGCGTTATGGCCACCTCTGGTCTATATATTTTATTATCATATTATTACTTATTGTATTTTTCAGAGGTCAATAACGTTTTTAGCCATTAAAAGTATTAGATCATTTGAATTTGCTGATATTTCAGCTTTAATCACAATCAAGTGAAGCCGCAGATACAAAAAATTTCTATCAATAAAATTCTGAGTACTGAGTTATTATCAAGCAACACCAATTATAATTTCATAGACATGTTTCCATTGTTTGACTACCATAAATAATTGTTAATATCAAAATATCAGTGAGAAGGCACGACCAAAAAGAAATGAACTAAATGAACCTTTAATTTATTCACCAACGAAACTGTCATTAACAAGAAAAACAAAAGCTGATATTGATAATTAACAATTTATTTCACGTACAGGATTTAGAATTTTTTTTTAAATTTCTTTTTTCATTTTGCGTCAGTTTACCGCAAAAATATTTTACCTATTTGTTGTGAAATTTTTTTTAAGTCTACAAATAACGGTTTAAGGACGTTCTTATACTCTTTGCTAGTATGCTTGGGCCAGGTCTAAGAGTTAAGCCAATACGGCCTAGAACCTAAAGAAATCAAAACACAAATATATTTTAATATTCCCCTTCAATATTTAATTTTCAAGACCTCAAAAATGTAAAGTGTGTTTTTTTAAGCTAGATAGAACTTTAAATTGTAAAAAGTAACACAAAAAATTAAATTTTGATGAAACATTTTTTTTTATTTGTTTCAGTATACTCTGACAAATCATCATGAATAGACTCACGCTTGAACAACGCTACGAAATTATCCAAATTTACTTTGAAAATCAGTTGGCAACTGACCCGTTGTTTTATCGCAAAATTGTGTTCAGCGATGAGGCGCATTTTTGGCTTAACGGGTTTGTTAATAAGCAAAATTGCCGCATATGGAGTGAGACCAATCCACAAGAGACCCTACAGACTCCATTACATGCAGAAAAATGCACCGTTTGGTTCGGTTTTCACGCTGGTGGCATCATCGGACCTTATTTCTTCAAAAATGAGGCCGGAGCTCGCGTTACGGTCAATGGAGATCGTTACCGCACCATGATCAATGATTTTTTGTTTGAAAATATGGATGACATTGATCCGGAGGAGATGTGGTTTCAACAGGATGGCGCTACGTGCCATACGGCGAACGCAACCATCGACTTATTGAAATCAAAATTTGGCGATAAGTTGATTTCGAGAAATGGACCTGTCAATTGGCCTCCAAGGTCGTGCGATTTGACACCTCTCGATTATTTCCTGTGGGGCTACGTGAAGTCACTGGTTTATGCTGATAAACCAGCAACAATTGACGCCTTGGAGGCCAGCATTGTTCGTGTTATTCGTGACATACGGCCAGCAGTGCTCGAAAAAGTGGCCCAAAATTGGACGTCCAGAATGCGCTTCGTCAAGAACAGCCGCGGTGCCCATATGCCCGAAATCATTTTCAAATGTTAATGTCACGTATTGATCTTTCGAATAAAAAAAAATTTTGATTACAATTTAATTTTTTGTGTTATTTTTTACAATTTCAAGTTCTATCGGGCTTAAAAAAACACCCTTTACTTTGATAAAGCTCGATCTATTCAAGTAATTTATTAAACTAAAGTCTAAACTGTCTTTTATGCAACAAAAAAAATGTCATTGTAAAAATGTTTAACGTCAGCAGCATTCGCAGCCTGCGGAAGAGGCCAAAGCGGAATTACCATACAATTTTTTTCAGTTGCGTGACTATCAAAACTGTATACTTTAGTTTCCGTTGTATTGTAATGTTTAGAAATTGAATTTAAAGTTTCTCAAAAAGCAATTCGAAAATTCGTATATTTAAATTTTGCTTTATCATGGACTCTATAAAAGTGTTTGAAAATTTAACATTCAGTCTTATTTCAGAAAAACTTATTTAAGGAAAATATTTTAAGTGAGTAATTCCTAATTTTATTCGAGCTTAAAATATATTTATAATAAGAAATATGTGGTCGAAAGACAGACTCTGCGACATATAATGGATCACTTAATTACTGCTAGCTTTGCATGTCGCTGCAAAAATCAGTAAAAAGTCTGGAAAATCCCACCTAATATCAATCGATCACAGAACTTCAGAGTGAAAGATTTACGCAAAAGAATACATCTACAGATAGAGTGTGATGTTGTCGCATCTTCTTTCATGCATAAACCACAGAAGCTAAATTATCCACAAAGGATAGACTCAAACGAACAGAGAGTAAATCAATAACAAATCGTAGACGATTTCAGTTGAAGTCAAGGATACCACCAAACAAAAATTGTGCCATCCACGCTTTAGCCTCTCTTATTCAAGGAGGAGTGGGCTATTTTGCTGTCATAATTTCTTTGTCCCTTATTAGTTGACAAATTGATGCTACAAACATGCTCTGAGACCATAAGAGGTGTGGCAGCAATCCGTTTTTATGAGTTTAAAATAAATAACATATTGCAAAAATTTTCTAAGCAAACATATAGAAATGATTTTGTTAATTTGAATATTTTCTTTCGCATCAGTTCTCGTAATAGCATCGTTTTCGTAATTGTAATAAAATTTTCTCCACACTCACGCGTTAGCCGAAAAGATAAGGCGCTCGCATGAGTAAAAACTTGCATGAGCGTGAGTTCAAAGTTACTCATGATCCCAACTCTAGTCAGTTGCTATATAGACGGGTGTTCTCTAGACAACACCTCTCGTCTTTTTTCAATGTATACTTCTTCAACCTCTTCGGACTACTCTAATCTTCACTTTACAAAATAGTAATTTTATTTTTCGTAGTCCAAACATTTCTATTAGATAACGTAAATATAAAAGTTCTGTTAGTACATTTGTCATTTAAGTTGTATTCTTCATAGGTCGGGTGTGTCTTTTGCCAACATCACGAACTCAGTGCTAACAACGTTTTCTTGAGGGAATTCCCCACATAAAAATCAATCAATCATTAAGTATTTTTTTTCTTTAATAATTGTCTAAATATTTGTTCATATTATTTTTTTTATATAAAAATAAAAATAAAACATTTGTTCAATTCACAGGCAATTGTTGTATGAGTTGTAAGTTGTGCAAATGTTGTTGATAAATTATTATACTTCGGTCCAATTTGTTTAGCCGCTCGTGTTAGACAAAAACCTTTGATCGTAGCCATATAATTTAAATGGGTTTGATCAAAGGTTTTTGTCTAAAACGAGCGACTGAACGATTTGGACCCAAGTATAATAATTATTAAACCTTTGATCAACCCCATTTAAAATACATGGGTTTGCTCAAAAGTTTTTTCCCAAAACGAGCGGTTGCACGAGATGGACCCAAGTAATTGATAATTTTCATATAAAAATGTTTCTAAGCAAATGTTTATTCGTGTTGAGTCCAGCCGCTCATTTTAGACGAAAACCTTTGATCAAACTCGTATAAATTAAATGGGTTTGCTCAAAGGTTTTTGTCTAACACGAGCAGCTGAACGAGTTGCACCCAGTTCTAATGTTTATAAACAAATTACCAACAAGATTTATACAACCTACAAATCATTACAATTGGTTGTGAATAGAACGAGTTGAATTCAATGACGTCAAAAATACTAATAAAATTATTTGTTTGCTTAACATTTTTTTTGCTCAACTTGTAATTATTTTAGCAATTCTAGTTATTTGTGTAGCTTGTAGTTCTCACAATCAACAGCATGTCGAATGAGAGTGTGCAAATACATGCAGCTACAATATTAACAAATTAATAAACAATTAAGACTTATGAATAAACATTTAAACCAAATAATTGTGCAACGAAGGCAAATCATTGTAATCATTACGAGAAGTATGCACAAACAAAACTTTGATTTTTTTTCAACAAATTCGATCCCTTTTTGTTAAGTCAATATCGGTTTGGATTGCAAACTTGCTGAATCGATTTTTATATCATATAAGATGCTTTATTTATTTGAGAATTTGAATAATAGAAATATTATATTCATCTCAAAATATCAGATATTATATTAATATAGACTAACAGAGTACATCACATGATATTGGGACTCGATACTGGAAATTGCACGTGAAAGTAGCCCCAAAAATAAGAACTTCGGAGTCATTCGTTTTGTCAAATTGGCTGCATTAATAATTTAATGGCCATACGGCATTTTTTTTTACGATGGATTTTTATCACTTTTCATATATTTTAACACGGTTATATTTTGGAGAATAGGAAAAAAAGTGCCCGGAAAAATGTAGGCAGCGCCTTAAAATCGCAAAAAATGTCCATATTTTCCATCATTTTTCAAATTTTTTCCTCAATAAGTGGATGACAAATTCACAAATATGCGTTTTTTTTTTTCTTTATAAACTTTATTTTTAATGTAAATAAAAATTCCGATTCATATTACAGCGATTCTTACAGCATCCCCGTTGAAGTTGACGCTTGTGGTTTTGGTGATCTTGTTTTCTTTGTAGGTTGTTCATATTCATGTTCTGAGCCGGCATCATCATCCGAGTTGAACATAATATTCAACAGCTTGTTTTTTTCAGTGTGTCCACCAGTTCCAGTGTCATCTTCATCTTCGGTGCTTTCATCTTCAAACTGCATAATTTTAGAACTCCACCAACAACTCCACCGCAAGCAATACATCTAATTTTTTGCCATTGAATCGCTTTTCCATTGGCTTGGTCATGTGTGGGAACCTCTTTCCTTGTTCGTCCGATGCCTGAGGTAATTGTGCCAAAAAGTTATCAAGGTGCAAATGCATGAAATGTAATTTTAACGTCATGGATGGATGGATTTTTTCCAAATAATACAACAACTTGTCCAATCGTGTCTGTATGTCATCTCGCTGTACACGGTTCTTTCCTAAAACGCCTTCAATGAGTTGTTTCAATGTGTCCCATGCATATTTGTGTGAAACAGTCACTTCAGTTTTTTTTTTCGAAATTTTAGGATTGAAATCAAATGTAGGATTGAAATGGCCATGTTTTAATAAATTTGAATGATTGTGGATTTAAAATGTTTTATTTTTTTCATGTCTTAAGAGAATCAAAAAGATTTTTAATAACGAAAATTTACTAAAATTTACTTTGTTTCTGGTTACAACTAAAACCGGAAGGGCTAACAACAACAAAATTGTGAATGTACTGCCTTCGATAATAATTTTAAATGTTTAGCAATTTCATTTCATAATAACAATTTCAAGCATCAGTGTCAATAACTTCAAATGAGTTTATAATTGTTGCAGGTATTAAGTACATATGTACATACTTTTATTCGTGTAGTTGTAATATTTATTCAGCTACTTGATTCTAGCATTAAAAATATCTACCTACACGTGCATACGACTACGTACATACAAGTATAATAAATAATAGAAAAACAAAAACAAGCAAACAAATTGAACACTAGAGTAGTTTTCTTAATAGACTTTGACTAAAGAAAAACTCGGTCAAAGCCAACCACAATCGTTTTGTGTGTCGTACCACCAACTAACTAGTTGTTCATACAAATTTATAAACAAAACATAAATAAATAAATATAATCATTTTCCTTTTGATGGAAAAACCAGTGGCAAAACTTTTGAGACTGTTAAAGATATTCAGAATCTTAAACTTTAGATGCGAAAAGCTTTAAATGCCGTTAGTCAAAGCATGTTCATTCACTACCTGACTCACTCACTCACTACCTCGCAACTTCAACTAAAAGAATTGTTAAAATAATTTGCGAACAAAAATAATTAAACCTTGACTGGTGCTAAGAGTGGCATGACAGTAGCAACGTCGGTCAGGCTATTTTAATGACAAACAATTCAACGCTTAAGAAACACATACATATTGTGGCTTGATTTAGCTGACGATAGTGAGAGGGAAGGCGGGCGGGCAACGTATTTGTCATGAGTTTTTATTTAATTCATGGCTTCATTATGAATTTGTTTTGTGATTTTACAAGAATCGAACAAAATCGAATGAAGATTTATTTACTAACTAACCAGCATTTGTTTATCTGTCTATTCTCCATAAAAAAAAGTTCAAGTGAGTTTAAAAATTATCTGTAACAGGGAAGGAAGCAAGCATCGTTGCCGTTTTGCTTAATTTATATAAACTTTTCTTTAGCGATTGATCACAATTACAACACTAGACTTCGCAACGAAGGTCGTTACAAACCAGACAAATTTTGAAAATAACTACAGTAAATTAAAACTGGAAGTAATACTTCTTGCAGCCGTATTTATAAAAACTTACAGTTGGCTTATAAAACGTTTTTAAGCAAAATTCATAAATGATTTCCATCATAGGCTTTTAAACGCTTAATAAAGCGTCCATAAAACCTAAAATTTTATTGTTGGTTTTACTCTTCTTTAAATCAAAAATAAAATGACACTTTGCCATTTTGACATTTTGTTAAAACACATGTTTGGATTTTATAAAAACATTTTTCGGCAAATTTATGGAAAATTTATGAGAAAAAAGTTATTTAATTAATATTATGGATTCGATAAACAAAATTTCCCTAATAGATAAGTACTATTATTGATAAGTAAAAGAAAATTCACTAACAAATTCAAATGCTCACAGACACTTTAGTGCAGATATCAAATTATCGGCAAATAAAAGTGCACAAGGAAAGGGCAAATCCATCCATCCATCCATCCCAGATGAACAGTTCAAAGCTAAATATCGCTTTAAAAAATCTACTATTCGCAAAATTGTGAATTTAGTACAGAACAGGCTTGTCATTTTAGCACTTTTACTGCTAGATCTAGCATTTTTTTGTGAGTTAGCACTAAGAATTTAAAAAAATGCTAAATGCTAGCTTAGCATTTAGTTTAGATAGTTTTTATAAATCTTTAGCATTTTTAGCACTTTTTGTTAGATTACAGAATTGTTTTAAAAGAATTAAAAAAGTTCTACAAAAATTTAATTTAAATTATGCCGTTTGGGTACAGACAATGCTCAAGTGATGGTCTGCGAACACAATAGCATCCACAAAAAATTACAGGATTTAAAGAAGAACAAATATTTGACACTTGTGCCGTGCGCTTGCAGTAGTAACACATGCAGTTTCCAATTAATTTCATAATTTTTGTAACGAAACATTTTCATGGTTTTTAAAATTCGCAACACGACAACATACGAGTATGTATATACAAAAATATTTTCAAGGCCATAAATAACGAAAAGGACCCTCTCAAAATTCCTCACCGTTGCGTACTCAGTGGATGTTAACAGAAGATAACATTTAAAGAATATTTGAACAGTGATTAGAGCTTCTAGCTCACCTTAGAGTAGTGAAAGCAAATAAAAAATGTTACGCAGCCCAAATTCTACATGATTTATACGAAGCTGAAACACTACCGAGTACTTTTATTTGCAACTTTTCTAAAAAAAATATTTTGAAAGAAACTCAATCTACTAACAAAGCTTTGAAGGCTCAAACAAACGATACCTTGAAAATATTAGTGATCTGTAATTTTTCTTGTTAAAGTTATAGCTGGAAAAATATACATAAAAGCAAAGCTAGTGGACGTAGTTTTGGGAGAAGACTTCTTTCTTACAACCAAGTCCGTACTTAGGATATCAATTCGAAAAATTACTGAAAAGTGAATTGAAACAAAATCCAATATCTTCTGAAGAAGAAAAGTGTGTAAAACCTTTTCAAAAGAGATGGTTAGTGAATTAGAAGCTCGGTTTTCAAAAAATACAATTATTTTGAAGAAAATTTCAATATTTACGAGGGCGGATTGATATTGAAGCTACCTAAGTAGGAAAAAAAACATTTTCTTTTCAAAAACCATTTATTTCTCAATATAGTCTCCTTTTAGCTCAAAACACTTAGTAAGATAATATTCCAACTTTTTTATACCATCTGAATAATACGATTTTGCGAACCCCTCAAAATACGCGTTAGTTTCGGTAATCACTTCTTCTTTTGAGATGGATCTTTTTCCTGCGAGCCATTTTTTCAAGTTTGGAAACAGGAAAAAGTCACTAGAAGCTAAATCTGGACTATAAAGTGGATGATCAACCAATTTGAGGTGTATTTCACGTAATTTTAGCATCGTATCTAATGCTGTGTGAACCGGTGCGTTGTCTTGAAGAAAGAGCACTTTTTTCTTCTTTAAATGTGGTCGTTTTTTCTTGATTGCATCAATCAATTGATGCACGATAATACTTTCCTGTGATTGTGGATCCTTTTGCAAGATAATCGATGAGCAATATTCCGTGTGCATCGCAAAATACAGTGGTCATAACCTTGCCAGCCGATTTCACTGTCTTCGCCTTCTTCGGAGCACTTCCACCGGCTTCCACCCAATTGTTTCGATTGATTTTTGGTTTCAGGTGTGTAGTGGTGGACACACGTTTATTTACGCTTTATCATGTCCAAACACCGCTGTGAAGTGGTCTGTCGAACTCGTTTTTGTTCGACACTGAGCAAACGCGGCACCCATCTTGCCGATAGCTTTTTCATATGCAAATATTCTTGCAAAATCTTGAACACACGTTCATATGATATGTTTACCATTTCAACAATCTGACGTAACTTGACTCGGCGATCATTCATAACGATATCGAGGATTTTCTTGAAATTTTCTTCAGTAACAACCTCTTTTGGCCTTCCTGTTGATGGTATTGTTGCAGTGCTTGTTCGGCCGCGTTTAAATTCACCAATCCAATATATTACCATGTAATCTGACGGAGGTGACTCACCGTAATGTTTATCGAGATTTTCTTTTGTCTCTATCGCCGTTATCCCTTTCAAATAATAGTGTTTAATCACTGCACGAAATTCACTTTTTTCTATTTTTCAAGAAACACAAAAGTTGCTTACTTCAAACGACTACAACAAATAAACTAATCGATGAATTTGGGTGAAATTTTAACGGCTGACGTTTGACAGATCGCAATTTCTAAAAAAAAGTTTTTGTGTTTGTGCTGCCATCTAGCGCTAGGTAGCTTCAATATCAATCCGCCCTCGTATTTTCAATGGATAATAAGTATATGAAGCAATGTTATAAAAACTAGAAAAATTTAGCACCTTTCTTTGGCGATTTAGCACATTTAATATGTCTTTTTCTTACAGCCCTGGTACAGAACATTAATTAACAAATTAAAGCACTTTTAAAGATTTTCGGTTACATCAATTAACTTTATTTCAACATAACATTCTAATCGAATACAATCGAATCTTGTAAACAATGTTTGGTCTGAAAAACTGACACTTAAAAGGAGAGTGCGTCGGTGCTCTATCTCAGGTCCACCTTTATTTTCACTTTATGCAAATGATCTGCCAAAAATACTTTTAATGTGTAATATGCATCTTTATGCAGATTACATTTAGGCGCACAGTAGTGCGCCAGGCCAAGTTCTGGCCACACACTGTATATTATTACACAAAACCATTCGAGCTGTTTTTACGCCCCTCATAACTTTGCTCCACTTTATCATAAAACGATGAAACTTAAAACATAAGGTCTCCCTACAGAGGTAACCTCATAGGTGATATAACAAGATTCCCGAGATATTAAGGTGTAAAAAGTGTATATTTTAGTACATATTCACTGATTCACTGACTCACTGACTCATCAATATGATTGGGCACTTTCACTATAGCTATAAAGCTAAAATTTGGTATACAGGTAGATCCTGGTGAGCAATAAGACTTTAAATTAAAAAAATTATATATAAATACAAATATAAATATTTATAAAAAATAACTTAGAAAAAAAATGAGATCCGCACAAAAACATAAATGTGAAAAGAAGGCCAAGTTCCTATCCAAAAATTTCAGCCGTAAAAAGTACTAGTATCAAAATAAAGACCAAGTTCTTGATAGGCACAATAGCATCTCATTTCTAGGTAACCTGTAAGCTTGGCAACAGTTTTCCCATAATTCTTTCTCATATTAGAAAGGCAAAAAATATTGCCCAGCTAACAGGTTACCTAGAAATGAGATGGTATTGTGCCTATCAAGAACTTGTGTGGATACAACACAAAACAAAGCTCGAGGTATCTCACAGTTAAAACACGAATTAAATGAAATGTATGTATGGGCTGGCTAATGCAAAGAAATCCAAAGAAATCTAATGGCATTGTAATTTACAAAAAAAAAAAAAGGTACATACGAGTATATATCATTTTATTTCTAGAGATATCGTTTTAAATGGTGAGAAAATTTGAAATCGTTAATATACCGAAAAATCTACTTATGATTTTTAATAAATTTATTGTATGGATGTGATGTATTTGCAAACTGCGACTCTGTTAGTCAAAGAAAACTAAACGTTTTATTTAACAATATTATACTACTGTGTGTGTACGAATTGAAAAGATCTGAGCATGTTTCCTTTGTTTCTAAAAACCTATCGAAAATTCGCACTCTGATCTTTTTGCATCAAATTTGTTTCATACTAAAACTCCCAAATACATATTTGAAAATATGCAGAGAAAGAAAAATTCAAGTATTTTCTACATACTTTGAGCACGAGTCGTACTCAAAATTTTGAGTACAAATAACAATAAAATGTACTTTAATCAAGCCGAAAAAGGGATTGCTTTAATTCTGGAGTTTCTTAAAATGAGCACACAATTCTTTAATCACGTGAAAAATCTTGAATCAAGTAAAAAATTCGTAAATTAAATTGAGCATTTAAGTCCGTCCATCCGTACTTAAATCAATCTTTTTGTACTTGATTTTAGTAAATCTGGAATTACCGTACTTTTAACACCGCTTGGGATTGATTTAAGTACGGATGTATTAATTTTTTGAAGTCGCCACGAAATCGAAACATTATAATACCTCGACATCAATAATTTGTCTGCGAATGGCAATTTTATGTACATGCCGCTAGACTTTGGAATAATCTTTCACTACGTCAACAGCTAAATAGCAACGCTAATAGTTTCAAAGAATTTGTAGTTAATTCTTTTAAATTATATTATGTGCAATTTGCTAATCTTTATATATATAATTCTACGGAACGTGTGTATGCCACTGAACTTCTCCTAAAAGGCTGAACCGATTTGAATGAATTTTTTTGTATGCGTTTGGGTGGCGCCCTGGCTGGTTTAGATTCACCACAAGCCTGGCCGAAATTTAAAGCATATAATGTACGTAGCCTAATCAAATTAGTAAAATATTTTTCAATTGACCGCGCCCATTTCTCCGCCATCTTTTTCTATTTTATCTAAAATTTCTATTTTCCGTAATTTAAAATCTGGTAAGAATGTTCTCTTAACCTGGAAAATTAAAAAAAATGTACACTGAAAATAAGTTATATTTCTTTATTTTATTTTTTATTTTTTCAATTAACCTGGCATTACAATTGAAAACTCTTTTATGGCGAATTTCGGTATTGAACAAATGACAAAAGGATGACGATTTTATGACAAATTTTATTTCAGAACCACTTTTTTCCTTTTTTTAACTACTTTAATTAATTTATATTAATTAATTTATTTACTTAAACAAAAACTTCATTAATTTCCATTTCAAATTTCATTCGCTAATAAGACATGTTTATTTTTTGATACACAATGATCTTTGATCATATAACTAACTACACTTAACAAATACTTAATTAATTCTTTTTTTTATATACAAATAAATTTTGTATATAAGTATAACATGAACCTTGTTTTATAACAAACAATTAAAACGTTGCGCTCTAAATAATAATTAAATAAATAGTTTTGCGTAGTTTGCACTTCGTCATCAAATAAAACCATGATCTTGTTTGATCATATCAGCAGCCTTTTCGGCAATCATGAAAACTGGACCGTTGGGATGTCCCGCCACAAGTTCCGGCATAATGCTGGCATCGACCACCCGTAAATTCTTTATACCGTACACTCTCAACCGAGGATCGACCACAGCAGCTTTATCAGTTTTAGGTCCCATTTTCGCCGTACCCGAATAGTGATAAATGGTGAATGTCAAATGTCTGACATAACATTCCCAATAGGCCTTTGAATTAATGTTGCCATATTTGCGACAGGCAGGAATAGTTTTTTGCGATAATCTGGCATTGATTTTCTTGAAAGAAGGACGATTCATTACATCAATTGTTCGCATAATGCCACGTATTACTATGTCCAAGTCATAAGGATCTGCCATATAATTGGGATTGATTAAAGGATATTTGTGAGGATCATTGCTGCGCAAAGATATCCGGCCACGACTACGTGGCCGCAGGATCATGGGGAATATAACAAAAGAATTGGCCTCCTGTTTAATAATATCACCATATAAGGCTTTATAAATATCAGATTTAATTCCAAAGGCTGGTAATGTGGCAGGATTGGTATTAATGCCACCACCAACGAGAAACAATTCAATATCGGGCCAACCATCTTCCAAGCCGGGATGATCTAGATCATAAAATGCAATAGCTTCTACACCTCCAGGCGTGCCAAACTGTCCTGTATTGCGCCCGAAATCCAGTAAGTTGTTTACATCAAAGAAATTCGTCAAATGCAAACTAGTGGTGTTGGTTAGAAAGGTAAGAAAGGGCGCAAAATGATCTTGCAAATTATAGCCCACCGCCAAGTCCTGCAAAGGCTTAATGCCCATCTCTCGCAAATGTTTGGCTGGTCCTATGCCCGACAACATCAGCAATTGAGGTGTGTTTATGGCGCCAGCTGAGACAATAACTTCTTTGCGAGCCCTCACCTGATAGGATTTACCCTGAGACTCAAATATTAAGCCATAAGCAGTTTTAGTTTGGGGATCTATTAGAATTTTGGTAACCAAAGCATATTTGCGTACATGCAGATTGGGTCTTTTCCCCTTTAGCGGATACAAATAGGCCCTATTCGAACTCCATCTGATGGCCTTGTAAGTGGTACTTTGTAAATAAGAAACTCCTTGTTGTATGCGGCCATTATAGTCTCTTTTCTTTAAGCCATCTTCTTGTAAAGCATTAACGAAAGCATGGGCAATAGGGCTTTTCCAATCTGTGTAAGATACCCTTACCGGGCCCTTGCGACCCACATACTCTCTATCTGCATCAGGCACCGTGGAACCCTCTAACTTTTTAAAATAAGGCAAGATGTCTTTATAGCTCCAGCCGTCGTTGCCCAGTTCCGCCCATCTGTCATAGTCTCGACGATTGGCCCTAGTATACATCATATAATTCAAAACTGAAGAACCACCCATAACTTTGCCTCTTGGCAAATTGCAACGATTGTTATTTATACCCAAACAATATTTATTCGATGTTTGGGCTCGATAACGCCAATTGATTTCCGGACTTAGCTGCAGGAAATGAGCCATGGCCGGTATGTCCATGACCAAAGTTTCGGGTCCACCGGCCTCCAGCAATAACACCCGCCACTTAGGATTCTCGGATAAACGCGAGGCCAAAGCACAACCTGCCGTACCCGCACCCACAATTATAAAATCATACTCCTTCAGCAATTTGACACCATTGTCTTGCATTTCCAAGTTCAAATCACTTTGACCGCGTTGTAAAAAATCCAAAGCGAACAGCACCACATTTGTTTGTTGCGGCGAAATGCCGCGAAACCAAAATAGTAAAAAATAGATTTTAAGCAACAACATCTTATTTATTTTCGAAACGAAACTATTTTTTTATTTTATTCCAAAGCAGAAAATAAAACCGTTCAAAGCAGACGAGATCTTAACTTTCTCGCGTTTCAAATTTAACTGTTTTTACTGCTTCAGAATAAAAATGTCTTTTCTTTATTCCGTATACATTTACACAATTTTCTAATGTTCTGTTTTCGTTCACCGTTAATTATACCTGCTGTTGTTGTTATTATTATTATTTTATTATAATAATATCATATGTATTTCATTAAAAATATAAACAGCAATAACAACTTTAGCTCGAAAGCAAAAGCCTATTGATATTTAAATGATGACTATAAAATTTTGTAAGCTTGTAAATTGTATTCGTCAGTGAATAAGGAACGTGCCAAATTTTTGCCAAAAAATTTAAATATGTAAATAAATCAATAAAAACCGGCTGAACATGAAACTACTTAGCCCAACAAACATTTGAGTGTAAATTTACAACAAAAAAATTCCAAATAACTCGAATCATCTCGTTGTATTAATATTAACACAAGAGATATTTGTCGTTATCATTATTTCTCATGATATAACATCTTGTAGTCTAAATAGAAAATAGTAATCAAAATTTAGGGCACGTGAACATGAAAAATTAAAAAAAAATTCTTTTCAATTGTTACACGTTTCTTAAGATTATTCATATAAAAAAATATGTAAACAATTTAAATTGTTTTAAAAGATTGGAAAATTCGCCACACAATTAAATTATGAAAGAGTTTAATAAAGAAAACTTTGCATCAAAGGCACGCCCGCCTTCCACATTTATGCACAACAAAATAAAAAAAATTATTTTAGATTGGCGTAAAAGCCTAAATATTTAAACATCTCTAAGGATGAAGCCCATAATAGTAACAACATCTACTTTAATTTTCATTGAATTCTTCATAAGGATTCTAGGTCCTGTCATATATCCTTCAACTGGAAATGGCTATAGCTCGTGGCAAAATTAACCGATTGCTATAAAATTTGTTTCAACAGATGATGCTTCTCAAACATATGTTTGTATAAAATATCAATTAAGCCGTTAAAAATTTTTATGAATATATTTTATGTGGGCTCGAGGTTTTCCCGCTGGCGAAAAAAAACCATTTGTTTAAATGTATTTGTATTATTATTAAAATATTATGCCTGTTTTTTTTAATGTAAAATTAATTTAAACATTTTTAACAATAACGACCTTTCCCAATATGTTAAATGTTATCGTGCGCTGGATTTCTAAACGATACAACTTATTTGCATTCCGCTAACAGTTTATTTTATTTATTTACTTGTTTGTTTTTTTCATTTTATTTTTTATATTTATTTATTTATTTATTTATTTATTTATTTTTTTACTTATTTATTTATTTATTTTTTATTTATTTATTTATTTATTTTTTTACTTATTTATTTATTTATTTTTTATTTATTTATTTATTTATTTATTTATTTATTTATTTATTTATTTATTTATTTATTTATTTATTTATTTATTTATTTATTTATTTATTTATTTATTTATTTATTTATTTATTTATTTATTTATTTATTTATTTATTTATTTATTTATTTATTTATTTATTTATTTATTTATTTATTTATTTATTTATTTATTTATTTATTTATTTATTTATTTATTTATTTATTTATTTATTTATTTATTTATTTATTTATTTATTTATTTATTTATTTATTTATTTATTTATTTATTTATTTATTTATTTATTTATTTATTTATTTATTTATTTATTTATTTATTTATTTATTTATTTATTTATTTATTTATTTAGTAATTTATTTATTTATTTATTTATTTAGTAATTTATTTATTTATTTATTTATTTATTTATTTATTTATTTATTTATTTATTTATTTAGTTATTTATTTATTTATTTATTTATTTATTTATTTATTTATTTATTTATTTATTTACTTATTTATTTATTTATTTATTTATTTATTTATTTATTTATTTATTTATTTATTTATTTATTTATTTATTTATTTATTTATTAATTAACAGTTATAATAAACAATTTTTTGTTTTGTTTTATTGTTGTAAGACATAAATATGTGTTGTGTAAATAAAATCGAAAAAACTAAACCTTAAGAACACTTTGTTTTTATTTAGAACACATTGTTACATCAGCCGAACTTTAATTCGATTATGTAATGGAGGCACTCTATTTATTTATGTATGAATGTACGTATTTACATCGTAGCTAATCAACTTAATTATTTTATACCTTTTTTATGTGATAAAAAATTTATGTTTCAGATTTTTTACTTCCTTGATTTTCATGAACTTGATTTAGTTTCGTGAACATGTGTTTCTCTCTGGTGACTAATTTTGTTTGGAATTAACTGAGCGTGCAAGATCATGCCTCAAAAAGTCAAGGTCGTACGTTATATTAGATGAGTTAACTTTTGTTGATCGTGCGCTTAAAAGAAAATTTTTCTTACGACAATTTCTGTAGCATTTGCATTATATTCTTGCTATTCTTAATATAAGAAGCAAACTTCAGTTGCAAATGCTAACATTTGTATAATACGCTTTCCTATCTCATGATATAAATATAATATGTACAGTCTCATCGTAAGGCAGCTTTCTCAGCACGTTTTTGGTACTTCCTTCATTAAAAGGAATAGTTTAAAACGCTAACTTAAACCACAATTAAAATAATTGAATAATTGCTTAAAGAATTTTTAACTAAGTGACTGCGATCTTAACATGTAGTATACAGATTACAATTTTTATCTACAACCGTTAGTGTCCGACAGAACGCACTTTGCAGGCCGCACCCGAACTCGAAACCGATTTTTTTTTATTAAATGGATAGAGTTTTAATAACAATGAAAACGTTCTAGTTTTTCTTTTTTAATATTTTACTGGGCTTAATTTTTGCGTACTTCTGTTCATAAACGAATATGTACAGGTAAACCTCGCTTAACACGTGCTTCCTCGAACACAGCCTCGGTAGAGCAAGGTTCATATGTTGTGACATGTTTTTGGCTAACACGGAAGAAATGTATGTACTTTTTAAGCTTTGACCCATCTTTTGAAGGGCAAACAACATTTGAAAGATCTTGAAAAATGACCGAACAAAAATAACAGATTTATTTTAAGAAAAAAGCAACACAATATATAATGATGAAGAATAAATTTGATGATGAAAACTTTTTTATGATTTGATGTACATACAGTCGTCTGTAAAATCGAATAATATATTAATAGCCTATTTCTGATTTAAGAAAGAACACCTTCAATCGAATTCTATGAGAAAGAACATTGATTTCGATTTCTCTATTTTATTTCTAAACGAAAAGTGACTCGAAAGACAACTCGAATGAAAACGTACATAAATGTTTTCATATAAAAACCCGATTTCTGTGCTACGAATGTGTCGTTGACAATGAGAATGAAATGTTAAAATCAGTCACTTGAGGTTTTTCTTTCGTAACAAAATTTTTGGATTTAATAAAAATAAATATAAGTTTAAAATTAGCTGGAAAAAGCTAATTGGGCCTCCCACCCATACTATTTTTGAATGAAAAAAGAATAGTACGTTTGTTTGTATGCTATAGAAGAAACGTATTGAACATTTGATCTATAGAGTAAGTTCAGCTCTTGTGGTATAGGCGGGTAATGTGCTATAGTAAGTTTTCTCGAAAACTAAAACCTAGAAGCTGAAAAAACCAATCTTGATGGTTTCTAGATCTCAGAATATTAATAAATCTTAATTCGATTTGCTTTTTCACTTTCCTGAATGTAGACCTGAGATCTGTAGCAGAATACCAGCTGAGATCTGTTGTAACCGAATTAAGCTTCAAAAAATTATAGTCAAATAAAAAATAGGTATTACCCAAACTTACTCTAGGCGTGGGCAGATTTAAAGTCACGGACTAAAAAAATAGGGAAAATCAAAAGAGCCTTAGAGAAACGGGCTTATACAAGCCGCTATTTCTATCGTCAGTTGTAGCACGCGGGGTTAAAGTATTTGGTGTAAAGCCCCAATCAATTGATTGTTTTTTAGCGCTGGTGGAGTCACCAGCTAGGTGCATTAAAGCTGTTGCAGTGGTTACACCAAATACAAACTGGGAAACTTCCTAGCACCAAAATAAACTACATTGTATATTACCATGAATGCTTTTCAGTTACAGAAAAAGCTAATTCTTTAAAAAATAGCTGATGCTGCTGAGGTGCAAATTGAATCAGCAAAGAGGATGGCTAACGTATTTGAAACGACACGAGGAGATTTAAATGTATTAGTTAACTCCATAATAAGGAACAAAATATTAAAAAAAATTTATTAAATTTTTTTTATTATTTTATTGACATACATATGTACATACATAAGTAAGCTAATGAGAATGAAAGTGAGTGCCAATGAGAAATCCAGTGCCTTTCATTCGCTTAGGTTTACTTTCTTAAATCAGAAATAGGCTATAAATATGTGGTTGAAATTGGCTTTTTGGAATTTGTGGAAAGTAATACTTCTTTTTGTACTGGTTTCTTGTGTGGCTAAGACGGTTTTGGTTTTGGAAGTCACCCCCGTGTTAAGCGAAGTCTAATTGTACAACAAATTCGATGAAAATTTTTCCGAACATCAACCGAAAGTAGGTTTTAGCCGAACTTCGGCACCGAGACCGAACATTCGGTTGGACTGTAATAATCATTAGTTCAACGAACTTAAGGCAAACAAATCAAATTTAATAAGAAAAAATTTGTCTTTTAAGACCTTTTTCACCTACAAACATTTTCAAAAACAACAATTTTTTCTTACAATACGTGAACGCATTGAGCTTGACTTTAATTATTTCGAATGATTATAAACTATGATTAGCTGCAATTTTTGTTGCTGTTGTTGTTGTTGTTTTTTTCATCAATTTCGAACTCCCTTTCATCGCTAAAAATAAAAACTAAATTATTTACTATCAAAACCATTCGCTGCTAGTATTTAATTATTTTGTCTGTTCAAATGTTTATTTTTTGCAATTTCATTTAAAATTTTATTTTTATTTATTTTATTTTTTTTGTTAAAGTACAAGCATTTTTAATTTTCTGTAGTTCACGATCTCAAAAGTCTTGCAGTTAATGACGCATATTAATAAGTTTCCTCTGTTAAGCTTAAGATTTTGTTCACAGGTTTATTTGATATTGTGTTCACCTGATTGATGATTACGTTTTAATCACTCGGAAAAATTATTTCGATAATTAAAAAACAAAACAATAAGCGAATAAATTGATAATTTACAAAGCAATAATAAGTAATTATTTACAGCTAAACATTTTTAAAATAATATGTGTAATTAAGTAATTTGGAAGGAGCAGTTCACTGCTAATGAAGGATTCGAAATCACGATAAGAAGAATAAATTGATTATGCCGGCATGCACAGTCATTTGTGTAAAAATGTTTTTTAGCCGATAGTATCGGTATCAGATTGTTATATTTTCTATTAGATTGTCTAAGTATTTCGCCCGGTATAAGTGATAGTGTAACGATCGCCTAACTGCTTTATCCGATAATTATTAAGTAAAAATTAGTAGATGTCTAATAAGTATAAAACAATTATCTTCTATTTTGTACAAAGTAGTACAAGTCAAATGGTGCAGAATATGAATTTTATACTAAGAGACTTCACAGAAACAACTACGGCAAGAGCTTCCAACTTTACCAAATGTATTTAAAAAATTGCTCATAGAAATAGTTATATAAACTAGAGTACACCTAGAGGTCAAAAGTCGACCGCCAATTTAAATGTCTACCTAATTGCTTATTCCCCTCTCCGTAGAAAAAAAAACAATAAAGAAAATAAAATTGCATACAAACACGCACATCTATTTGGTTAAGTTTTTGCTTGAAGCTAACACATCCATGCGTAATGAACATCTAAATGTCGATATTTAGTTCTCATCTCCTTCAATTTTGATCTCTTTTTTCGTTTTCAACTTCACACAATTAAAGAGAATAAGTTTTATTACTCGTATAAATATGTAAGTACTCTTAAAGACTGTTATTGCTTTGCTTGTGTTTTTACTCGAACCAATACTTGCATAAGTGAATGTACGTGTGTATTTTTTTAAATACTATATAGGAGGGTCACTAAAGATCAACAATGTCTACCATTTGGTAAAAGAATGAAGAAAATCGGTTGGCAAACAAAGGAGAAAAAGGGATCCAAAAATTTGTCTTTGCCTATTTATATAATAGATACATAAAATATTTTTTACAAATATAGTCTATAGATATGTATATTTTTTCCTGTCGTTACAAGTTCTAGCATAGGCAAATAACAAATTTTGATTGGTTTCAGTAATCACTTGTAGTTTGGGATGTTGTAGCTCGAGCTCGAAAGCCCCACCGAGTCTATCCCCTTATAACCGCTGACTGTTCGCGACTGCCGTTGGCAGCCACCGTGCATATCTACGCGCTGTATCACTTTCTGCAACCTGTGACGCGTCCAGTAGCACTTACATACCTAAGCTTCCCACAGGCAAATATTGAATCACACAAGATCATAATAATGACACTGTTTGAATTATTATCCGCGATCGGGCGGTCTTTAGATATACATTATCAAAGTTTACACTTGCAATTATATCCTGCAGATAAGCTCTATAGATTTGCGGTCTTAGATTTAAGAAAACATTGTGTGATAAAATATCTTTCCTGAATGAAAAAAATATCTACCGAAAAAAGAAAAAAGTTACGGTATACGGTTGTGTAAAGTACAAGAGTTTTTTTAACTATGTAGTATAAAATCTATACGTGTAGCCTAAACGGAATATTTATTGG
This sequence comes from Gymnocheta viridis, assembly GCA_956483585.1. NCBI lineage: Eukaryota > Metazoa > Arthropoda > Insecta > Diptera > Tachinidae > Gymnocheta > Gymnocheta viridis. The sequence continues at coordinate 9,294,431 of OY101443.1, forward strand.
AACAGTTGACAGCTTCAAATTATACGATCAAATCGAATACGTCGTATATTCAAAGTTATCAAGAATTTTCAAATTTTAAACTAGGAGTAGGTAAATAAAATTTTAATTTTAACCATAATTTTTTTTAAATGTCACTTACGATCATTTGGCATAAAGGGGTCGATATTTCAATAAATGTCACTTACGATCACTTGGCGAAAATGGGTCGACATTTCAATAAAGTATTTTATAAAACGATAGCCTTTTAGCTAAGATCTTAGCCTAAGTATGATGGTATAAAATGGACACCTCTCAGTATAAGATTTTCATTCTATGGTATAAAAATGAAAATAGTATGAGAGCATAAGAAGATCGTTTTGCTATGTATATAAGAAAGAAGTCGTATGTTATAAGCCAACAATTGTATAATATAAAAGGGAAGACATGTAACAACGGTGGTCGAACAATAAAACCTGATAAATCGTAAGACAAATTTCGTAGTTATGATGGATAACATTTTATAAAATAGTACAAGGCGTAAATATGTACATATTTCAGTTACGATATTAGTCATATATTCATAGTATAAGGCACAAATATTAAAGTAAATACAATGCAAATTACACTAATCCAGAATATTCGGTAATCCGGACAGAATTTTGCAGCTCATTGCGTATTCTATAATCCGGATTGATTGCAACTCTATAGTCCGGATTGAGTAACATCCATTTTTATTTATTTTTTTATTCAAATCACAGCATGCTTTGAAAAATACAGTTAGAATAGTGTGATATGAGTATGTTTTGGAACGTTGCGCATGCGTTTTTGGTTTAGTTTTGATACAAGATGCCTTCAGTGAAGAGAGCACATAAGACTTTATCTATTTTAACTAAACTGTACAAATTAATATTTATGTTTTTGTTTAATTTTGCTATGAATTATTATAATTTTTAATAAATACATACATACGCGTGTAGTAATCCGGATAATTCGCTACTCCGGATTAGGGTCTGCAACATTAATCTTGTAGTATAAGAGGGAACTATATTTGTAAAAGATCTTAATCTGAATTCTAGGAAAGAAGTCTTACAGTATAAATCGGAAATTTGATGAAATAAGAAGGAAGACTTTATTATTATTCCACTTTTTTTACATAATTGTTACAATTTTTTAAAGCAATAATTTGGTTGCAAAATCTTTCAAGTAAGTAAAGCATTGTAGCCTGTATAACACTTTTGCTTATAGTAAAGAGACTGGCCAAGAAATTTTATTAAAAAAAAATTATCACAAATGTTTTACTGGATGGGTAACTGATGGAATAAGATGATTGCTTCAAAGCATATAATGGAATTGTCATACATATTTTACTACTGTCTATGCTTGTAAAACTATGGGCTTTCAGTAAAACGCATCAATTTTTTGCTATGAAAAGCAAGTTTTATAGTATTAGATACAAGATTTAAAATATATAGATGAATGGTGATGGTATATAAGAGCGACATAGTATAAGAGATGAAATTCTTGTGGTATAAAATCCAGTAGTAGTATTATATTATAAAACCGTAAATCGCATATCGTGTTCTTTAGGCAAACTAAATCACAAGGCGATGTAATTAAAGTTTAAATGGGTTGTTCTCAAATATATATAAGATTTTTAGCTGGGAAAGAGTGCAAGATTCGGCCTCTAAATGAAAAATACATTCGGTGCTTTTTATGGAAATTGCTAAAATTTTAGTATTTAAATTTTTTAATCGCACTATTTTCCATAATTAATGTTTTATATACATACGAGTATGTAGTAAAATATTAACACTTTTATTAAAAACAAATTGAAATTGATTATTGAGGGGTATAGCTAGTTCCTTTTGTGCATTTCACTGTTGCTAATGCAGATCATCAGGGAACTTTACCCAAATATTTCTTAGAACAACTGGAGATGTTATATTAAACTTTTATCAAAAACATTTCATTTAACATTCATAAGTGTTTATATTTTAGTTCATATGTATGTAAAATATTAATTATGGGAAATAGTGCGATTAAAAAATGTAAAATACTAAAAAAATATATTTGTTTAATGTTCTAATGCAACGATAGAAGTGCTGTTTTTCGAATTTTTATTATTCAAATTATTCAGACGCGTAGGAGAAGGGAAAATAAGTTAGTTCCCTCTTATGCACAAAAAACAAAATATCTACTATTTATATGGTGTCTCTTTAAAAATGATTAATTTCATATACAATTTCCCAACTCCTTCCCGCCAAAAGCTCCCAAAAGGCTAAATGCAGATCGTCACTTTATTTATTACAAATTAAACTGCTGCTATAGAAAATTCTCAGTCATCGTTTATATTGTAAAATATTTATACATCCAAAAATATATTTTTAAGTAGCATATATATTATTTTCATTGCCAATATGGATTAGCATGCCGGATTTTCATCAGTTCGTTTGCTTCTTTGAGGCATTTTTAACATATTCCGAAAAAAGGCAGCTTTAAATTAGAAACAAAAAAACCATTGTTACGTGCAAATCAACACGATTCTTATACTCATTTGGATTTTAATATTTTAATATGAGTTCTCTTCAGTTTGAAATTCAGCTAGGCAAACAATAAATTGCAAAGACTGTCAAGAAGAGGAGAAGAAAAAACAAAAGTAACTTAAAATAAACAAGCGAAATGACCGCCACCACAAAACACGACTTGAAAACAAAGAATCCAATCCATCGATGAAAATCGAAAGAAATAAAATACTCAATGATTCCATCTAAACAAATATTGTGAAGAATAAAAGTAGTGACTGCTCTTTGCACAGTGGTCAAGAGCAAACAACAGGTTGTTTGTTTGTTTGAGTATTTAAGTGATGCCAGATTTACAATTTTTTTTAATACTTGATTTGTTAAGCAAAATCGTCTATTTCCAAAAAAAGGTTTCAGATGGTCGTTAAAACGGGATAATAATAGGTTGGCTTAACTGTGTTGCCCGATGCTTGCAGTTTATTACGGGAAACTTCTAAATCAAACAATAGAGATTCTGCACAAACGCGTGATGAGACGTCAGAGAATGTGCTCTGTGAGTGTCCAGCTCTTTAGGCAAAAGTTCCTCAGGAGGAGCCCCTGTACTTCCAATAAAAAATATGTGGTCTCTCACTGAACCCCAGGTAGTTTGCTTTTTCATTGTTAAAAAAAAAAGATTACCGAAGCTATCTTCAGGTATCCTCAAAAAATTTTACTTTTGGAAAATTGAGTCTACAGTTTCAACATTATACACAAAAAAAAAATTTTTAGATAATCCGAGTTTGCACTAATTCCGGAGCACAAGCTAAGGGTTTAAGACTCGCTTCACATACGGCACGTTTGACTCGTCAAGTCTTGAGTTTTTAAAAGAAGTGATTTTATCTAATTTTTAATTTTTTTTTATTTTATGATATACATGAGGATAACTTCGGGACGACGATATGGCCATGTCAAAAATGTTCATCAAGGTTTGCCATTTCAGCATGAATAAACTAACAAACAAACAACGCTTGGAAATCATTGAATATTATAATCAAAATTATGTGTTGGGTGAGAAATGTGTTTCGTAAATTACGTCCACTTTATGTTCGTCATAATTGACCCACCGAACAGGCTACTGAGGCAATATTGAACTAATTTTGCACCAGTTTCACTTTATTGGACATTAATCCACTATCTCGTAAGCGGAGAGTGCGCACCACGGAGATTATTGCCGCTAATAAAGACGGCGATATGGCAATTCATCGCAATTGGTTTTGTGTTATTCAACCATATAGAAGATTTTACATAAGAACCGCGGGACAGCAAACGAAACGCCACAATACGAGCAAGCCTATCGAATAATAGGACCGAGCGACAAAAGCTAAGATGGTTCTGGTCAAGTTGCCAGCATGCCAGAGTACCGCCTGCCGCGACGAGTATTAGACGCAAGACCGATCGGTACTAGGACCAGAGGAAGGAAAAGAATCAACAAGATTCTGACTGAATATAGACTCGAGCCTAGAACAGCCAAAACAACGGCACATCATCGACAGAAATGGAGAAGAAGTCTTTGCAAAAGCATCTACACTGCAAGGTAGAAAGAGGACCCGAATAAGTTAAGCTTTTAAGTATACAAAAAGTTTCAGCTTTTCTTTTTTAAAAATTTCCCCTGAATCGGTATTGCAATGTTCCTCAACATCAGGCAACTTTTTTTATTTATTTTGTAAAATTTTTGTTTGTTTTTATTTTTTTTTTATTTGCTAACTTAATGCTAAATTCGTAGCGCCAAATACAATTATGCTGCGAAAAGTTTAAGTTCAAACTAATACCAATACCAACGTTTTATATTGTTAACAGCTCTTCCAGTGCCGCACTAAACTGTTAACAACAGCACTCGAAAGCGAACCAGTTTTCGGTGTTTTTGGTCAGATCACCGATGATACCGCACAATTGTTGTTGTTAAACAAATCTAGCAAAGAGTTTCTAAATATTATGTTAGTGTTGGATGGCTGGATAGCTTTTGAATTTGAGATTTTAGAGAGCAACCGACGACGAAACTTTGGTTAAGAACTTGTGTTGTGGTTTTATATATATTTTTTTTAAATTCATTTTGTAGAATAAACTGGCAGGCAGACAGACGTTTCAGTTTAATTATAAACGTTACATAAAACGCGTCTTTTAACATTTAGTGTTTGATTATTCAACTTGACGGTTGCTAACGCGTGGCGCTCGCTAAGAATAGAACAAACAAAACGCAAGAACTTATGGACCGCATGTCCACAAATAAAAAAAACATTGAAACAAAAAAAATAAATAAAAACAAAAAACTTGTGCTTAAATAAATAAATAAATAAAAATTATGTATTGTATGTGTGAATTTTAACAAAAAAAAACTAAATACAAAAAGTTAAATAAAAAAAAAATAACGAAAAAAACAAACAAAAAATTAACAAATATGTTAAAGCTGCATAAAAAAGTTCGTTTGTTAAGTTTTTTAGCCCTGTCCAGTTTATTGCTGGCTTTGTCTGTGGGCCAAGAACGCAACATTATACTCGAGACCTTGGACTTTTTGAGACGCGGTCAGAATGATGTCAATTTGGAAAACTACGACAATACTGTAACCATGCAAGGTGAATATGATTTCATAGTGGTGGGAGCCGGTACGGCGGGCTGTACATTGGCAGCTCGCCTATCAGAAAATCCTCAATGGAAAGTGTTGCTGCTGGAGGCCGGTGGACCGGAAAGTTTAATTATGGATGTGCCTATAGTGGCGCATTTTTTGCAATTAGGTGAAATGAACTGGAAATATAGAACCCAACCGTCGGATCATGCCTGTTTGGCCATGAACAATAACCGCTGTAATTGGCCCAGAGGCAAAGTAATGGGCGGTTCTTCCGTTTTGAATTACATGATGTATACACGAGGAAATCGCAAGGACTATGACAGATGGGCCGAGTTGGGTAATGAGGGTTGGAGTTTCAAGGATGTGTTGCCTTATTTTAAGAAATATGAAGGTTCCAGTGTACCCGATGCTGATGCCGATTATGTCGGTCGGGATGGACCCGTCAAGATTTCCTATATCAATTGGCGTTCCAAAATTGCTGAAGCTTTTGTTGAAGCCGCCCAACAAGATGGTCTTAAGTATCGTGACTACAATGGTCGCATACAGAATGGTGTTGCCTTTTTGCACACCACCACACGCAATGCCACACGCTGGAGTTCCAATCGTTCTTATTTGTATCCCATCAAGGGCAAACGTCCCAATTTGCATGTGAAGAAAAATGCTCTTGTCACCAAGATTTTAATAAATCCCCAAACTAAAGCAGCTTATGGTGTTTTAATACAAGCTGATGGTGATACGCACAAAGTTTTGGCCAGACGTGAGGTCATAGTATCGGCTGGCGCCATTAATTCACCGCAGTTGCTGATGCTCTCGGGAGTAGGTCCGGCCAAACATTTAAAAGAAGTGGGTATTAAGCCTATTGTCGATTTGGCGGTGGGCTATAATTTGCAAGATCATACAGCTCCCGCAGTTACATTCACCACCAATGCTACCTCTTTGCATTTCGAAGACTTTGCTGAACCCACTTTGTTGAATTTGTTTAATCGTCAAGCCGGTCCTTATGGTTCTCCCGGCGGCTGTGAAGCCATGGCCTTTTGGGACTTGGACCATCCCCATTTGGAAGATGGTTGGCCGGATATTGAATTATTTTTAGTTGGTGGCTCTATGTCTTCTAATCCTGCAATTTCACGTGCTTTCGGCCTGAAGAAATCCATCTATGACAGTATATTTGCCGAAATTGAGGATAGCAATTTGAATGCTTTCATGATATTCCCCATGATCTTAAGGCCCAAAAGCCGCGGACGTATTATGCTAAAATCTACCGACCCCACGAAATATCCGTTGATTTTTGCCAACTACTTCAATCATCCCTACGATGTAGACATCTCGGTCAGAGGTCTGCTGAAGGCGCTTAGCCTAATGGATAGACCGGCTTTTCAAAAAATCAATTCCAAATTGTGGGAACGTAAAATACCCACTTGCAAGAAATATCCCTACAAATCATACGCCTACTGGGAATGCTATGTAAAGCATTTCACCTTCACCATTTATCATTATTCGGGAACGTGTAAGATGGGTCCGAAAGCGGACAGAGCAGCCGTAGTTGATAATCGCTTGAGAGTTTATGGTATAAGAAATTTACGTGTCATCGATGCCAGTATTATGCCCGAAATTATGTCTGGCCATCCCAATGGTCCAGTATTTATGATCGCTGAAAAGGGTGCCGATATGATTAAACAAGATCATGGTTTTATTAATTAAAGTTATGTACGTGTACGTAAGTAAATTAATAGTTTAAAAAGGGGAAACTTTTTACCAAAGTAAGCGAGGGAGTATAAAAGTATAAAAAATTTTAATTTTTATTTCTGTTACGGTCCCTTTAAAGAAAAACATTTAATCAGGTTGTTAATTTTTAAGAATTTTGATTACTCGTACTTATTATATAAGTTTTAGATAGACAATAATCTCAATATTATTATACTGAGAAATGTTTTTGAAAGAATTTAAACACATCTGGTGCAGTTAGCGAGCCGTTTCAGCAGCGGCACGGAATTAGTGATCGTTAGAATAAGATTAAAATAGAACTGTTATAGAAAATAAAATATAATGCAGCACGCTACTGCTACTTTAAAGAGATAAAAAGAAAGACAGAGAGAGAGAGAGAGAGATAGAGCGAGATGGAGAAAACAATGTTGCCATGTAAACTTTAGAAATCAATAAGTTTCAGGATATAATTTTTTTGTTAATATTTAAATACTGCCATGACTAAGTTCATGTTAAATTAATCGCATGTTCCTTTGAACATGACGAAGTTGTGTTGGCTTTCAAAACAATTAATAATACCTGCCAGAGATCTGCACGATTACGAATCAAATGGCATAATTTTGTATGTATTTTCTGAAATGAATATAGAACTACTCGTACTAGAATTTAAAAAAGAAACAAATTAAAGATGCTAATGCATGATTCATGTCAACGAGACCGTAGTTAATAAATGCATGTCACTGCTTGAAATTTCTGTTTATTCATATGATTCACAAAAGCAATGAAACAGTATGATTGTTTTCAAAACTTCTGAAAAACCCTTTTGATAAATATATTTTTCTGGGATATTTTTAAGGGATTTTAGCTGTTTTATTTTTCAGTTTATTTTAGTACAATAAAAATTAATAATTAATAGATAATGAAGAGATAGATTTTTTTCATTTTAGTATTATTTATGTATATTTTGGAAGAAAATAAAAGTTTTATTATCTTAAGACTTCATATTTTGTGAGCTTTTGTAAGTCGAAGAACGGCAAGAATTTTTTATTTATTTTTACTAAGGCCACTTAAAAAATGAGAGTGACTAAATGACAGTAAGTTGTTAGTGAGTTAACACGGCAAGCAATATCATTGATACATACTGATGTTAAGAATCAAAACGAAAGCATTGTAAATGTGAGTGGAGAGCGAATGTGAATAAACTCATGCAGCTCTCTGATATCTACTACAATACAAATATGTCTCGTATTCTTTTTCCGATCATAATTTTTATTAATAAGATTTGAAATCTTAATCCGAGTCACCTAAAAAGTGGCGAATACATGGAAATGCATATAAAACCCTGATGATGATGGGGTTGTATCGTTCGGAGGCCGATTTAGAATTGATTAATCACCCTTATTCCAGTTGGCGACATCGTCGTCACGTCAACACAATACCAAAAAATTGGGGCCTGTCTACCCGTTTTGGAAAACAACTGACTACTATTGGCAGGCTTATGTTATTTTCTGGACCTTAGAGAACAGAAATAGACGGCCAATAGCACAAAATTGTTTTCGAGAGCGAGTAGACACGCTCCAATTTTTTGGTATTGTGTTGACGTGACGTCGGTATCGCCAACTGGAATAAGGGTGAATTAAAGTTAATTTTTCTCTTGTTCTCTTAGAATATTGTTGCAATTATTTCTGAATAGAAACGTTACGAACCTTAGCCGAATAATATTCACTTTTGAATAAAAACCAAATGCCATATAAGTGACAGGTTCTTTCCATGTAAAGTTATAGAATTAAAATCGGTCGCTACCACTTGGAAACCAGTTACGTGACTTAATTTATGACAGGTATCCCACTCTCTAGGGTTATCGGAAATGCAGTTTACTAGATATTCTCGTCAAGGCAAGAAAATTCTAAAATTTTAAAACGTCATCCTCCAACGCTCACAACGGCACTTTACTCGATAGCTCGATTTAAAAACTTACTATATTAGATTGAAGTCTAAAATGTATATTTTCTGTTTAAGGAAAATTAAGTCTTATTAAGAACTATCAACTCTATCAAAAATTCTACGAATTTCCAGCGCCTTCTCACAAAATATTACACCGTGCAACGCTCGGCTAATTGAGTTTTTACAATCTTGGCAGTTTTTCCTTTCCCACTTGGCAGCATTAGCGTTATAGAAAATTTTCTGTTTGTCAGTTGTTAAAAAATTTTGTATAATTAAAAATTACTACTAATAATAATAATAAATAAATAAATTGTCTTTAAGTTAAGTCTGTGTGTGTGTATATATGTAGTTTCCTAAGACTTCTAAGCTTAATTGTACAGATTATATTTATTTTATAGACATTAAATAGAACTGATTTCGATTTATTTACATTCACCAAAAAAAATTGTTAATAAAATGAAAATTTCTATATAAAAAAGTTGTATTTTCGAAGCTTTTTATTAAATTAAACGATACATTGAAGATGGAAGGTAAAATCGAAGTCCAAAAAATCTATGATAGACTCTAGAAATTAAGTATTGGGGAAATCAAGATTGCTGATCTTAATCGATCTGATGTTGAAGCCTAATTTTACCATAAACTCTATACGCGTTTAAAGCTTAAATGGAAAACAATTTATGTTTATAGCAAAAATTATAGGCAAAAAATATCTTGATGGCATATAAAGCCAAAAAAAAAAGAAAACTGTTTCAAAATTATGAAAAAATCAAAAAAAAAATATACATGTATATAAAAAAATAATCAATCCAGATCGCGCGATTTCGCAAAACGAATCATTGGCAAATACATCAGCCGTAAAAAGGACGATGTAGTGGAATGGACATCGAAAACAATAGAGTTTGAGTTTTTGAAATCGCGCGATTTGAAACCGATCGATTTCCCTCACATGATTTCCCGGAATGTCTTATTGCATGAAAGTGGTATTTTTCGATAGATAACAATTTAAAGCGAAATAAATTTTAGGTTTAACTTATTTTGGCGCTAAAATCAAAGCAACATTTACTACACAAGAATTTAAGTTTTGAATGATTCAAGAAAATATTCACCTGAAATTCAGTTATTGAAATAGGAGACAATTTCTTTTTTTTTTTACCAAGCGCATGAAACTCAGAACTTTTCATGCTCGTGTCATTATTTTGGATTGCCTTGACAAAACGCATGTTAATCGATTAAATTCTAAGAATTGCTAAAATTTAATGTAAAATTATGACCATAGGAATTATCTATCCTATTTTCGCAAATTCTGTCTTATAATAATTTTTTTAAATATATATATATATATATATATATTAATATTATTAAAATGTTTTATTCACGAATCTTATAAGCTAAATAAGGTACAATATTATCAGATTTTACTTACAACAATTAAATCTTTTAATTGAATAAGGAAACTATTAATAATACTTGTCTTGAGGAAAATTTGTCACAAAAACCTCTTATAAACTTTGAAAATTTTATAATAAAATATGGTAAAACAATCGCTAGTAAGATTCTTTTTAACAAAAGATTCTCAGCGACCGTTTAGTAAATTTCTTATTGTTTCAAAATAAGACAGTCTGCATTTTTCATTGAATGACAAGCGTCAGATCATTGGCAAACGCGTTTAATTTTTTATGTTTAAATCTATTGTGCAGTAAATCAGTGGGGAATCTAGGGGGAAAATTATGAATTATTCTTAAGTTTTTGTTCTGGATAATCTGAAGCTTTTTTGTATGGGTCTTAGCAGTTTTGTGAAACCATGCTGGACTGCCGTAATTCAGTATCGGCCTAATACACATACTGTACAACAATATCTTATTTTTGAGGTTGAGCTTAGAGCTTCTATTAAGTATGGGGTATAGAGCACGTCCACATTTTATAGCTTTACAACAAATGTAATTTACATGTTGTTTGAATTTAAGTTTTTTATCTAAAGTGATATCTAAATTTTTAATATCATCTTTGATGGGGATCACGTTTCCCCAACAGTACAGTATTTTAGTAGGAATACGTTTTGGTGATTTATTATATGGGAATATAATGGCCTGCGTTTTATTATCATTTACTTTTATTTTCCACTTACATTCTCTTGATTATTGCATTTGAAAGTTTTCCTCTGCATATAATAATATATATTTTTTTTAATGTTGCAAAACCTTAAAAATATACTTATTTTTAAAATCTGTGAAGGGAGTGAAGATAACTCAGTGAAATAAATACGTCCCACACTTATGATAAATACCTTCCACATAATGTTTTAAACGACTTTAAAAATGACTTAAGCTCGTTTTTTTTTAAATAAAAACACAAAATAATATTATTTCAGAAAAAAAGTTTATAAAAAAAACACACATAATTAAATAATCAGTTATAACAAAATAACTTTAAAAAATTTATGTTCAGTATATTATATGCAGTATACTACATTATTACAAGCAAAAACAGTTGTTCAATTCACAAGCTCAGTCGTATCGTTTAAAGAAAGACGATATTTGTTTATGTGCTTGCGAACAGACAAATTTGTTGTATCGTCATTTTGACGTATTTTAAATGTCAATTCAATGTAGTCAATTCATTGTGAGTAAATAATTTATGTCGAACAACAAATTTCTTTTTATCAAATAAAAAAAAAACATGAAAAGTGAAAATGAAAAAAATAAATTAATTAATGCCTTATGCCACCAATATAATTTCGATATGTTAATGATGACTGATTCAAGTAAGTGCATCTTAATTTAATTTTCTTCTTCCACAATAGTCGACAATCAATTCAGTTGATACGATGAAATTAAACCAGATATGGGACTTCCAATTTTACGCGAAAAATGTTAATAACTTTTTCGCGACAAACAATTTTGATTAAAATGGTTTGCAAATTAAATTGAAATGAATCAAGTATATATTTATCATTAAGAAGAATGTATTTTCTGGGTTTACTTATCACATATTTAAAGTATTATTTACAAATGAATCCAACAAATAGAATTTTTCAATGCCTGGCTGGCCTCAATACAATCATTTGTTTTATAAATAAAATTCAAATGTATAATTATAACACACTTTTGTATGAAAATTACCAACAACAAAAATATAATAGTGTATAATTAGACGATTAAACAACACATACGACGTTAATACGAGCTTGTGAATTGAACAAGTATATTTTCGAGCGGATTTTTTGGACACCATTGCTGGACTTTCAAAATAAAAGAAATTTTATTTTTTCCCACGACTTGGAAAAATTTTTCTTAAAAATTTTCACATTTTTTCTTTATATTTTTTTTAAAACAGTTTTCAAAAGTGATTTAATTAATATTTCACACAAATATATGCTTGCGCAACATTGGATAACGTGCCAAATTTTATAACAATCCGAATATGTTTGTGAAGTTATTTATAGTTGTTTTAAGTTAAAGGATACTGTATAAAAGGACATACGAGTACATAGAATTTCTTGTTGCGATTTTAATGAAAATTAATGCAGGCGTTGCTACTTATGCGTGTGTCACCTTTACAGATTTTCAAATGCTGGCATTTATGCTTATCGAGTAGCTAAAATAACAATTTGAATTTTTAACGCGGGCGTGTTTTCAATGTGGAAATTTAAAATTCTTGTAAGAATTATCATCTGCTAACTTTTTCCCTCTTTGCACCATCGTTATGCGATCTTCGAAAAGATTATGTTGTTAAACCCCGAATTGCTTCGCAAGTCGCATGCGTTATTTATGTTGCAATGAAATCCAAAATACTTTCGTTCTGCCCTGTTGTGTACGTGTAATTTTGTAGGAAAATTTGTTTTACAAACCTTTTGATAATTTATAATGAAAAAGGCAGTCTTCATACACATATACAAAAAAAACAAGACATATCATGACAAGTAATAAGACAAGAAAAAATCTGTTAAAAAAACTATTATTCAACAATTGATAAGACAACTCAAAACACTAAATTATTCATTATCATTGTGCATTATTATTTAAAGAGAGAAAAAAAATTATAAACATATTTATATTTGGTTAACAATTATGCTGGTCCAATCAATTATAGCTTTTAATAAATCAATATTTCTCTATATAACAACACCATGAGACTTTGTGAGATAAGTGCGAAAGAAACAAACATTTAATTGTTAATTGAAACAACAAACGTTTAACAAAGCCAAACAAATTGTTGGCTTAAGGTAAATAGCGGACAATAAAATACAAATAAATTTAAATTCATACCGCTAAAAAATCCAATTTAAAATAGATATAGAATTGTGAGTAACTTTTTACTCACGATCGATTATGCAGGCATACAAGCATAAAAATAAAAATACTAATGCACGATTTTCTTAAGAAAGAAAAGTCAATCACGAAAGCTATTGCTCACAAAACGACTTATTTCCAAGTAGAGATGAACACCGTCTACGTGATTAGCGTAAAGCAAGCGTGATCGCGTGCATGAACATGAGTATGAAATATTGAGCACGAACACAATTTTGGTGTAACAGTTTCTTGATTTTTTACCTATATTGTAATTTTTTTCATTTAATTTTTTTTTTTTATTATTTTATTTAGTTTTTTAAGCATTTCATGAGCGTGAGTATTCGTGATCATGACTAACTTTTTTTTCGCTCACGTGAACGTGCATGAATAAGAGCCATAAATTTAGGGTCATGCATGAATAAATCTTTTTTTGAGCGTGAAAAGTCACTCACGATCCCATCTCTACTTTCGATAAGGCAGCATTTAAATTTGCATTTCAGAATTTACAATATGTTTTTCAGAATTTTAAATTTTTATTTCAATTCTGCATTCACCCCCGCTCGCTCACGCTGAAATATTTTACACATATAATTGTGTGATTTTGCACGATTCGTATCAATAGGTTGAGCTTGAGGTTGACCTCAAGGCGCTATCTCTATTTTTTAAAACTAATAATATTAGATAAATACAAAAGAAGTGAATAATTTGATATAATACGATCAGTAGCTCGTTTTAGACACTTTGGAAACTTTATGGAAGACCATTTAAAAAAAGTTACGACACAAACAAACAAACTACTGAACGAGGTAGATCCAACTGTGTGACACTAAATCCATATTTATCATCTTTATGAATATCATTATTGTTTTTATTTGTTTTTTTTAATTCTATTTCTATTTACCACTCAGCATTGACATTGAATTTTTTGAATTTTTTCGCTGCTATTTATCATGATTTTGCATAAATTTCTTTGACAAAAATCATTATGCGGAAATTCGTATGAGCTTCCATCCTTGTGTTTCGTTAAACATTTTTTTTTCTTTGATTTGTTTTATGTTAATTTCGAGTTTATTTATACTGCTGTATGGCAAAGAAAATTTTAATTAAAAAAAAAATAGTCATCCATTTTGATTTTGGAAAAAAATACAATAATGCTAACTATCATAATTCAGTTAAATGTAGTATAAATTTCGCAGATTTTTATTGTTAAATTTTTTTTGTTTAACATAAATGAATTTTTTTGCATTTAAAATATTTGCATCGCCGGATGCTGGTTGCTGCTGAAGGCGGAAGTAAATTGCAAACGATCATTTATATTGTTTATTTGGTCAAAGTTTTTTTTCCTATTATTAAATTTAAACTAAAATAATGTTTTAGTGCTTTCGAAATGTCAGCAGTTTTAAGAATCAAGTTGTTTTAGGAAACTCTTCAGTGTGAAAATACTAATGATCACAAAGTTACTTTTTATAATTCAAATCGAAATAAAATATATGCTTTTATTTGGCAATGTAAATAATATAGAAATTCGAATAGATTTTTTTTTTATTCAGCCTGCGATTTCAAAATTTAAAATTATTTCATTCGTACATATATTAAAGTAAAACAAAAAATTAAAAACATTACAATAGCATTTTTGTGTATTTACAGCAACATTCCATTTCCGCTTTGTAACAAAAGTTTTTCTACAATCCACCTTTTTCAAAGTATTTTCTCCACATTCTTTCTACCTTTCCAGTTAATAAGATTCCGGTTTTTGAGAAAAGACATTTGGTTAGGTTGCATGCAAAACAAAAATAAATCTTTAAAAAATCCATGCATTTTCAGCGACTCCTAGAAGCACCTCAAGGTATGCTATACTAAATAAATATAATAACAATTGAATTACTAGCAATGGCTCTTAAACCTTATAAGCTGCCAGAGGAGAATGCTAAGAAATCGTACATTTATTTCAGGGCAAAAATTAATATTCATTATTAACAAATTCGTTTAAAAAACTATTGTGGACGTTAAATCAGTGTTTTAAAGTATTTTTCTTAATTGTTTTTCTTTTATTGAAATTTAATAAAAAGCCAGCAGTAAGTACATTTCAGCAGGCTTCTCATTTTAGCACTTTTAGTGCTAGATAAAACTTTTTTTGTGAGTTAGCACTAAGAATAAAAAAAATGCTAAATGCGAATTTAGCATATTTTTATAAATATTTAGCACTTTTTTTTAGATTACAGAATTATTAGGCAGGAATCAAACCTGCGACCCCTCGACTTATAGTCTAGTACGCTATCTACTAGTGTACGGGGCTCCCCAAAAAAAAAAAAATACTGAAAAAACGAAGGAAAAAATATAAAGAAAACTTCATGCAGCATTTTTTTTAGTTGGCCATCACGATTGTACAATCTAACTCCATTAGATTATTTTCTCTGGCGATCAAATGAACACTTGAAACACAATAAATATGTCGCTAGTTGTTGGCGAAATAGAGCTGCAATAGTTGCGAAAAATTTATTAAAATTTGACATCTAAATTGCGGCATCTACGCGTCATCAGCGCCGCGGCGGCCACATGGCTGAGGCCATATTCTAAGATTAATGGCAAAGAAAAATTACTTTTTTAATGCAGCCAAATTCATGGCCATTAACACAATTTATCTGTTTTATTTTCTATCGGTCCCAAAAAAGCACCCTTTATGTCTACATATTTCTGAAAATTATCTCAAATATCCTGCAACTAAAATAAGCAACAAGCGAAAGAAAAAGAATCGTCAAATTAATTGCTCTTTAAGCTGCTTTTTATATTTAATTTAAACACCGACCGACCACCCTCTGAAAAGAAAGTGTCGAACGAAAATATGCAACCATCAAGTAGAAAGGGAAAAATTATATTTTCGCCAAATAAAAAATGAAATGAAATAAATTAAAAAATCATTATTGCAGCGTAACCGTTAAAAGGGTTGCAAGAGTACATACGTATAATTTTAAAAATTTCATAAAATATCATTATGAAGCATGGAGATTGTTTATTTTTAATTTCTTTTAACTTGGAGTGCAGCAGTCTACAAGAGTGCTTGTTTTATGCCCCTAGAGACAGCTTAAGGGTTTGTTTCAGGCACGACTTCCCCCCCAAAAAATGTGAACAAAATGCAATTTGCTACAAATGAAATGTGCTGTGTATTTTGGTTAATAAAGGAATTAAGCTATTTCAATCAACAACAATATTAAGAAAACGCATGCTGGAGCAAACAAGTTTAAATTAAAATTTCACTGAAAAAAGTGTGTGTTTTCCGTGATTTAACATACATATATTAGTGGTATTCACGATGCAAGATGCTCCCTCATAAGGATGATACAAAAATAGCAGGAGTTTTGCACAGATCTATCTTTTATTTATTGTGTGACTGGAACGTGAAATATTTTTATTAAGAAAAATTGTATATTTGAGAAAGAAAAGAAAAAAGGACCTGCTCCCAATTTAAAATATTATTTTAGCTAAATGCATAAAGGCAAATAATTGAAAATCTATAAAGTTGTTACACATCATAGTAGCAACGTCTACAACAATTTTTATTGAAACACACAAAAAAAGTGTTTAGGTCCTGGCATACATGCATACATGTATCCTTTAACTTAAAAAAAACCTATAACTCCTGCAAAACTTACATGATCAGTTATTTTTTCAGAAATTTTTCGTAGGCCGGTAGCACCAAGATTCAGTGATCCGTAGCAGAATCTAGAAAAAATTTCTAATATCTAAAAAACATATTATAAACATTAATTATATCTAAATTTCTGTAGGTACTTAGCACTATTCGCTATTAAGAACTTAAAAGTCATCGATGCCCAACTTTTAGCAGGTCATCCTAATGATCCAGTTTTCGCGATTGCTGCAATGGTTGCTGATATGATCCAACAAGATTATGATGGTACCGATGATAAGGAAATTGCTTTGCAAAAGTCATGCTTTTTTTCTTTTTTTCTTAATCTAAGATTGAAAGCAACTGTTTCAGGTTTTCAAAGCTGGCAATGTCAATTTTATGTTTAGAATTTTTTATGTTTGTTTTGGACGCTTAACGATCAAGCAGAACTGGATCGATTCCATACGATTTGTTATAACAAACTTGCCGTTATGTTATGGCGCTTGTATTTACTAAAACATGTGAGTTTGACAGCAAAGCTCAGCGCGAATAAGCTCCAAAATAGTTTGTAAAATGATTTCTCGCATTGAATCGTTTCGTATTCTTTCCTGGATTGCTACTTTGGAGATGTTCCGTAGCATGATTGTATTTCAGTTAAAATAAAATAAAATTGTTGAGCTAAGCGTAACTCTTACCAGTTAATTGGTCGGCTCAACCTCATTGCTCTCATTTTACCTTAAAAACCTTAAATAGAGATATTTAGCATTCTGAGACATGTTTTTACTACATAATTTCTCTAACAACAGAATCAAACTCACAAGAAACTTTCACTTTAACTGAACTAAATTTTTGCGATCTATTTATACGGCCTCTGCTAAAGAAAAGCAAATCTTAAATGCAAATTATCAATAAAATCAAAATAACAATCAATTTATAATTAAAAAAAAAATGTTTAACTAGTTTCCTCCATCTGTCAACTCAAAACGCACAATAATTATTTAAATAATAAAATGTGGATAAATAAACAAAAAAAAAGAGATAAAAAGGAATCATAATTAAAATAAAATACACGATTTAGCAAATCAAGCAAAGATGGAATTGTTTAATAAATTGAAATGACAATGCATGCATGTCATCATGCCCAACCTGTGTTTTTTGTTTTAAATTTATTGAAGCGTACAAAAGAACCACTACAGATTTCAATACAACTGGTTGGTTATAAAGGTAACGGAGTAAGAAAGCAGAATCACTGTATTTATCAATAATAACAACGTTTCCGTGAGCAATTCTGAAACAAATTGATTTGATCGAACAAATTGATGAATCTAAAAGTCACAAAACGCTTTAGTAGAAAGTAGCTGATAGAGAACATTTATTTAGTATGGGCGTGGCGCTGTCCACTTTTTCCATTACGAAATCATATTGTCAGAGGCGTTCAGTATGTGTGCAAAGTTTAATACGAATCAGTTAAGTGGATTAACTCAAAATTATGTACTATTAAATTAGTATGGGCGTGGCACTGCCCACTTTTCTTATTAATAAAATATATTATCTGAAATACTTGATGAGTATCGAGAGTTTCATGAGAATTAGCTAAGAGTTAGCAGTTCAAAAAAAAACTTTTTGCTCTATATGGGAGTGGCTCTGCCCACTTTTCTTAGCATTAAATTGTATTGTTAGTGTGCGTGCAAAGTTTCATGCGAATCCGTTGAACAGAAGTAACTCAAAAATGCTATTTACTTAGTATGGGCGTGGCACTGCCTACTTTTCTTAATAGTAAATTGTATTATCAGATGTACTTCATTAGTATCGAGTGTTTTATGAGAAGCAGCATTTCAAAGACACGATTTACTCTGTATGGGAGTGGCACTGCCCACTTTTATTTTTCTTAATTTGTATTGTCAGGGTAATTCAATGTCTGTGCAAAAGTTTCACACGAATCCCTTAAACAGAAGTTACTCAAAAATAGTATTTACTTAGTAAGGGCGTGGCGCTGTCCACTTTTCTTTTCCTAATAGTAAATTATATTATCAGAAGTACTTGATAAGTATCGAATGCTTCATGAGAAGCAACTAAGTAGAAGTAGTTAAAAACTTACTATTTTTTTCTATGGGAGTGGCACTGCCCAAACTTCGCATCACTAAATTGTACTGTCAGGGTGATTCAATGTGTGCGCAAAATTTCATACGAATCCGTTAAATAGAAACAGCAGAAAAATTGTATTTACTTAGTACAAGTATGGGCGTTGAATGGGAATCGAACCTAAGCCTCAGATAACATCATAAGTTCAATGTTCGAACACGCTAACTACTTTATCTGTAGTAATTGTCATTGAAGTTCAACTTGTTTGTCTTATTTTCATTTGCTATGGAAACGGTGTTAGAAATTAAATTTCAAACAAAGTGAAGCAATAAAAAAATCTATAACATTTTAATGAAAGCTGTTAGAGCGAAAAGGAAAACTAATGCCAGAATTTCTTTAGAATAAAGAATCAAAGGTATGCATGTGATGCTGCTGGCCTGCCTGGCCATCATCAACTGTAACAACAAACAGCAGTAAAAGCAACAAAGGGCATTCGATAAACTTGAAACTAAAAGATTCAAAGCCAAGCTGAAAGTTATGGAAACAATAAATACGGACAGGCACACGCTAAACACCCAGAGACACGCACGCAATAGAAAATTTCTGCATTTGCTTTGATCACTTGAGCGACACAGCTGGCTCAGAATTTAGTCAAACAAAGTTTATTTATAAAAAAGAAACGTAACGATTAAGACGCGTGCGCGCTCTCTCTAGAGAAAATAAAACGATTAAATAATAATAAAAAAAAACAACAAATAAAATCAGAAGTCCTGGGCTGGTTTGTGAAAAATGTTTAGGATTTTAGTGTCAATAACACTGCTGCCGGTCATTTTAGGCCAGCAGAATATTCAAAATATGTTAAATTTGGGTCTCACGAATATTTTCAAACAAACGCTGTACAATGATGGTGAGTGAGCAACTTTGCAGGAAAATTGCTTATAGTGATTGAATGTTAATTAAAAAGAGACAAACAAACAAACAAACAAAAAATAAATAAAAATAAAAAATATGTTAATGATTTGTGTATTAATTGAGTGTTTGTTTTGCTTGATTTTTTATTTTTCAAGCACCCCGCCAAAATGCAGAATATGATTTTGTCATAGTTGGCGGCGGGCCAGCTGGTTGTGTGTTGGCCAATCGTTTGTCAGAGAATCCCAAATGGCAGGTTTATCTAATAGAAGCGGGCGGCTTAGAAAGCATTGTACATCAAGTGCCAGCCATGGCGGCTTTTTTGCAGGGCACCCATTCCAATTGGGGCTACAAGTCGGTGCCACAGAAAGCCGCTTGCTGGGGCATGCTTAACAATGAATGTGCCTTGCCGCGCGGCAAAATTTTAGGCGGCACCAGTTCCATTAATTTTATGATCTATAATCGTGGCAATAGAAGAGATTTTGACAGATGGGCCGCCTTTGGGAATGAGGGTTGGTCGTATCGTGAGGTTTTGCCGTATTTTCTTAAATCGGAAAATGCCCAGTTAAAAGGTCTGGAATACTCTAACTATCACAATCATTCGGGTCCACTTAATGTGGAAGATGTTAAATATAGAACGAAATTTGTGCATGCCTACGTTAAGGCTGCCCAGCAGGCCGGTCACGCTAAGACAGACTATAATGGCGAATCTCAAATGGGTGTTTCATATGTGCAAGCTAATACGCGCAATGGACATAGACACAGTGCCTTTAGAGCCTACATAGAACCCATAAGGCATTTACGAAAAAACTTACATATAGCAACATTGGCTCGTGTTACCAAGGTGCTAATAGATAAGCAGACGAAGCGGGCGTATGCTGTAAGAGTGCTATATCGCAATACTTTGTTTACTATACGAGCACGCAAGGAAATTATTCTAGCAGCTGGAGCATTTAACTCACCACAAATTCTTATGCTGTCGGGCATAGGGCCAAGTGATAATTTACAGGCCATAGAGGTACCGGTAATAAAAGAGCTGCCTGTAGGCAAACTAATGTACGATCATATGTGTCACTTTGGGCCTACCTTTCTTACCAATACGACGGGTCAAACCATTTTCACCTCCAGGCTAAATGCCAATGTTCTCAAATCGTATGCCGGTGGAAATCCTGCAACTATCTTATCGTCTATAGGAGGTGTTGAGGCTTTAACATTTGCCAAAGTGCCCGATTCTCGTGAACCCAGCGATATGCCTGATGTGGAATTTATAAATGTGGCTGGCAGTCTGGCCTCCGATGAGGGTACTGGTCTGACAAAAGGTGCCAATTTTAAACCTGAAATCTATAGGGAAGTCTATAAGCCTCTAGCCGACTCCCAACAAGATCACTTTACCTTTCTCATCATGCAATTTCATCCCAAATCAGTGGGTCGTCTTTGGCTGCACAATCGCAATCCCTTAGAATGGCCACGCATAAATCCCAAATACTTTCACAACAGCCAAGATATAGAAGTTCTCTTGCAGGGCATCAAAGAAGTTATACGCATAACGCAAATGCCCGCCATGCAACTGGTTGGCACACGTTTACACAACATACCCATACCAGGTTGTGAAGGCCATCTATTTGGCTCTGACAACTATTGGCGCTGTTCCATACGTGTCATGTCGTATACATTGCACCATCAGGTGGCTACTTGTCGTATGGGTCCCGCTAATGATAGCAGCACTGTTGTCAATGCCAAACTTCAAGTTCATGGTATTGCTAGTTTGCGTGTTGTCGACACCAGCATCATACCATTCCCACCAACCTGTCATACAAATGCGGCATCATTTATGATTGGCGAGAAGGCAGCCGATATGTTGCGTTCAGCATGGTCGTAAAAATATCACCAGTATTTTTTGTTAAGGTTTTAATTTTTATGTTTTTAGTTTTTTTTTCTTTTTCTTTTTTTTAATCGTTTACTGTTTGAACAATAATGTATGCATAAATAGAAATCGCTAATTATTGTGTTTTATTGAGTCGGTTGTTCTGAAAATGGCGCGGTAAGTTTCTTTGTCCAAAAAAATAAATAAATAAAAATTTATTCAACCATTTAAATTATTAAATATTGAAATTATTTTTTTATAAATACATATATATATTTTTTTTTTGATTAGTTTAATTATTAAGTTAAATTTGTAATATACAAAGAGATAATCTACAATTTAAAAATTTGCATGTCTGCTTTGATTGATGATCTATGATCGATAATCGATGTCAAGTTTCAAACATTCCCATGTGTTTCGATTTATTATATAAAAAATATATGTAAGCTTTAATAATATATTTAATAATATATTTAAAAATTAAATAATAAAAATTTTTTGAAAATTTCTATTTGATGATTCTTGCAGAAAACAACCGGCAGTAGTATGAATATTTGCAAAAGTTATAAGAAATTGTGGTTCACTTAAACTTAAAAATGAAACACCAGGGATGTGTTGCATGAATGGCAATTGCTTTTCCAATCACAATCAACAACTCGCAAGGACAGTCACACTGCACTTATGCGTTGCGTACTGAATTTAGAAAATCCATAATTTTCGCATGGCCAATTTTATGTTCAAGAGTTGGTTAAACAACACATTTATATATGTTATTGCTGAAGGGAGTAAAACAAAGAGTATTGCCCACCCCGAAGTCATTAAATAAAACATTTACTAATTTCATGAATGTAATTGTAATTTTACTTATAATTATTTATTTTATTTTATGACAATGGCGGTAGCGAAGCACACCGGATGTTGCTAGTTTAAATATTAAATTAACACGACAAAGAATGAATAATTAAAATGCTTTTATCCAGCTGAGTTGAATCAAGAAAATAACAATAAACAAAATAAGTATGTCTTATTTCTATTAAGCCGCTAAAAGCCAATTTTACAAATTATATGTTTCATTCATAGTTCTCTCAACCATCAATCTGCTTTAGCTGAGAAAGATCAATCAATCAATTATATTCCACTTAGGTTATTTCTCCTGACATGGTAGTTTTCGGCGAGTTGCTGTTTAAATCTATTTAGCTTCCGACAAAGGTTTTTTTAATTAAATATTTCAATATATTTTTTTTTATTTTCAATGCAATTTTTGTTTTTCATTTTATTAAATCAGTCTTTAGTTTGTCGGTTTGTTTGTTTTTCCCCCCAATTAAATTATTTTACTAGAAAGGATTTTTAGAGTGAGTGCTGTTTTGTTTAAAGGAATAAATAAATTAAAGAAAAAAGGATTTGATCTTGTTTTCGGAGGCCCCTGCACCTTCAATGAGAACTGAATCTCGATTAGAGATGGGATCATGAGTGACTTTTCAGTAACGTTTAAGCACGTTCACGACAAAAAAATGTACTGATGCACGCTCATCTACGACCTTATATTTTGTGTCCTATCACGCTCACATGAGTGGAAAAAAAAGTTATTCACAATCACGAAAACTCACGCTGACGTAAAATAAAAATTATAAAATAATAAGAAATAAATAAAAAATTATATGCAAAAAAAAATTACAATAAGGCAACAAAAAGATTACGCAACAATCACACTAAAAATCTAATCTTGCACGCTCCCTCACTCTTTATGCCCTCGTTAATGCATGCTCAGTTAATTGAAACGAAAAATCAATCCCGATCATGTTTCATCATGAGTTATCACGCATGATTCACGCTAATCACGTGAGCGCTGCCCATCTCTATTCGCGATTTCACTAATTACGTTTTTCCGGTTAATGTGGTTATTCCTTGCTGACCATGCAGATGCAAAATATGCATGTCAGTGATCGGGATATGAAAAGAATGTCGACAAAGTGTGTGGCGGACACGTGCAATTTATATAATTCTGCTGGTGCTTAATTATTAAATGCCACAAACTCTTGCACCCAGAGGCAATCGGTTCCATCTACAATTAAATACTTGTTTATATTTACATATTAAAGAGTTGCATGAACGTGGTTATCAATGAACATAATCATATATTCTTTGTCTAAAATCCTATTTCGAATAAAATCAGAACACCAAAAGTGTGAACATTCTGTTTCACTTCGGTAACATAAAGTTATTGTTCATTGAAACGATTTTTCTTACGTAGTTCTCTCTCTCTCCGTCTCTCTCTCATCTATCATTTTCTTATTAATACGCAATAGCAATATTTCCAATTTGGTGAAATCATGTAATATTTTGCATGCGTTGCCTATGTGTAATGTGTGCAGAACTGAAGTGAAAAAACGAACTTGTT
The DNA here is from genome assembly GCA_956483585.1 of Gymnocheta viridis. Classification (NCBI taxonomy): domain Eukaryota; kingdom Metazoa; phylum Arthropoda; class Insecta; order Diptera; family Tachinidae; genus Gymnocheta; species Gymnocheta viridis. The sequence goes on from OY101443.1 coordinate 9,318,346, forward strand.
TGTGATTTTAAGGAATAGTGACAGAAATCAATAGTTTTGGACAGTTAAAACAAAAGACCGCTTAAACAAAAGCCAGCTACAGAAATCTAAACTGCTATAGTACATTGTCCAGCTATTTGTGATATGTTACGAACTTCGTTATGCTCCTCATGCGCAAATACATAATTTTAAACATTGATAACATTGATAACATTGCAATTATTAACTATATAAACATTAACTATTACAAAAATGTTTCGTGATATCGAGAGACTACATATAGAATAAATAATTTTATGAGATATTTTACCAAATGAAATCATTAATAAAATTTTTAAACTTTAAGTTGCGTATAGTTTTTTTTAAATTCTTTTTGTTGCGATTTAGTTCACTGTATGTTTTAAGTATTTCTTATATTATTATTCTTTTTCCTACAACTGGCAGCACTGATCTTTAAAAGCATATTGTTTTTGCATGAACTTTATTGAAATTTATTCAAGACATGTTCTGTTTCACATTTGTAAATGTTAGTACGCTGTTAAGGGTGTCCCAACAAGAACGCAATTTTTAAATCTGGCAACATTCGAAGTGTCATTGTTTGACATTTGAACAATTGTTATTGTTTGGTAGTAGAAGGTACGAGGTTAGTAAAAATGGAGCGCTACACGAATGAACAACGCATTCTCATTGTGAAATTGTTTTACCAAAATGGTGAAAGTTTTTCGGCTACAGTTCGCAAATTGCGATCAATTTGGGGTCACAATAATGGTCCAAAAGAGTCAACTGTAAAGAGATTAATGGATAAATTTGCCGAAACTGGGTCTGTTAGTGATGTAAAGACAACAACGCGCCATCGACCAGGTCGATCGACCGAAAATGTCGCAGCTGTACGTGATGATGTCGCTCAAACTCCATCCACCTCAATTCGACACCGAGCTCAGCAAATTGGTGTCTCCAAATCCACTTTGCAGCGAATTTTGACGAAAGATTTGCATCTTCATTCATACAAAGTTCAATTGACTCAGAAACTGAAGCCAGCTGACCATGGACAGCGAAGGGAGTTCGTTAATTGGGTATTGGAGAGACAACATGAAAATGCTGATTTTGCCGATAAAATCATCTTCAGTGACGAGGCCCATTTCCATCTTGATGGCTTCGTCAATAGGCAGAATTGTCGCATTTGGGGTGAGGAAAATCCTCGAGTGATTCACGAGAAGCAAATGCATCCTCAACGTATCATTGTGTGGTGTGGTTTTTGGGCTGGAGGAATCATTGGACCTTTTTTTTATGAAAATGAGGCAGGTCAAGCGCAAACAGTCAATGGTGTTCGGTATCGTGAAATGATAACCAGTTTTTTCTTGCCTAGAATTGAAGAAATGAATGTGGAGGGCATGTGGTTCCAACAAGACGGCGCCACATGTCATACAGCTAGAGAAACAATTCAATTGCTGCATCAGTCATTTCCCGGTCGTGTTATTTCGCGTTTTGGAGATCAGAATTGGCCGCATAGATCGTGCGATTTAACACCATTCGATTTTTTTCTTTGGGGTTTTTTGAAGTCGATGGTTTACGCGAATAAGCCGACGACGACTCAAGCCTTAAAAGAGGAAATTGGACCCTGCATTAATGAAATACCGCAGCATTTATGCAAAACGGTCTTTGAAAATTTCATTAAAAGATCACGGCCATCTGCACGATATATTGTTCCATACATAACCTCATTCTGTCTACTTTACGATATAATAAAGTTTAACGATTTTTTTTAAATATCTGTGTTTTATTTAAAGTGTAAAAATTGCGCTCTTGTTGGGACACCCTTTATAAGTAAACCAGCGTTGCCATTTGCCAAGTTTTTCCTTTTTTTGCAAGTTTGCAAAAAAGTTTTTAATTAACTGGCTGAAAAAACTAGTTTTTTTAAATATATCCAAGTTTTCAAGTTTTTTTTAATTACTTAAAGTTTGGAATATATTTTATGAATATATGCATTGACGATATAATGCACATTATACAATGAAAGGACCTTATATTTTTCACTCCCTTTTTATACAACAATGTCGATTTGTTTTTACTGAAACAAAAACAACGACGCTGTTATTATAAATTGAAAGTTTGGAACTTATTCGTTGTGTGGTAAATTGAACTGAAGTTTTTTTTAAAGAACATGGATAAATACTTAATGAAAAACGGTAAGATTATTGTACCATTTACAATCATTTGTAAAAAAACTATTGATTTTAGGAACCTCGGGCACAGGATGTAAGGAAACCACCATAGACGATGTAGCAGGCGCAGTTGTTCAACAAAATCCTTATTTAAAAAAATAGTTTATTCAATTTTGTCATTGCCTATATCTATAGCAAACGTAGAACGAATTTTTTCAAAAATTAATTTAACAAAAATAATAGAAAAAAATTAGAAATTCCCACTTTATGCAGCATTTTGAGAGCAAAAACCTTTTTGAAAAAAAAAAATAACAGAGATTGTACAAACTTTAAACAATCTAAAGAAATGGTTTTGAAGTTTAATAAAACAATGTACAAATAATAAAATAAATACATGTATGTGATATTATTACACAATATTAAATGACATTATAGAATACTCTAAAAATAAATTTTTTAAAGAAAGTTTGTTTTTCTGGAATGACAAGTTTTTAAAAAAAAATATGGTAACGCTGAAGTGAACACACAAACTTCATTACACTTGTCTCTTAACCAGCGATTGTTGATTGTTCTCTTTTCATAGTTATACATCTGCATCAGTGTTGAAAAATTTAGTACTTTTTCATTTCAAAATACCTCGGTACCCCTACGAGATTTTCAGTACTATTTTACATTATCAATACCACATTCGTCAGCAGCAGTTGAACGCATATTTTCAACACGAAATGCTGTAAAAAGCAAAGAAAGAAATGACTTACATGTAGAAACTGTTTCAAGTTTGATCAAAGCTAATTATCTATCAAATGACCGTTGCTGTTTTAATTACAATATTTCTATTGATCTCATAAAGCTTTATTTTAAAAGAACTAATTGAAGGCTTTATTTTTAAAAATATAATACTTTTAAACTTAATTAAGAACTGAATTGAATTTTTAGTTTTTTATATCTTGTTATTTATAAAGGTTCAAAACATGGTAGAAACTATATAAAAGAATTTTTTAGAAACTGAAAACTATAAATGTACCTTTTGTTTATGTATAACAAAGTTTATTTAAATATTATTATACCTACAAATATTGTAATTACTTGACATACATATATGAATTCAAATAAACCATTTTCTGTTCAATTGATTTTCATAAATAAATATTTTTTACAAAAGTACCATTTAATGCAAAAAAGTACTCTTTCAGTTATAGTTCAGTACCATTTCAAAATTTTAGTTTTGCAACACTGATCTGTACTGAATAGTAATGAAATTAATAAAAAAAATAATAATGAATGCACAGTGTCTCATGTTAGCATGTTAACAGAACTCTGTTAAACTCGTTGGTTTGTGTCTAGGGTGATATATTTTAAAATTTTAACTTCTCACATATCATATTGTTATTTGACTGTTGAGAAGCAGAAAAAGAAATTAAATGCAATTTCTGAAATTGCTAATTTGATTTGTGCATTTCCCATTTCATTAAAGGAAAAAAAAAACATTTTATTAAGGCCGTAATATTTTTTTAATGTTCTTTTGCATAAAATAAAATGAAGAACATGATTTTTAAATAATATTTGTCATTAAATCGTTTAAACAACAAGGAAACACAAGCACAATTAATTACTTAAATTCTTCTGATGAATAATCATTTGCCTAAAAAAAAATTTAATTGTAAAAATTTTATCAAGAATTTATATAAAAATGCTTTACAAAATTAGTAAATAAATTTAGTTGTGCAACGTGTACAAATCCGGGCAAGTATGAGAATAACTGGCCTACTTTTGCTGCTGCTTTTGATCAGTGGAATCGCTTTGGCACAAACGTTTCCAGACTTAATAAATACTCTAATTGCCGGCGGACTGACCAATGCAAAGGAACAAATTCTCAGACCAAATAGTAAATAATTTTTGTAACACTGTAAATGTGGTGTTTAGTTTCTGTTTCTTCTTTTTTTTTGTAATTTTAGTGCCACGCAACAATGAGGTGTTTGACTTTGTGGTGGTGGGTGGTGGTACGGCGGGTTGTGTTTTGGCCAATCGTTTGTCGGAGAATCCCAGATGGAGTGTGGCTTTAATTGAGGCTGGCGGAGTTGAAAATATTTTAAATGTTATACCCGTCTTGGCTAATTATATGCAGGTAACTGCTGCCAATTGGAATTACAAATCGGTGCCGCAAAGACATGCCTGTCTGGGCATGCACAACAATGAGTGTTTTCAGCCAAGAGGTAAAATTTTAGGCGGTTCCAGTTCCATAAATTTTATGATATACAATCGTGGTAATCGGCGAGATTTTGAGGCGTGGGCTGAGGCAGGCAATTATGGCTGGTCATACAACGATGTTTTGCCCTACTTCCTGAAATCCGAAGCGGCCAGCTTAAATGGTTTAGAGTATACGGCCTATCACAATCGTTCGGGACCTTTGAGTGTGGAATATGTACAAATTCGCACCGATATTGCTAAGGCCTTTGTAGAGGGAGCTGTGCAAACGGGCCTAACAGAAACCGACTATAATGGCGAGTCTCAATTGGGTGTCTCCTATGTACAGGCTAATACACGTTTTGGCCGAAGACATAGTGCTTATAGAGCCTTCATAGAGCCGATTATGTTTAAGCGTAATAATTTGAAAATATTTACGTTCAGCAGAGTAACAAAAGTTTTAATCGATAGCAATTCGAAGGCGGCCTATGGAATAGAATTTCTCTATCGCAGGCGACGTTATAGTTTTAGGGCCCGCAAAGAGGTGGTACTTTCGGCTGGTGCTTTTAACTCCCCTCAACTATTAATGCTATCAGGCATAGGACCCCAGGACAATTTGAATGATTTGAATATAACGATTATAAAGCAGCTGCCGGTGGGCTTGAGAATGTATGAACACGTGTCGCATTTTGGTCCCACTTTTATGGTCAACACCACTGGACAAGCCTTGTTTCCCTCTCGCATACGACTTAGAGATATCTTGGGATTTTTGGCAGGTCGACCTGATACCCGTTTGTCCATGTTGGCGGGCGTGGAAGCTTTAGCCTTTATTAAAGTGCCAGCCTCTCAGTTACCGCCAGACTGGCCCGATGTAGAAATATTATTTGCCAGCGGCAGTTTAGCTTCAGATGATGGCACCGCTTTAATGAAGGCTGGTAATATCAAGCAGGAAATCTATGATAAGCTATATAGGCCTCTGCAAGTTAGCCAACAAGATCATTTTACTGTTTTGATAATGCCTTTTCATCCCAAATCTGTGGGCCGCCTATGGCTGAGGAATACTAATCCTTTACAATGGCCCCTCATAGATCCAAATTATTTTGATAGTCCTGCAGATATAGAGTTTATATTGCAGGGCATTAAGGCAGCCATACGTATAGCTGAGACACCAGCCATGCAAAGAATTGGTGCAAAAATTTTAGATACTCCCGTGCCAGGCTGTGAGTCACACGAATTCGGTAGCGATGACTATTGGCGTTGTTCGATACGAACCTTGACTTATACACTGCATCATCAGGTGGCTACTTGTCGTATGGGTGTGGCCACGGATAACACCTCTGTGGTTAGTCCCGAGTTAAGAGTTCATGGCATCAGCAAGCTGAGAGTGGTGGACGTAGGCATTATACCCCTACCGCCCACTGCCCATACAAATGCTGCAGCATTTATGATAGCAGAAAAGGGTGCAGATATGATTAAGGCGGCTTGGAGAGATTCATAATTCACTACATATTTTTTTAATTAATTAATTTTAATATTTATTTTTTTTAAGGTTTTGTTGCAAACATCTCTTGTAAAAATCAGAGTTTTTAATATACATAATTAGCTTTCGACACGTTCAAATTACCCAGATATACTTACTTAATCGCAAATATGTTTTAAAGCTAATTAAAACATTAAGGTTAAGGTCTTTGGCCGACTAAATCAGTCACAGGCGAATTTAAATATTTCTTTTTGTTGTTGTTGCAAAAAACAGTGTTTTTTTTAATATAACTAAAAATTTTATTTCATGAGCTGAACCAAAAAAAAACACTACTCTTTTTTATGACCATAAACAATTTAAAGTGTTAAAATTATTATTTAAACACTTTTTTTTGAAACAATTATTAAAACACAAATTTAATATTTGAAAAAAAAAATATAAAAAGCCATCAAAATCATGAAAACAGTTCATTTGGCAGTTTGCAGACGAAAGGAAAAATTCAAGAATTGTAGTGTCTAAATAGGTGTAAATTAAATATACAAAAAGTATTGAAATAAGTTTTTAATAATGACTTTATTATTGCTTTTTTAAATAAAAAAAAATTAAAAAATGTTTTTAAATATAAAATAAGTTGTTTTATTAACAACTGCCAGTGTCTGTGGGATATAAGCAGCAAGTTTGTAAACTTCTGTGATTCAGCGAGCGTGTTACGAGTAGTAAAGGGTGATTTTTTTAAGAGCTTTCGAATTTGATTTTAAAAAAAGAACACTTACAATTTGGAGAAAGGTATGAAATCTTTATTTGCGTCGTTAGAGCTATCTGTACAGTTCAATGGTTTAACGATGAAAGATGATTTCATGTAAATAATGACCGCGGCTACGCCTAAAATGGTTCATATGCTGGGACCAATTTTCGGCCCATTCTCTCCAACATATCGGCCGGTATCTCACGAATAAATTCTTCAATATTGGCTTCCAGTGCATAAACCATTGCGGGGAGGAGCCTTAATATAGCCCCACAAAAAATAGTCTAAAGGCGTTAAATCGCACGATCTAGGCGGGAAAACGTAAATTAAACTGTTCGGCGAACTCGCCTCTCAATTGTGTCATTGTTTCGCGTGCTGTGTGGCATGTTGAAACCACATGTCAGGAAAGTCCAACTCTTTATCGCATCATCGGCACTGAATCAACAATTCACGGTCATCACGAATACTGGCAGATGCAGCTGCGATATTTTCCTCTCTCCGCACTCTACGTAGGCGTGTTTTTGAATTAGTGACCAATAATGTAAATTTGGTGCGAAATTTAGTCAAAAGATTCTGAACAGCCGCCTCAGAAGTTCTCCCAAACCGGCCATAACATCTAAGAATCGCACGAAACACTTCCTTAAACGAGCATGAATTTTGATAATAAAATTCAATAATCTGCAAGCGTTGTTCGTTCGAAAGTCGATTCATGGTTGAATTATAGACCAAACTGAGCATGTTACAAGAAAACAGCTGCGCTGCCAAAAATAAAGTTACTAAAAAATCACCGTTTAACATAATTTTAAATGCTTTAAGCTTTTAAGTCAATCCATCATCTGATATAAAGTGACTGAACTATTGAAACTGTTAAAAAAGCTTAATGCCACTAATTTCTGGTTGTTTTGGCGATTTCATATAATTTTACAGACCCCGCCACAAAAATAAAAATTTCGCGAAAATCCGGCCAAAAGTTTGTAAATACGAAAGTAAGCACTTGAAAACCTGAAAAGCCAACAACACAGGGTAGACCAGAGATGAAACTTTAAGGTTATGTTTTGAAGCAAATCAGCTTTTTCCCCCACGAATTTTTTCGTGGAAAAGAGATATAGCAATATCATGTAAGACTCAGGGAAAATGAACAAAACAAAATTAAAGCATTTTGCAAGTAACTAAATCAAAAAGAAGAAAAATATAAAATATTTAACATAAAAAATAGGAATTAATAATTTGATTTCTTATTAAAATGTGTACAGCGAAAAATGTGTCGTGCAAGTGCTAGTAGTTGTTTAGTGTAATTAATATTAAAAGCCTAGATGAAATATTTTAAAAGTGTGCGTGGGTGTGTTTTTACGTGTACGCGTTTGTTCAACGAAAGTGCTTATTGAAAGTTGCTATAGAAAAATGCAGAAGCCAAGAAAAATATGTGAGATGAACAATTTTAATTTTCCTGTAATAATAAAACAAAATTTTTTTAAGAAATTAGAGTTAAAAATTTCTTGCGGCAGAAAATGGATCAAAACAAAACAAGAAAAATTTTTGTTTAAATTTTTTCGTGTGACAGACAGAGTCAGCAAAACAACAATAATAGCATACCATTTCATATCACCTCTGGTCTACTTTGTGGCCAAAAATGTATCAATTATTTTTCTGCGAATAAACTTTCTCATTAATCAGCTAAAATTGAAACTTTTGTAAAAAAAATCGCCCCTTTATTGCAACATAGTCATACCTCAAAAGAAAAACTCGTTCTTCAGAAAACGAGTTTAAAGTTTGTAATTCAAACTCACACCTCAATAAGAATAACATTCTCCTCTCAACGTTGTTTCTGTTCTGACAGAAATTAATTGATATTAAATTATCCTTTGTGCTTTTGGAGTATTGTTGTCTCATTTCAAATTCTTTCTACAAAAATTTTACGAACTTTTGCCAAAATAATAATCACTTTCAATTAAAAACAACTATTTGTACGATTTTTTTTACACAAGACACAAAACGAAACGACAAATAATTCTGCATTCTTAACTAAAAAAACACACACTTTCTTTGAGATATGACTACGTTGCCATAAAGCAACATTACGATAACTTTAAGAAAGCATAAATTGTTCGCTGTCTTTAGAAGACGATAACAAAATTGACAGCGAGAGAGTTAATATTGAAAACGACATCAGTAGTTGTGCAGACCAAAATTAGCAGTTGTATACTTGAACAACTTTAAGAATTATTACAAACTTGTTATCGGACATCGAATTTGGCCAAAAAAAAAATCAATGAATAATAAATAATAAAGTTGGAACCATTCGTGTGATAGAACCAGAAACCCCCAACAAGGTCTTCATAAATTGGACTGACATCATATTGTACTGCTAGGCCAGCCATAGAGTCACATGAATGAATTCGTGTTCCATAAATAATGGAGATATTTGTTACAGTCGAACTTCCATAACTCGAATCACTATTATCCCAAACAAAACTTCGACTTACTGAGACTTCTAGTTATAGAATTTATTTGTTGAAAAACATACAATTACGTTCGTATGTGAAATGATGAATATGTTTTTTTTTATATTTAAAACAGACACTTACTGAAAACGACATATAATAAGTACTCGTAAGCTATAGTAAAGTAAAATATTCTGAAATTAGTGACTGAAATAAAAAATTACTCTAAATTGTTCAAAGTCTTATAAATAGTACTCATCAGTTGTAGTTTGCAAATATAAATTCATTGTGCGATAAGAATTTTCTGCATCATTTCTGGAAGGCTACACTCAAACAAAAAAATCAATCCATCCGTACTTAAATCAATCCGACGCGGTGTTAAAAGTACGGTAATCTCAGATTTACTAAAATCAAGTACAGAAAGATTGATTTAAGTACGGATGGATACAAATGCTCAATTTAATTTTAGAATTTTTTAGTTGATTCAAGATTTTTCACGTGATTAAAGAATTTCGTAATCATTTTAATAACCTTTTAATTAAAAGATTGTTTATTTAAATTAATCCCGTTTTCGACTCGATTAAAGTACATTTATGTTCTTTTATACTCGAAATTTTGAGTACGAGTCGAGTAGAGAATACTTGAATATAGTACGGCATTTTTCTTTCTGTGTACTGAAAAGTTTCTTCCAGCGAATCTTCGCGATCACTCGCTGTTCCGCTTAAGATGGGATCACCCATACTATTAGTCGGTGGGTCGCAGGTTCGATTCCTCCCTAGACTCTGGGTGTTTCTGCACACAAGTGAAAATGTCTGCGCGGTTCATGTTTGTTCTTAAAAAAAATAAAAAACCAAAAACAAAATAATTCAAAACGATGCACTTCAATAATGATTATGCAACAGTCGTGCTGATAAGAAAGCAAATCACTTCGAATTATATAATTCATATGCATGGAATTTCGTTCGGGTTATGGAGAACTTCGAGTTGTGGATGTTCGAGTTACGGAAGGAGAACTATAAGTTATTTTCTCTTCTTACGCTACTGCCAATCGAGTTGGAACAAAGTTAGAGAAAATTCGAGCTATAGAAGTACGAGTTATGGAAGTTTGACTGTACTTTTAATCAAGCCAAAAGAAATAATGAGAACGTAGTTGCCTTCCTAAACGCAGATTGCTTTGCAGTTTCGCAATGTCACGTATTCCCAAACGCAATCATGAAAACTTACACAAAGTATAGCATTCCTAAAGTCATCTGTTTCGCAGCTAAATTTCAAATAAATGCAACTAGCGCATTATTTAAATTGGCAATGCTTTCTATAAACAAATATGGCCTTATTCACAAACGATTAATAAAGTTATTGTAGGTTTACTGTTGGATTTTCATATGGGAAAACTGGTTTTAATGTACACATTAACTTTATTAAGCGTTTGTGAATAAGGCCAATAGTGTTTAAGTATTTATTATGTGGCTCCTGGAGCGGTTTGCAACACATAAATCCAAAAAACTTTTCAACATAATTTTTCTCGCTGCCATTGTTGCGAGTATTTTAATGTTGCAAATCCAAGAAGTGTTCCTAAACGTCAACGGAGTTACAAAGTTATAAAGTATAATGGCTTGATTTAAAAAGCCAAAAGAAGTTACGTTCAGTTCATTTTATTTGTTTTCCAAAAAGATACTTGTATTGGAGCCAACCAGCCGTCTTTTGTTTTTTTTTTTATATAAAAATCCTTACTCTTTAATCTAATATTTCACCACTCTTTTGCGTAGCTGCATCAGGGGAATGCTTATTCAACGATTCAATGCCACAAATAGAAAAATATAGTTGGTTGATGATGGCACTCCTACTCGGGCTCTGAAAATCTGTGCCAGCATTTTTAAGACCAAAACTCTCATTAACATGCAATTTTTTCTTTATCTAAACCATTTCTTATTAATCATGTATTGCCGTTTTGCATTACGAGCCCAAAAACAGGATATTTAATTTTTATTTTCATCATTTAAACTGGAGAGCAGTTTTTTCTTTTTTTTACTGATAAATAAAATGTTTTGCAATTGCAGCTGCCTTAGATTACAAACAATGTACCGCAGATAACAACATGACTTTATTTTATAATTTTAATTATTTGAATTAGAATAATAAAAACAAACCTGTCCGCTAATAAAAGTATTAAAAACTCTTAATTTCAATGATCTCAGCTTATTTAATAAATTCATTTGAAAAGTTAAACATCTTAGGATAGTGGGCTGCTGAATAAAAAACATTTTATATAAAGTAAATAAATCTTTGTTGAAAAAAAATGATGCCGTCAAAGCCGTTTATATTGATAAGTTTGTGCCTCCTGCTGGCCATTTCACATGGTCAGCAACATTTGATCAGCAATTTTTTACAATTGGGCTTGACTAATTTCCATCAAGAAATTCTCCGGCCTCAAGGTGAGTTTGTTATATAGAATTACCGTGCATTTCGTTGCAAGTTCAATAAAAAAAAAATTTATTTCCAGTACCACGCGAAAATGATGTATACGACTTCATAGTGGTAGGTGGCGGTACAGCGGGCAGTGTAGTGGCCAATCGTTTGTCGGAGAATCCCCAATGGCGTGTGGCTTTGATAGAGGCTGGTGGTACCGAAAATATTTTAAATTTGGTGCCCGTTCTTTGTGGCTATATGCAAGTAACCAATGCCATTTGGAATTATAAAACTGTGCCCCAGAAACGCGCTTGTTTCGGCATGAACAACAATGAGTGTCTGCATCCACGCGGTAAAATACTCGGCGGTACCAGTTCTATAAATTTTATGATCTATAATCGTGGCAACCGGCGTGATTTTGATAGCTGGGCTGCCGCCGGCAATTATGGCTGGTCGTATGCAGAAGTATTGCCCTATTTTTTAAAATCTGAAATGGCCCACTTAGAGGGCTTGGAGTTTACGCCGTATCACAATCAATCCGGTCCCTTAAGTGTGGAATATGTAAGATATCGTACGGAAATTGTGCATGCTTTTATTGAAGGTGCCCAGCAGGCGGGCCATCCTTATACGGATTATAATGGTGAATCGCAGCGTGGCGTATCTTATGTACAAGCCACCACTAGGGGAGGTCGCAGGCACAGCAGCTATCGTGCCTTTATAGAGCCAATTATGTCAAAGCGTCAAAATTTAAAAATATTCACATTTGCAAGGGTCACCAAAGTTTTGATAGATCCAGCCAGCAAGGCTGCCTATGCGGTGGAATTTATTTATCGCAAACAACGTTTTATATTCAAGGCCCGCAAGGAAGTAATACTCTCAGCTGGTTCATTTAATTCTGCGCAATTACTTATGCTATCGGGTGTAGGACCTGAGGATAATTTATCCCGTTTGGGCATTAACATCTTGCAGGAGTTGCCGGTGGGCGTGAGAATGTATGAACATGCTTCCCATTTTGGACCAACATTTCTAGTCAATACCACCAATCAGTCTTTATTTACCAGTCGCTTTGGTGTGCCGGAAGTTTTGGGCTTTCTGGCTGGCAAACCTGATACCCGCATGTCTACCTTAACCGGAGTAGAAGCCTTGACGTTTTTAAAAGTACCCGGCTCTAAGAGGCCCAAAGACTGGCCAGACTGTGAAATAATATTTGCCAGTGGCAGTTTAGCTTCCGATGATGGTACGGCATTAAAAGTTGGCGCAAATATAAAAGATGAAATCTACGATCGACTTTATAGACCTTTAATGCAAAGTCAACGTGATCATTTTACCGTTCTAATAATGCCCTTTCATCCGAAATCAGTGGGACGTGTATGGCTGAAAAATAAGAACCCTTTGCAGTGGCCCATGATAGATCCGAATTATTTTGATGATCCAGACGATGTAGAGGTCATGCTGGAGGGTATTAAGGCTGCAATACGTATAGCGCAGTCGCCCGCCATGCAAAAAATTGGTACACGTCTTTTGGATATTCCTTTACCGGGTTGTGAATCCTTTGAGTTTGCTACGGATGATTATTGGCGTTGCTCTATACGCACCATGACCTATACGCTACATCACCAGGTAGCCACCTGCCGCATGGGTCCAGTCTCGGATCCCACGGCCGTGGTAAGTCCTGAACTCAAAGTTCATGGCATACGCAAGCTCAGAGTGGTGGATGGCAGCATTATACCTTTTCCACCCACGGCTCATACCAATGCGGCTACATTTATGATCGGAGAAAAGGCTGCAGATATGATAAGAGCGGCCTGGGGAGACTAAATGTTGTTATATCGCGATATTTATTATTTAGATTTAATAATAGACTAAATAATCATCAAAAACAAAGAATATTTATTAAAAATTAAAGTGGAGCGACTTTTTTTTCGTCAGTTCAAGGCAAATTGGAAATCAGAAAAATGTATCAAAAATCCAATTAAACAATAAAAGATGATAAAACACAATGAGCCACTGAGCTATCGACTTCACCTGGCATGGATTGATTCGCTTTGGACTAAATACGAGTTCCACTCGGTTTATTTTTAGAACAGTATTGCAGCGCCTAGCATTAACTTTTTGAAGCTATATAGCTCAAGATCGATGAATCATGTATCTGCAAGGTGAATCATGTATGTCAAAAAAAAAATCATGGCAAAAATGAGACAAAAGTGTGTTGTTATAGTAGAATAAATTTTGATAACATATTTCACGATCAGCTGTGCTATTAAGTATACCTTATTTATAGCCCTTGATATTCATGCTTTATTGGTGTGCTTCCCCTTAAACTTAACACTACAAACAGCACCGAAAGAGGTCGTTGTGATGTAAATATTTATGTATGTACATTAGACAAATTTATGATTTTGATGACTGGTGTCGACCTCGGTCTCTTAAAAGAGTCATTTGCTTTGTGGTGAATGCGCTAGTTACTTTAACGAAATAGAACCCTCAATTATAATACATAAGAAATTTATGTGTGTGAAGATAAATTCGTATTTAAATAGCAGAGACACGAACCAAAATTTTTAACATAGCTCATTTTGCAGTTAACAGAGCTCTGTAAAACGGTTAACAGTGGTCGCAAATTTTATTAAAGACGAAAAATCCAGGAATTGGGACCAAGTCCATGCCAAAAAAAAATATGGTAAAAATTCTCCATTATGTACCTAATGATATTACAATAATAGAATATGTGATATATGTTGGCAGGCACTACAAAAATTAATTTAAAAAAAAGGAATTTTTTGTGAAATTTCTGGAAAATATTGGTGACCATTTTGGTCAAATATGGAATTTCACACGTTGTGCACTATATATTTAGGTTAGTCCAAGGGGTCCCTAAAGACATTCAATTGTTCGCATATCTGGAATAATTTTGGAAATTAAATAAATTGAATACGGAATCTTCAGTTGGATCAAATTGGTACGTTGATCTATGATCCGCTCTTTAGTATTTTTAAACATAACAAACAATATTTCATTTTCTAAACCTAGAAACTTACTAATGAACTGCCGTTTTAAAATTACTGCAGTATAACGAATTAATTTATGGGGTGAATTAAAGTCATTGAGAATACTTTATAGTTAGGTAAATACTTATTGTGAATAATAAAGTTTAAGTGAAGAAAAATAAAGATCACACAGGTGATCCAACAGCATCTGCACAAGGTTAGTTAATATGTTCTTTTAATTACGTTTAATATCGATGAAATAAAAGTAAATTTGAATGAAATGGTATCATGTATGCATCAGCTACAGAGCACCTGAAACAAAATCTAATTTAAGCTGAATCGAATTGCTTACAAATTTTTGGGAAAATTCTCTATAGAACAACAGTCCGAATTGCTAATTAAAAGCACAAATGTCAAGTAAGAAAAAAACGGAATAAAAATAAGCTAAGATGCTATTCTAGTAATCCAACGAAAAGTTGATAATTTATTTTCGTTTATCACCCAATTCATACGCTGATTTAAAAATCATGTTTTATTTTTAGTTCTCTTTAAAAGTTGTTTCCGAAAACTTTACAGATTTTTCACATGTTTTTACGGTTGATTTTTTTGTCCGTAATCGGTTATTCTTCTTAAATTGCTTATTTGTATAAAAACAATTAAAAGTCCTTATAATTAAACAAAAATAATGATATTATATTATTCATATTATTTTTGGTAATAATTTTTCTTGTTTTTATATTTAAAAGTATTATTTACTTTTCTGTTTTAAATTTTTCTTTTATAAAAATATCAAAAATGTTCTTCTTATTTCACTAAAAATGCTTTTGTATTGCCACATTGAAACGAAAAATAAAATAAAGCAACATAAGAAAAAAACGAATGTGTGGAAAGAAAATTATGAAAAAAATCACCGAGAACTGAAAATGTGATTTTTTCTTTACCACGTTTGCTTCTCCAACCCTTTCGCCAACATACACCAAAAATGATTTTCAAAATCATTGAAAAAATCATTGTATGAATTGGGTGTATGAAAGCAATATTTATTGTTATTTATGAGACCTTTACCGCTGAATTTCAAATATTGTTGCAAAATTAAAAAATACAGCGATGGTTTAGCACAGTTTCATCAACCGTGTGTGCAAGATTGGCAGCACAAAGTTATACAACAATAGCAAAAACACGAAATTCAAAATAACAGAAATAGAAAATTTATGAAAGTTCTACAAACAGTAACGAGAATTTGTATGACAAATATTGATAGCAACTGCAAGAGTCAACGCCGTCGAATAATTGCGAGTAAAAAGTACAACATGTTGTTCAAATGTATTCATAATCTATGTATATTGGTGAGTAATCTATGCAGAGAAAATTCCACTTTTATACGATACGTGCTAATTGACAACACTATATAAAATATATGACGAACAGTATCTAGTTCATCCTCGAACCGTCTTGAGAAAACACCGTCTAGAAAAAGCTTGCGGTATACATAAGTAATTGCTGCATAACAATATTGAATGTCAGTGAGAAAAGCCAAATTACTTCGCGTATTTATTCTTAAATTGTTATCAAATAGTAAATAAAACAGTATTAAGCATAAATTTGTTTGAGTTTTTATTATATTTTTGTCAAATTAAAATAACCTGAACAAAAAACGTTTATATGTATTCACGAATACTAAAAAATTGATATTCGTTACAACACTAGTTCATGTACACATTTTGTAATAGCTAAAAACTGTTACAGAGTTTTATTAAAAACGAGGCTACTTCCCTGTTTATTTAGTTTTTATTTTTAGATTCAAAAAGTTCTAAATACTTTTAATGCTAAATAAGTTTTCAAATGGTTTAAATAAGAAAAGTAAATATTTAAATTAATAAAAAACATTTGTATATTAATGATACAAATTGAAGGGAACTTCCGTGTTGATGTAATAATTTTAGATTCGAATAGCAGTTGCGTAATATAGCAGGTGAAAAATTTATTATTATGTGTGTGACTATCAATTGTATTTAAGTAGCAGAGACACGAAGTAACTTTTTTTTTGAAATAGTACATTTTGCAATTAACAGAGTTTTGTAAAACGCTTAACAGTCGTAGTAGCAAATTAGATTAAAGAAAAAATATCCAGGAAGTGGCACCACGTACTAAAAAATGCCGTTTTCAAAAATCATTTTATTTAATTTCCGAAATTATTCCAGACATGCGATCAAATGGGTGCCATTAGGGACAACTGTTAAGAGGGTGCTGTTAGCTGAAGTAGTTAGCGCGTTGACTACAAAGCAAATAATGTCTAAGAACGTGGGTTCGAGCCCAGCTTCAGACAAGTCTTAACCACCAGCATTTTTCAGATGTGCATTAGTATGCCATTGTATTTGTTGTTGTCGGAGTGTTTAAGTGATGAAGGCATAGCACTGGTCACTGAACAGTGCTGGCAGCAATTGATACTGGTGTATGCTAGCGGACATCACAGCGCCCTCCTTCGTCGGTATTGTAGCAAAATCACCGGCGAAGTAAAATAATTAATAAAAATGGCTACAACAGCTTAAAAACACATTTAATGCGCCTACTTGACATCAGAGGCGCTGCAACACTGATCTAAAAACTAACACAGCGCGCAATATCAAAGTTGTAAAAAAAAAATTAAGCTTTCTCTCTTTCACCATCTGTCCTCTCTCACTATCCCTTTCCCAAAGAAGGTAACACACCTACGGGTTGGTAGGCATACTAATAGCCTGAGTGTTACTTCTCTTTAAAAAAAAAAAATACGTTTTATAGAGCTCTGTTAACTGCGTAAAAGCTAAGTTAAAAATTTTGGCACATGAAAACTGGACCTTTAGGATGACCTGGACACAATGCTAACATCGATCACCGTTAATTTCTTAATATCGTACACACCTTTACCCGAGTAATGATAAGTACTGAAATTTAGAAACTTAGCCGCAGCTGGATTTTGGTTGCAACCGCCCTACGAAAAATTTCCTATACATCTAAAAGAACCGCATTGCTCATATAAAATTTGCCAAAGAACACAAAAAACGTTGGCAAAACATATATTGCATACGGTACACTTTTCGGATAAGTCGAAATATAATTTATGAGAGAACATTACTAACACGGTCGAAGGAAAAGAGACTGAACCTCGGCTATACGAGCAAGACTGTAAAATTTGGCGCTGGCAACAATTAACAGTTTAATTGAGCCAATGACCCGTCGATGTGATGCACCCACCAAATAATGACATCTCACAAAAGGAACAGAAAATGTTAAGCAATGTGAAACTCGAGTTTCCATTGTTTTGCCAATATTTTTAAGTGTAATTTTCTATTAATATAATTGAAAATAAAAATACGAAGTAATGAAATGCTAAAAAATTTGTAAATTTATTTAAGAATTATTCAGACTTTCTTTCTTTTTCTCTTTCTCTTTCTGACTTAGAACGAATAAATTAATAATCGGAAATATTTACATTTATTTTAATAGCGAATATATTAAAATGCCAACACAAAAAAAACTTTAACCTTCTATTCGAAAAAGAAATAATTTTTGGCGAGTATTTTCCTGCGGCATTTAAAACTCAAGTTATGGTTTAGTAATTCCTTCTTCAAATCCTCTGTCATCATATTTTTTTATATTCCTGTCTACAAAGATATTTTTTTTCTTAATTAAAAATAAACGCAGACAATTTTCGTTAATAGTTACTTACTTTCATGTGTTCCTATATTCGCCGAATATAAGAGAACACTCTTCTCTTTAGTTTTTTTTTTGCAGCTAGAAGAAATTCAAAACTATTATCAATTAAAATATTTTTGCAAGAATTTATTTATTTAACATTGAAATAACAAATAAGAAAAAATACTTATTTCATAATTTTGAACAAATTATTTGGTTTTCTGCTGTAACTAATCTTATTTGTCTTTCTTTACTTAAATGTGAAATAATAATTAAATGTGATATGATAAAGTGTTGCTGTGGTTCTTAAGAATGTAACACAATTCACATTTTTATAATAAAAACAGCGATAAAAACTGAAATATGTCTGCACTAATTATCATTGATACCATGATCTTGTTTGATCATATCAGCAGCCTTTTCAGCAATCATGAAAACGGGACCATTGGGATGTCCCGCCACAAGTGTGGGCATAATGCTGGCATCGACCACCCGTAAATTCTTAATACCATACACTCTCAAACGAGGATCTACAACGGCATCTTTATCGCTTTTAGGTCCCATTTTTGCCGTACCCGAGTAGTGATAAGTACTAAAACTCAAATGTCTAAGATAACATTCCCAATAAAGCTCCGCCTTTCCATCATATTCACGGCATTCAGGTATTTTTGCTGGCGATAATTTAGCGTCGATTTTCTTGAAAGAAGGAAGATCCATTAGATTTATTGTTTTCGAAATAGCACTTATTGCTGTTGTTAAATCATCAAGATTAAAAAAATAGTTGGGTATTATCAAAGGATGTTTGTGAGGATCACCGCTAACCAAGAATATTCGGCCGCGACTGCGCGGCTGTAAGGTCACAGGGGATATTATAAAAGCATGATCACGGTTTTTAATAATGTCACCATATAAAGCTTCATAGATATCGTTTTTAATTCCAAAGGCTGCTTTAAAGGCCGGAGAGGCAATAATGTCACCACTCATAAGAAGCAGTTCAATATCTGGCCGACTTTCCTCCGAACCAGGCTGTTTCAAATCGTAAAATGCTGTGGCTTCTATACCTGCAGGTGAAGCATACCTTCCAGGATATTTTTTAAAATCCGATAACGTTTCATCTTTTAACAAACCCACAAAGTTCAAATTAGTGACATTGGCTGTAAATGTAATCAAGGGCGCAAAATGATCTTGAAAATTAAAGCCCACCTTCAAGTCCTGCAAAGTTGTAATGTCCATCTCTGTTAAATGTTCGTCTGGTCCTATGCCAGACAACATCAGCAACTGAGGCGTGTTTATGGCACCAGCTGAGACAATAACTTCTTTGCGAGCACTCACTTGATACGTTGTACCCTGAGATTCGAGTGTTACGCCAGTAGCAGTTTTAGTTTGAGGATCTATTAAAATTTTGGTAACAAAGGCATGTTTGCATATCTTCAGATTGGGCCTTTTTAACTTCAGAGGATTTAAATAGGCCCTATACGAACTCCATTTGGTATTATTGTAAGTGGTACTTTGTAAGTAAGAAACTCCTTGTTGTATGCGGCCATTATAGTCTCTTTTCTTTAAGCCATCTTCTTGTAAAGCATCAACGAAAGCATGAGCAATAGGGCTTTTCCGGTCTGTATACGATACCTTTACCGGGCCCTTACGACCCACATACTCTTCATCAGCATCAGGTACTGTAGAACCTTCTAACTTTTTAAAATAAGGCAAAACATCATTATAACTCCAGCCCTCATTGCCCATATCTGCCCAATCATCGTAATCTTTTCGATTGCCACGTGTATACATCATATAATTCAACACCGAAGAACCACCCATTACTTTGCCTTGAGGAAATTTGCAGCTATTATCGTTAAAACCCCTACAATATTGATGCGATGGTTTAGCTTTATAATCCCAATTTATTTCAGGATCTAGTTGTAAGAAATGAGCTGAGATGGGCACATCCATGACAGCAGATTCGGATCCACCGGCCTCCAGCAATAAAACGTGCCAGTTGGTATTCTCAGATAAACGAGCTGCTAAAGCACAACCTGCCGTACCCGCTCCCACCACTATAAAATCGTACTCCAACAATTTATTATCCTCCAAATTCAAATCATCTTCACTGTTGCTTAAGAATTCAGAAAAAGGTAACGATATTCCATCCGCTGCAACACAGTGAATCCAAATCAGAGAAAACAATAATTTCAGAAATATCTTTTCCTTTTTCGCACTCATTTTATTTTCACAAAATTATTATTTTATTTTATAGCAGAACTTCACTTTCCCGTGTTTCAGACTAAACTGTTAAAATGAAACTGTATTTTATTAGTTGCTCGTATTTCATAAATAATGTTTATCTTGTTGTTTTAACAACCAAGAAATAATACGAAGCGATTCAATGTCAGAAAATATTTTACATGCTATTTTGGAGCTTAAGCGCGTTGCGCTATGCTGTCAATCAGACACGTTTTCATAAATACAAGCGCCATAACATCGCTTCGCTTGTAGCACACACTCCGCTATCATTTAACCAACAACTTTCGACTACGGTTAAGCGTTTTACAAAGCTCTGTTAACTGCAAAATGAGCTATGTTATACGTTTTTGGTTCGTGTCTCTGCTGCTTAAACACAATAGGAATTGTTTGGTTTGAGTTCAAATCTGAGTTTACCCATTTCTTTTTAATTTTAGAAATTTTTTCATAAATCCCTTATTTTATTAACAATTTAATGTTGGTATAATTTATTCATCAGACCTTCAGAACGGATTAGTACTGATTTCAATGTCGCTACACCATCTTATCATTTTGATGATTAATCATTCATTATTACTTTGCCGCTTTTTCAAGAGCCATTGGCCGCTGAGATCATCCATTAGCCATCCATTAGCCGTCAACTTGGTAAGAACATCATGACGAACATCGCATATAGCTAATGAAGACCGCTCATGTCCATGTTTCGTCGACATAAAATATAATTTTAAATCAGAGTAAAGGAGACAGCGCAAAAAAAAGAAATTCTATCTCTCCTGTAGAACCTGAAAATATATGAGCATATACAAAAACATGTCATGTTAAAGTCGATGATGACTCGTGAAGTCGTAGGGTAAACTGACATGCTCCAGGCTGGTATAAACCTGCGATCCTCAGACTGCGCATCCTTTGAGTAAATATCATAACTTTATTCCGAGTGTAGAGATTATTTTGGTCCATCTTGCAACAAAGAGTTTCATAAAAAAATATCACATATTTTAGGAAAGTGTTGTCGAGATACCTGAGACATCATGGCTTTTTAAATTTTCAATTACTTACTTTCATATGGTTTTCATACTTGTAAAATGGGTGACGGGGAAAAAAATAACTTGAATGTCTTCTCGTAAAAATTTGCTACAGCGGGCAGGCAGGTTAAACTTATTTGGGTATTTTTGATTTTGGTTTATTTGTGTCTGCCTTTTTTTAATTTAACATTTCCCTAGACTCAATGAATTAACACACCTGAGTACACCAAATCATAAAACAAACACCACTCCTTTACTGTTTATGGCGAAATAATTAGAAAACCTTAAGACAATACTGTTAATGTCAGCATTTAACTGCAAAAAAAGAACGAGAAGTACAATAAAGAATAACAACAACAACAACAAAAAAAAACAAACAAAGCTACACCCTCCATTTAACACAACAATACGCCATAAATTTAAAATATATGTATGTATATGCCAAAAGCCTTAGCGGCACAGGACATCAAAGTTACAGTTGCAAGAAGAACGCCAAATTTAGAGTTGTTTTGTATAAAATAAAAAAATCCGTAGACAATATTGAACGGAAAGATAATTTGCATAAAAAGGTACAAGACTGTTTGTTGTAAATTTCAAGGGTGTATTGCAGTTAGTCTGGACCCACAAGGGGACTTTTTGCAAGAAGTTGGCTAAAAGACTTAATATTTTTTGGCACCGACTGCAGCGAGTTTCATTATAATTTGTCAAAAATTGCAGCCTGTAGCTTTGTCAAAGCATTAACAAGGCCGTCCTTAGGTGAATGGACATGGGAAGATACTCTGAGGTAGTTGAAGCAATAACTGGATAATTATTGATTTTAACTTCTTGATATGTGCTGTTGAAAGCAACAAAAACTTATTCAAATGCTTTCAATTTAATTAGTTTTCATTTACAAATCCTCATAAATGTTGATTGTCATAGCTCGATCTATAAAGTTAGTACAGTAAATATTGAAACTTATTGAAAATTATTTATTGCGGAAGCTCTCCACAGTGGCGCGTAGCAATAGCTTTAGCTCTATTTATGATTCTCTAGGGTTCAATATCTGTCGGGAGGACCCCACTCATAAAGATCCAAATATCAATATGGCGTTGCTTTCAAAAATATTTGTTTTCATATGCAAGAAGTTGCCCACAACAACAATCAAAAAGCTTAATCTGTACTTATCTTCAATAAAATAAAAGAAAACAAATAATATTAAATAAAGAAAAATAGTTCGGAGTCTTTAAAGCAGCCATAATTTGTTAACTTCAGGCACGCAAGCATCATCATGTTTAATGGATTACATACATATGTAGTACATACATATATGTATGTACATGCATATCGTAATTTTAAATGCAAACGGAAGTAACTACGCTTTCATTTATTTTAAAGGAAAAGCTGAAAACATTATAAAGTCAATAACAATTAAGTAGTTTTTGCAATCATTTTAATTGCTTTTAAATATTGTAACGTTTCGACCTTTTCGAAAATGTTTGCTGGACTGGGAAATAAAATAAAAACACAGACGGATTATGTTTATGCTCTATGTTGGTTATTTACTTTATAACACTAAATAAATACACGAAGTTCACCAAGCTGTGGCTTTGACAAGACTAACGCCCATGGTTATGCAGCAGTTTCGCAGTTTCTAGCAGCTCAAGCTAAAGTATTTTCTAGACAGTTCTTTTTCGAGACGATTCGAGGGGGAACTAGATACTGTTCGTCATATATTTCAATTAGTGTTGCCATTTAGCAGCATGTGCAGTATAACAACAATGGAATTACCTCCGCATCAGTGATGCCAGTTTAGCCTTTTCGAGGCCTTTTTTCTTATCTTTCAGCCTCGAAATTTACGTTTTAGCTTCGTGACTTTTTTATGCTTTTTTTATTTTAAATTTAGCCTCGAGAAGGCTACGGAACTCATAAAATCATCTTGAAACATTAAAAAATCAGTCCAATGTACAAACGAAAGTACACTGAAGACAAAATTACATTGATTGAAATCCAATGGCGAAAGCTCTTAAGTTAGAAATGGGCAAATATTGAGTCAGCAGTTGAGTTCTGGGCGGCGGTGTGACACTTTTAGAATGCGCTACAAAAAAAAATCATTTCTTGATTTGGCTAATATAGTATTTTGCTATCTATAGGTTCTTCCAATAAGATTTTTTAATTTTGATACGTAAGAAAAGAGCATTTTTAAGCGGAATCGTCGGATGTATATTTAATTCTAAAGAGGAGGGTATCCCATTCATAATGGAAAACAATATAAGTCAAATAACCGCCATAGCTATGCCTGTATGGCCATGTTCTTCTTAAGAAAATTTCCATCACCAATTTGCACATTGCTGCTGAATGTCCTCGATAACTTCACAAATCCAATTTGGAGGTCTTAAATAGCCTCAAAGAAAAAAGTCTAAAGTTGCTCAATCACAAGATCTCGGTGGCGAATTGTGATCGCCTCTTCGAGAACTCACACGGTCAGGAAGCTTTTTTCACGTGTCATTTATGGAATGTCCAATTCCTAAGATCAAAGAGAAATGGACAAACCTGGGATTTCCTCAATGCTATGGGGTACAACAGTAATATTCTCAGTTCAGCGACATACGCGAGTTTAATTTTTCACATCACTAACTTGTCCCAACTGCTTAAATTTTTCCACCTCTTCTACAATTGCTGTCCTTCTCGTTTAGCTTTAGTTTTGCGAACTACGACCGTGAAATTTTCACCATATGTTTTTAGTGAATTTTAGCAATTTCAATGTAGTTACATGTTGGGTCATTTGACCACTCCGTAGTATTAACTCTCCGTAACGCAGTTTATTGATTTAAGAAAGATATACTACTTGATAATATATAAATAATGATAAAATATTTATTAAATCATGCCTGTTATATATTTGATCCAACACTGAATTGAAGTCAAAAGAAATACTACGTGATTTTTATATTGATTTATATGAATGTAAAAATATGTAGACTTTTATTGGATTTTTTTTATGTACTTGGAGTGCATTTTTTTTAACTAGAGTACGTTTAATGGTCGAAACTCGACCGCCAGTTTAAACGTATACCCATTTTAGTTGCATTCATTTAAAGAGAAAAAAACTACCTAATTACTTATTCCCTTCCTCATGGGAAAAACAATAAACCAAATAAATTTACTTACAAACACGCATATTTATAAATAAATCTTATTACTCATACACACATGTATGTAGGTACTCTTAAACACTGTCATCGCTTACATAAGTGAATGCGTGTACGTGTGTATTTTTAACATTTGTAGTGGTGTCGACTTTATGAGCCTTTTATTCCTTTAATACTGGACCGATTTAAATAATATATAATCGGTTCACTAAAGCTCAACATGGTTTACCATTTGATAAAATGAATGAACACAATCGGTTGGCAAACAAAGGAGACAAAGGGATCTAAAAATTTGTTTTTGCTTTTTATATATATACAAAACTTTTAACATATTTTAGATATTGAACGTTGAATTATTAATAAAACATTTTTAGCTTTTATTTTTTGATGATTTCGCTTTTTCTCGGCTTTTTAAAAAGATGATTTAGCCTTTTTTTCGTTTCAACTACTGGCAACACTTCTCCGCTTAAATGACTCTCCAATAAGAACAATGAATAAATTGAAACAGTGCTCGAATCGTCACATCCGTGGACCTAAAACACGTTACGTAAAAATGCATTTTTCGGATTATGGCATACGTAAACGCACTGTGTTTTGTAAAAATCAAGATTACATCATCCGCGATCGCATGAACTATCGTAAGAGTTTTACGAACTATCATCCATTAGCAAAAACGCGTTCGAATAGAAATAAAAGCTTTTTAAGTTTATACTAAATGTTAATTATTCGCATGGAATATATACACTGAACCGGTCTCAATGGTTTAGGGTCAATTCTATCTCACACTCATACGACTCATTTGCCACACATTATATTTTATAAAGTGTACTCAGCACTAGTGAAACTCTTGTTCTATTTGAAAGTCTTTGGTGAAATGTAATCGTTTTTAAAAATCTATAGGGAATATTGTTGATAAATAAATCTTTCTCGATATCACTTGAAGTTAAAAAAAAAAACGAGTAGTGTCTGCAGGACGGCCGCTTAGAACTATCTTGCTATGCTTTATGCATTAATATTGTATGCACGAAATAAGAATGCAATTTAATTTACCAATTGGCTTTTCTCCTGTGGAACATTTTACCACAATATTTTCTGCCAACGCTCATAAAGAACATATAAAATGAACATCCCTAAAGTATACTTTGAAATTTTGCACAAAAAATTGTGATCCGCTTGCGATCGTAAGGCGTAATGTCATTCAGTTCATACGATTGACGTATCAGGCAATCTTTTTTCCGTACGATTGCCAATACGATCACGGATGTGACGATTCGAGCCCAGAATGTTACAATTTTTACTCACATTAATGGATGACTGAAGCTTATAGTTGCTATCAATAATATTTGTCATACAGATTTCTCGAACTCGGAACTATGCTTAATCATCGCTGTATTTTTATGTTCGTTAAATTTGAATCTACATTTGAATTTTATAACAATATAGAGACTTATTTATTTTATTTATTTTTGAAGAAGACAAAGAGAACAATTATTTTTTTACAAGAGCTTATGAAAGAAGATACCGCGAGGCAATCTCGATTAATAAATAAAAAAAAAGAGTTTATGTAGTTACACCTTTTTTGCATTACAAAATACATGCACTTGTATTTACTCCCGTTTAAATTTCGTTAATAGAAGGGCCGTTTCTGAGAGTAGGAGTTTAAAATTTTCCAAGAACATGTGATTTAACAAGATGAACCAACATCAATGAATAACTCTATTTCGAATATTTGTGGAGTTACGTCCGTTTGCATTTCATGTGACGATATGTAATATAAAAATGGATATTTGTTATATTTATGGTTATTGAGTTTTATTTTTCTTCTATATATAATAGTTTCTTCATAATAAATATTTTGTATTATATTTAAAAAGAAATGAAAA
The DNA here is from genome assembly GCA_956483585.1 of Gymnocheta viridis. NCBI lineage: Eukaryota > Metazoa > Arthropoda > Insecta > Diptera > Tachinidae > Gymnocheta > Gymnocheta viridis. The sequence goes on from OY101443.1 coordinate 9,344,676, forward strand.
TTATGGAATATAAATAGAGATGGTGATGACAAACGTACATGTACTTATTTCATAATAATGTCCGTCAATAACGTAACAGCCCATCAACAACAATTTGTCTCCCTTATTATGATATCCCCGAGGCAGCAAAACAACTCAAAACAACCCCCATTGCGATTTTGTACATCAGTAAATGCAAATAAGCCCAGAAGAAAAATATAAAAGACAAACAAATTCATTCAGGCTGCTGGGTTAATGCACTTTTTACAACTGGCAGTGTGCTTTTATAATATAAGAAGAAGAAAAAGAGGAAGAAGAAGGGAAAGCTGATGCTGAGAATGTTGAAAAATTTGATTACAGCCCCTTGGCCCCTTGACATCATGTGCAAAATATGCAACATTTCAAATAATATAGAAAAAGCTCTTTTTACACACCAACACAACCACCACTAGCTGCTACAAGTGAGAGTGGCGTGCCGCATGTTTACCCAATAATCCACCCCTATTTGCTTATGGCTAGTTTTACACATGAGTTTAAAGACTCCATCAGAATAGATACGCACGTCAGTGTTGCCAGCGCAATTCCAAGAAAGATACATTTAAGTTTCCAAAAAGATACATTTTTTCCCAAAAAAGTACATTTTGAAAAAAATTTTAAAATCCATTTTTAACGTTTAACATTTTTATTTCATATTTAACGAATATTGTAAAGAAAATGATATAATATTAATTTATTTTTATATTTATTTAAGTCATAAATATTAGGCACGTAATTTATTTAAAATACAGTAAGCAAACTTTAAAATTAATTATATGTAACTAACTATCTTTGGATGTTATCAAAACAAATTCATTTTTGTAAAAATAAATATACGAGTTAAGACGTTTATACTAATAGGGTGGACAGACGGCAGAGTTAATTTACATTAAAAACTTATTAATGTGAATTTAAATTTTACCCTGACAGACGATAGTTTTTAAATTTAGTAATTAAAAAAATATTTTTTTTTGGAATTTACATCGCGATAAATGGATAGAAGGTGGAAAGTACGATTAGCAGCTATGCTGTTGGTGCAAAATCACTATTCATTCGTTTTAAAGAAAGCTAAAATTATTTTTGCTGACTTTGTATCCATTTTAATTTCAAAATAAATGTAAAATTTTTTTGAATTTTAAAATTTTTCCAACAACTGACTGATTGTCGACGGTATTGCCAAATTGAAATAAGCTAAATTCAGTATAAATTCAATTTGCTTTCGTGCATTTACGTTAAATAAATACTCATTTTGGAAGGAGCTAATGCACAAGTTAATTTGAATGAAGGCTACTAATGCAAATTAACGCTGTCGTCTGTCTACCCTATAAGGCGATTATATCAAAAAGTCCATATAAATTTCTTAAAAATAAAAAAGATGTTCATATTTACTCAGAACAACTTCGCACTACTAGTAATCATCGATTTAGGTGGATGGTATGTTGAAACTTGCTTAATGTTTTTCTTTTTTTGTTTATTGTATTAGTATTGATTCGATTACGATGATCAGTCTTAATAAGCTTTAGCTGGCTAAAACTTCTCTCTATACATGCATTCGAAAATGGAAGTTTAAATGTTAATCAAACTACTTTTTTTTCGGGTCATTAAAATTTTTTTTAATTAAACACTTTTTCACAATACTCATCAGCGGACATGATACTGTTTAACCCAACCTCTTCGTGGTTGAGGAGAGCCTATTCAAGCCATTACGATAAAATTTAACAAAGACGAAATTTTTTTTAATACATCAGTTAAATCCTTTTCTTTAAAAGATTGAGCTTCCTTTAAATTAAACATATTTAAACTATGAGATATAATATTGACAAAGAGGAAATAGAATTCGTGAAAAAAATCCAAAAATTTAGGTGTTATTCGTAATTGCAATCTGACTTGGGCAGATCACGTAACAAACGCTTGCGGTATAACTTTTTCGAAACTTCGTACTTTGTGGCGAACTCAAAATTTTACACCACCTAAAATTAGGGAATTATTAGCAAAAACGTTCTTAGTCCCCACTTTAACAGATGCGTGTGAGATTTTTGCAAATTGTGACGCGCAAAGTAAAAAGCGACTTAATGTAGCTTTTAACAATATAACAAGATACGTATATAGGCTCAAACGTTATGGAAATAACGAGCATATTAGCTTTTACACGAAGAAAATATTTAATGTTCAGTTTGATGATCTAATGAGAATAAGAACTCTAATATTTTTACACAAAATAATCACAAGTCGTGAACCTGAACACCTTTATAACCGTGTCAAATTTTGTCGCTCTGTTAGAAACAACACGTTAATTCAATTAAGATATCGCACTTTGATATCGAATTGGCAATTCTCTGTTAACGCAATACGTCTTTGGAATATTATTCAACCAATAGTTAAGAAAAAAAGCAATGCTTTGCTTTTCAAAAGAAGAATTTTTAATTTTTACGGACAATAATAAGAACTAACTAACTATACACATGTACACACATTTTCGTGTTTTATCATTTCGATTCTAAATTTTTGTTGTAATGATTTGTAATTAATAATTAAATGCACTAATGTAATAGTTCACAGTGGTGAACACATATTTTATCCATTTGTAATCTTAATTAACATTCAATATTCTTCTATATATTATAAAATATATGTTTTGTTATAGAAGGTACCAAATAAGCAAATAAATAAATAAATAAATAAACATTTCATCGGTAAAAACGAATTTTAAATTTATTTGTTGGTTTTAAAACTTCGATATAAAATGATTGGCAATTTTTTATTAAATCATATTTCTTATGGTGTTCTTCTATTGGCGTAGCAAGCGAAGTAAAAAATTTCATCGTAACACACATACACAAGAATAAGCAGACGACAGAAGAACTTAGAAAACTTAACAACAAAATACATGTTATTTTTGTATTTAGTTGTCACTGTTTTTTTTAGTATTCATAACGAAATGATAACTTTAAAAAACTTTGTCAGAGACGGAAAGTTTCATATTTTATTCCTTTACATTTTGCGTACAGATTCAAAAGATACGAAAAGTGTCTGGGTTATACATGGTACCTGAAGTCATGAAAAGATACGAAAAATGTATCTTTCGTATCGTAATGGCATCACTGACACACATACACAAAGGCAAAGATACATGCTCAAGTTTATGCTGAGAGAATAAAGCAAACGGAAAAATTATCATATTCTTTAATATACTAAAAGTATAATATTGTTTTATATTATATTAGAGTACCTGGGTCTGTGGGTTTCACTTTTGATTTTCAACTTGAAGGGGTTGAAAAGTGGAAAATTGAAAATGTGTGCAGTATGCTAATTAATTTTGTTTTAAATGTATTTTAGAAAATAAAAACAAAAGCTTGTATCCCTTTGAGTAAAATCGTTGGCAGATAAAATACACACATTGTTAACTCAATTGAAATTTACAAACTTATAAACCATTATTTCTGTCAGTGTGTATAGTTTGAGGTTGTGAAGTGGCCGACTTTTCCCAACTTTAATGTAAAATTAGTTTATTCTGAAAATTTATTAGGAATAAAAAAATTATTAAAATTGTTATTTTGTCGAACTATATTATATATAGGTTCCGCCATCTGCCGTTTTTTTTCAACTAGTGCTTATTTCGTGAATGGTAACACTTAGCTCATGTCTGATTTGACAGATAATTAGTTTTATCCTTCCGCTGAACGAATATGGTTGTGTATACGCTTCGCTAAGTGGGCCTGCGATCGACTTACAGAAGATGCCGATTTTGCCAAAAAAAAAAATCATCTTTTCAGATGAAGCTCATTTTCATCTTGGCGGGTATGTAAACAAGCAAAATTGTCGCATTTGGGGCACAGAAAACCCGCACGCATACATTGAAAAGCCGACGCACCCAAAACGAGTCACTGTTTGGTGCGGATTTTGGTCCAGAGGTATAATTGAGCAATTTTTCTTCGAAAATGAGCAAGGAGTGGCCGTTACAGTTATCGGGCCATGTTAAACGAATTTTTGTTCACAAAAATTGAAGAGGAGGATATTGGCAACATTTGGTTTCAAAAGGACGGCGCTACGTGCCACACATCCGAAGCTACAAATGATGTTTTGCGCCCTATTTTCAAAAAAAAGTTATCTGGCGGACCCTATACATATATGTATAACTAGATTAACCCAGCGTGCTTTGCGAATTACTCCCAAATTTCGATAAAAGAAAACAATTTTAGTGGACCTTTTCCATGAGCAAAAAATTAAAAATTGGTCCACAAATGGCGAAGTTATGCTCGTTTATATAATAAAATCTGTTAAAAACTTTGTAAAAGGAGCAACATAATTTACAAAGTGGGCGTTGCTAAAAAGGAAGCCCATAATTCGTTCCAGAGTCCTAGTTAAATTTTGGGAAAAAATCAGGAAAATCGGTCCAGAGGTCTTCTCAAACACACATTCCAGTAAAAATGATTTCCACTGAACTCTGTCTTCAGTGTAACTTTTCGCTTTACTCCATATTATTCTGACTGTGCTAAGCTCGTTTTCTATTCGACGCCGCCCTGTGTTTGCAGGTCTTCCTCTGCGTCGGCTGCTGTTGACATGGTAGTCAAGGGCTTTTCTTGAAACGTCATCACGGTTTTTCCTGAACGTATGACCCAACCAGTTCATCTTTCTGGCGCGAATGCCAGTAGTAATGGATTTTTTCCAGACATCATTATTTATATTATTTGGGGCCAGAAAACACGCTTAATGTTCTACGCAAACAGCGGTAGAAACATACATGGAGTGCATTTGTGTTTACTGTACTGATTTCACGTTTATGCTGCCGAGATCGAACTATATTGATTTGATTTAATTTCAAGTTATTGTTGTCAGTTGAAACACTTTACGAACTTTAGCCTAATTACAAAATTACTTTGGTTATCCAGTTTTATTTATTTCATATCCAAACATTAAACGCACTTTTTACAATCTGATATTTGCCCTTTCGGTTTCCTTTTGTAACTTAAATTGTATTAAAATCGCCACATATGTTGATATCGATAACATCATCTGGAAACACAAGAACTCTCATAAGAACTGTCAAGTTTATATTAAATTTTTTTTTGTTACAGTTACCAAACCAAAATATCGTAAATTGATATCGAAAAATCCGGCACAGGTAAATAACATTTGCTGATGCCTCAACTGCAGCGAAAACTCGCGTATGCGAAAATTTAAAGCTTCATCATCAGTCGACTTGATATCGTGCAATATGGAGCCAAACTGTTGATACTGCAAATAATTTTGAGATTTTATTCTTCTTTAGGACACTTTACACATACAATAGGCTGCTAGTAAACCAACCTTGTCAATACACGATTGTGTTAACCAGCATGGCACAAGCATGTTTAAAAACGTCAGCAGTATAAAAAATAAACGAACTGAAATTGTCAAAGAAAAAACACACTTTTGGGCCTTAAATAAATTATTCATATTTTTTTTGCAGACTAATCTATAATAGATTTAGTAAGAGGCATCAGAAAGAAAGTGAATCCAATTTAGTTAGATAATGCGTTCGTTCATTTCGAGTTCTTAAAACTTTATGCAGCACAAATTTTTTTTTTGCTTTTACGAAATAATCTAAAATGCATCACTATCTCAGCAGAATTCCAGTAGAAAGGACAAAAGAAGGCTGAGTTATTGTGTATTAAATGGTCCAAAGCACTGCAACATATATGATTTTTGTGCGGCCGAGAGGTTCACTAAGTCGGATTAAAATTACCGCTAAAGTAAATTGTACTGTTCGATGACAGACCATCGGAGTCATTCTTAGAATCTTCATGGTGTAAAGCTGTGCTTGCCTAAGTACACATTATTCTACTTGGGATATCTACTGATATGCCATATAATGAATAACCAGTCACCTAAATATGTGGCCCCCGAAAAAACAACATTGTTTCTTTGCTGCTGTGTAAGTTGAAATTGATTAACGTAAATTTTTCCCTTGTTGTTTCGTAATATTGTCCAATGGCCAATTCTTTCTGTCTAAAAACGTTAGGAACTTTAGTCAAATTATAATCACTTTCACACACTCATTTCCAGAATGCCTTTTATCGCCAAGCAGCCAACATCATATTAACCGATTAAGTGCGACAAGTTTTATTCACACTTTCAATAACTCTGGAGACATCGTAGTGGTTACAGACTCACATCCGCATTCATAAACGTTTGTTAAACTAACTGCCAGTCGTCCCACGAAGTCACACGTATTCGTTCTTTCATACAATTACATTTAAAATAAAAACAAAATCTAAAATGTTGTTTTTGTTTTAAATGTAATTGAACGGAATAACGAATACGTGTGACATGGTGGGACTGGCAGTTAGTTTGTACATTAAAACCAAAATTCGTACAAAATTCTTACAGTAAACCTACTTCAACTGCAATAATGCATTTAAGAATCCAGTTTGTCAGTGATGGGAACAGAAGAGCCGATAATTACCAGTCGAATACCAGAAATCACTAATATGGCATTTACACCAGACCAAAATTTAGTAGATTTCAATTGATATCTCTATCAAAATCTATGGCGGTTTATTCGTGAACATTTTCAAAATTTCGTATCCATGCCAAAAACAGTTGATTGGAATTTTCATTTTCAAATGTCAAACTCTATACAAGAATTGTCATTCAAATGCGAAACAGCCAGCGAGCACACCCTTCAAAGAATTGTTATTGAAAAGCGTAGTATTTTTTACTACAATTTAAGAAAAACCATAGTTGCATCACTAAGTATTAGAAGATTTTGAGTACATTTTATCAAAATATAGTGGCAAAGTAGATTTTGTTTTGTATGGGAAATCTAGTGAAAATCAACAAGATTTTGCTCGAAATCTCGTAAGTACTAGATTTTGGTCTGTTCTAAATGCCATGTAAAGCCTATAGAGAAAATTTTGATGACAGCAGTTATCCCAGAGATTGAGTGGTAGGTTGACCCAATATTTAATTGAGCTAACAATCATTGACGCACGTTAGGAATGGAAAAGATACCTACTACAGTAGACGTATGCTTTGAAATTTCCGCCTTACATATTCTAATACACGAATCTTTGAGACCACCTAAACGATTTCAATTTCGCCAGTGCAGTGTGGCGGTTCCACATTGAGAGCTAGAATGCGACAGGTGCCACTGTTGTCGAAATTTTTTTTCTCGAGGAATCTTAATAAAAATTAAAAAAAAAAATATTTGTCCCTGCGTGTGTGTGTTTACAACTAAATGTAATTTTATGAATGCAGATTGCTACTACTTATACAGTCTTATGCAGCTCTGGGAGCCAGCTCTTAAGAAGCAACCACTACTTTTCACAAAGTCTAGCAGAACAGTCAGTTGTCAGTGGTGCATACAAGAGAAAGTCCAAGCTATTCTCTAGATATCTAAGTGTGAGTTTATATGAGCGGACATTTGAAAGAAAAACATCTCGATTTCTCTTTTGTTTTTTCATTTGCGTTCGCACAGGCGAACATGCTGTCGGCAACATTCCAAATGTCAAAAAAGAAAATGTGAAAAAATCGTGTCGCCGAGTACAAAAACGATGCTCGTTGTTGTCGTTGAAAATTTCGAAAAAAAAGTGTCATAAAAAGGCTATTTAAGGAAAACAAGGTTCAAAAAAAGGGAATTTAAAAGTAAAATAGGATCAAAATTTTTGTGAACAAAAGAATAATATTTATTTCAATTAAAAAAAATAAAATGAAACGGAATTTTAAGAATTAATTAAATACATTAGACTAAAATAAAAGTAACTATACATACTTGAATTATAAATCAATGTGAAAATTAAAAAACAATTCACAAGGACATTCCAATATTAGTCACACGAGTATGATCAAAAAAAGAAATTAATTTTACAAAAACTTTTGATAACTTGTATCACTTTTTAGAAATACTTATTCCTTTGCTTGAGGTCGATTATTCTAGGACCGATTCGAGCAAATAGAGGAAGGAAAGTATAGACTCAGTAGATCCTATTTTAAGTTTAATTGTAAGTTTATTTGTAATCAGTGATAATTTTGAAAAAAAATACGTTCAGCGGAAGCACTACTATGAGGCAAAGTAAATATATGTACTCGTATGTATAACAAATTCATATAAATTGGAATACATATTTCCATCAAATCTATTTTGAAAATTTCCTATCTCGAAGCAAAAGTTTTTTGCGTTAGTTATTTTACGTATATCTTCATACGTTTTGCTGTTTATTATTATTGGAACTTTTACTCATTTTCAAAAACGGTCAAAAAGTGGCATAAATTTTATTAAAATGATACAAAAGGGATAAATTTAAAAAAGGTTCACAAAAAGTGTCATTGGCACGAAAAAGGGTCCAAAATGATACTTTAGTGTGACAACAACGAAAACGCTCCCCGTAATAGGCTACCAAACTAAATGTTTTCCTTTCAAATGTTTTCGTGTCTAAACGCAGACTAAGGCTTGCGTTCCTGCAGAGCATGACAATCACAGAGAATGTGATTGAATGAGTCTTTTTCGTCGAAGCAGCACTGTCCCGCATAAGAAAGAACATTGAAATTCAGCTCGTCTAGACTTTCGCACATTTGACCGAATTATTCTAGTAAAACTTACGCCCCTCATTGAGTTTCTTACAAAAATCTTATCCCTATCATGGACTTCCTGTGCTTCTACTTTCATTTCAATTAAGAACTTTCAGAGAATTCTCGACAATTGATCGTAGAATCCAAGATCTTGCTAACGCCATTTACAGTAACCATTTATAAAACTTACACACTCCAATACTAGCCGCCTCAGAGTAGGAAAACGAACGTATATATGACCAATTGATGGTGTGAGTTATAGCAATGCCATTGTATAGATACAAGGCCAACATTGGTATTGCAAAGTATTCTTCGATATTTGTGGCCAATAGCCAGGTACGATTGATTAGAAATTGATTATTCATTAATTTTCGGTGAAATATTAGTCCCATAAAGGGTTTACTGCTCCCACTTTTGGCAATTTCATACTTTAAGCACTTTAAGTAGTCCCGCAAGGTTGTTATAAATTCATCAATTATTTGTGTGAAAATACAAAACTCCACCGATTTCATTTGCAACAACAAAGTACAGAATAATGTAAATATTTTATCTCTCAGGTCCATTATATCAGCTACCAAATGATAATTAACATAAGTCATCAAGCCGCTAAACAGCAAGACAAACAAACTATAACGCCACAGCAGATGGCAGCGAAAACGTTGGCATCTTTGTCGGTAATTTAAATTAACATCTTGAACATTTAGCAGCCATTCATACTCCTGATAATACAATAACAAATCTCTTTCCAGTTGTGCTATCCTCTTGATCATGATTTTAATGCTTTTATGCTTGACAAAAACCACCAATTGCATGATCACTTGCACAAAGGCCACTGTCATATTAACGCTCAAGCTTAAAACACTGGTGATACTATCCAAATCGGAATTTTCTACAACCACATCCACCACAACATTATTGATGTAAACCGTCCATACGACCAGGACTACAAGTATTACCGAATGTGTGACAAAGCAAACCCAAACACACTTAATATGCCTTTTCTGGCAGCCGATAATGCTGCCGTTTAATCTTGGTGGCAAACCTATTCCGATTATGGCAAATAACCATTGAAAAATAATTGAAGTCGACAGTAGTAGCGAATTTTCTATAAGATTTTGTTCAAAGCTGTTGTCCATTTGAAGGATCTAAAGCTACTAAGAAAATCGTTTGTTTTCTTTTCAGATTAATTCACTCAAAGGAAAGTTCTATAAAAATAAATGTCTTTTTTTTATTTTCAAAAAGATAACACTTGACAAATGTGAAAATTAAGCAAATTGTTATTTAATGAGGGTGAAAAGTTAAAATATGAAAAAAGTGTTATAGGAAAACTTAAATAAGGTAAGCGAAAAGTGTGTGGTCTGCAGAAATACATACGTACGCACGGTCTTGGCAGGAGTCGAGCCTGCGACCACCGAAACAGATTGTCTACTATATTGAGAAATAAAATAATCTTTGAATTGTCTATAAAACCGAACATTTTTACAGCAGCGCCATATGAATAATATGTGTGTATGTATATGTAGATCGATGGTTAGACGTTGACAACTCTTAACTGATTTTTGCAACGTTACGTCAATTAATGTGCCTAAAGGCAGAATTAGCGGAGCGCACCCGTATCGTACTGTATCAGCTGTTCGTCTATTTTATGGGAAAAGCAATACCAAAAGCTTACCTAATTTAAATGTACTGTAGTTGCAACGTGCCAATCTGTATAAAATAGAAATCGCTAACGTTGTTACGTGACATTTGTAAGCCAGTGATGGGCTGTTTCTTTGATACAAGTTAAGGGGCTATTTCCGTTCTTATTTTTTGGTACTTTTTGATAATAATATTTGTGTATTTTTGACAAAGCAACTTAAAATAATGTATATTTGCATATATATGTACATACATATCGTCATATAAAATGCAAAACGGCCTATCTGATTTGGTATTTTGTTAAAAAATTTTCAGGAGACAAAAGGCTTAATAAGAAGCAAATTATTTAAAAACTATTTTTTCTAGGTAGTATCATTAATAAAATAGGAATTAATGATACTATGCTGAAAAAGACTATATTTTTCAACCGAGCCACCTAAACAGTGGCGGGTGGATGCATGGAAACACACATGAGCACTGATGATGCGAGTGTAGCGGCTCCCGAGAAACAACGTTGTTTCTGTTCTGCCGTGTAAGTTGAAATTAATTGGTGTTAAAATTTTCCCTTGTTGCTTTGGAATATTGTCTCATGTCTAATTCTTTCTGACTAAAACTGTTACGAACTTTAGCCAAAATAATAAACACTTTGGATTAAAAAAAAAAAACTACTAACAACAAAATTGTTCGAAAAATAATCACATTAAATAATAGTTTGCTTTTTATAAAGTTTTTTATCTCTAGTGAAAATTTTGTTATAATGTAGTTAGGCCCTTTTGCATTTGATAAGACGATACACATGCTTAGATGTATTTAATAAACAAATACATATATCATATATATAAATGTGATATGTACGTATATACATATAAAATAATTTAAATGGTATCAATTTTTTTTGGATGCACATTTAAACACTAATTTTTTGTTTATATTTTATATTATAATTTTATAATATAAATGTGAAATAATAAATAATTTTTATATTCATACATACATAAGTTCTGATATCATTTAAATATCTTAGGTACTTTTTCTGCACAAGTCACCAATTGAAAATTTTTAATACCCATCACTGTGTTTCAAACAGCTGTTCCTTTTTCCTGGCTATAAAACAAACAATATAAAACAAACGTACGTTTTTAAATGTTCTATAAGTGGTCCAACGTGCTAACAGTACGGTACGATACGGTACGGTACGGGTACAGCAACGCTCGGCTAACGGGGCCTTAACATCCAGTAGGTGTGTTACCTTCTTGGAGAATAGAATAGTGAGCGAGGAAAGAAGATGAAAAGAGAAAGCTTAATTGTTTCACAGCTCTGCTGTTGCGCGTTCTGCTAGAAACACAACGGAGACGAACGAAATGAATTTCGCACAACGCGACGAATTAGTCGGTGAAAACTAGCTGTGCAAACTCATCGTATAAAGCACAATAATGACGAAAAAATAACAGCTGTTATAATTGATAAAGTTATACCAGTTGTCAACATCGACGTCACGTCAATTCAATGCCAAAAAATTGGGGCTTGTGTACTCGCTCTCGCGAACAATTTTGTGCTACTGACAGTCTATTTCTGTTCTCTAAGGTCTAGAAAATAACAAGAGCCTATCAATAGTAGGCGGTTGTATTCGACAACGGGTAGACAAACCCCAGTTTTTTTGGTATTCTATTGACGTGACCACGATGTTGACAACTGGAATAAGGGTGAATAATAATACCTACAAAATTAAACACTCACAAAACCGCAACTAAAAACTATTTTTATAGTTATCCATTTTGCATATTTATTTTGAAATAAAAATAAAACAATTATTTAAGGTAAACAGTAACTTTATTTGCCAAAACGCTCACATGCTAACGATATATTTATCGTTCGCCGGCGTAAGAGATGTTGCCGCGCCCCTTATGGCAAGAAGTAGGCGCATTAAATTTACTTAAGCTGTATAGCCATTTTATTAATTATTTTACTTTGCCGAAGATTCCACTAATTTACCGGCAAAGGAGGGCGCTTAGATGTAAATTAACATCGACCAGTATTAATTGCTGCCGGTAATATTCAGTGAACAAGTCCTATGGCTTCGTCTCTTAAACAGTCCAACAACAACTAATGACTCGCCTGAAACTCGGCTCGAACCCAAGCTCTGCTCTGGTCATTATTTTCTTTGTAGTCAACGTTCTAACTATTTCAGCCAATAGCATCCTTAATCATATTGTTACAAAATTCAAATGTAGATTTGAGTTTAACAAACATGAAAATACAGCGATGATTAAGCACAGTTAAATCAACCGTGTGTTCACGATTGGCAGTACTAAATTATTCAACAACAACATGAAATTCAAAATAACGAAAATAGAATATTCAAGAAAGTTCAATAAGAAATCTGTATGAAAAATATTGATAGCAATGACAATATTGATAGTATAAGAATTATTAAGAGTCAATGCCATCGATTAATGCGAGCAAAAACTACAACATGTTGTTACAAGTGAATTTTCATCATTCACATTTTAGTGTCATTTATAAAATTGCCATCTTTATGCCAGCTACAAACTTAACTGCCAGCGCTAATTAAAATATGTAACGAACTAGTTCATCTTCGAACCTTCTAGAAACTTCTTGTGAATCTCTATAAATTACTTTCCGTTTTTATTCTTAAAGTGTTATAAATTAAATAAACAGTATTGAGCATAAGAGAATATATCTGTTTGGGTTTTTATTTTATTTTTGACAAAATAAAAGAAAATAGTCAAACAAACATTTTCAAAAAGGTCGAAGGGTAACAATATTATAATTAAGCTGGCAGCGTTAAGAGCCACGAAATAAAATACATACATAAATTCAAATGAATTCATAACTCGAACTTCTATAACTGGAATTTTCTCTAACGCGAATTAATTCGATTGTCAGAAGCGTTAAAAAGAGTAAATAACTTACAATTCTCCTTCCGTAACTGGAACGAAAATACAGTCATATGAATTCTATAACTCGAAGTATTTTGCTTACTTATCAGCTGTTTTGAATTCATTTTATTTTTTTTTTCGTGGTACTCAATCTTAAGCGGAACGGCGATTGATGACGACATTTCGATGGAAAAAACTATTCTTTGTAAAATGATGCAGAAAATTCTGCCCAAATGTTGCATTTATATTTGCAAACGAATGATACACTACAACTTAAGAACACAACAAGACTTTAAAACAAATTCGATTAATTTTTTATTGAAAATAACAAATAACAAAAAGACAGCGCCTTAAGTAATGAAGTTGGATGTTAAAAAATTATTATTGATACTAAGTAATGACAATTTAGCTAGTTTTAGGTCAATCAAGCGGTTTTATCTCTATTTTTATTTATATTTTGTGAATTCTATTAAATAAGATAAGTTAATATGACTGTTAATGACACAACGTTGACGATTTTATTTAGGTATCACACAGCGTTGACGCTTTTGTTTAAGTAAGTCATTTCAGCATAAAAGCTAGGCTCTGGAAAACGCTAAGCTTGATGCGCTAATTTAGTTTGGTCTGTAAGTGCCTGTTTTGCATTAAATGCATATTTATCATTTAATAAACGCAGATGTTTGCAAATGTTTTTTTAACAAAAAAATTCTACAACTCGAAGTCTCGGTGTGTCGAAGTTTTTTTTGGTTATTCAAATTATGAAAGTTCCACTGTAACTTAAAATTAATTAGTAGACTAATTTATTTATAATTAATTTCGGTTTTATTTATTTCGCGATTTCTGCATTTCCTGAAAAATAATAAAAATTCAGTTACGAAACGTCAACGTATGACCATCGATGTTTCGTTTCTTAGCGCTTCCTTCTTCCCACTGAATCCGCGCTCTTTTTTTATATACAAAAGAAAGTACTTATCATTAGAAAATAAAATATAAAAAAAACAACAAGCATACGTACTCTAATGGACTTTACCAAACGCCACCGACACTCATTTTTGGCCACATCATCTTTAGTAAAACAAATATCCTTTAACAAGTACACAATGTCTCTTAACAAAGCGAACAACATTTTTTGCCAAGGACTATTGATTATTTTCCAGTTTCTATTACATGAAACGAAAATTACAAAAGGACGAATAAAATTTTACGTTTGACGATGAAAAACATAAAAGCACACTCACAATATCATTACAGTAACGGACTGTACGATATTCAAGAAGTAATCCGTTCAGTCATTTTTAAAAGGATAAATATTTAAAATTGTAAGCAATTTTATTTTTAACTGATTCTAACATTCATTCAAAAAACTAAAGACATATTAATACGGATTTTCGGTTACATTCAATATTGTCCGTTGTTTTCAAGTGTCTAAAAAAAATTTCAACACTCAAACCACCATGTGGTTACTTGAGAAGTCTTTTATTTTTAGGGATCTTGGGGTTGATTATTTGACAGTAAAAATAGCAGAAACAAAGGAAAAATCTTTTATTTTTACGGGATTAAGTTAATTAATTTTTTAACATTAAAAATTAACTGAAGTTTTATTTACATTGAAATGAAAAATGAGTAGACAGGTTTTTAAGTGAACTTTAATTTATTTTAAATTACAATTCGAGTTAATTTTACGTACAGAATATTTTGAGTGCAGCGGCAACAGTGAGAAAAATATATAAATTTTTCCCCGATGCAGATGAGAGAGAACAAATGCGAAAATCTAATGATTTTTCACTTTTAGCAGGTGGTAAATATTTAAATATTTATTTGTAGAAATTATTTGAGAAAAAAGCATACGAGAATTATTATTATGAGCAATTACACAGTTGCACATGAATAAAAATTACGGTGTTCGGAAGATGGATTCTGGTAGAGGAGACCAAAAGAAATATATATGTATCAGCATTTTGAAAGATCCACAGCTTTGGCCTGTACTTGCAGCATATTGAAATATAAAACTACGTTTTATTTAAATCTCAGGTGTGGGGTATATTCAGCAACTTTGTGGCAAATGCTATAGCAAATACTTTTGTACAATATATCAATCCTCGAACTCGCCCTTATAACGAAATTTGTTGGCTTTACTTTATCAAATCGTAAAAAACACCCCGAAAAAGGGGAAGGGCGGGTATCAAATGTTTTACCAAAATTTTGGCCGTAAAATTTTACTAAATATTTCAGAACACACCAAAACACAAAGCTTAACACAGACACCAAAAACCAATCAAATTCAAGATCGCCCATTAAGCGTTAATTTAGTTATTGTTAACATAAATAGGTCATTACATTTCTGACGAGAAGGCTTGACACTCAAATACCAATTCTTTCGCTTATTTATTTTCGATATCCCTCCCAGTTACACAGGACGTTAAGGGCCTAAAACTGAATATTGATGTGTCCGGCAGCCGCTTTAGGAATATTTTTTTTGCTAAATAAAACGCTATTATTCTGTTAGTGGTTTACGGCTCACTAGCGTTACTAAATTTACCAAGCTCTACTACAGCTTCGCGGGGTTAGATTTAAGAAAACAATGTATGATAAAATATTTTTACGAATAAAATATATTTCCGAAAAAAAAAACTTGAACAGAAATGTTCCTGATTATTGTTTCCAGGGGGCAAATTACGGCATTCGATATCGAACGAAATCCTATACAAAATTTTTTTAATTTGTCCCATACAAAATTTTTTGAATTTGTATGGAAATTTCGTTCGATATCGAACGCCGTAATTTGCCCCCTGCTGATAACTGGAGTAAACAATAAAATCAAATTGAAAAATATAATTTCGAAGGAAACAAAAAAGTACTTTTTCAGCCACTGGTCAAGTTTAATAATATAAAAATTTAAATATTTAGAAAATAGGGTATTCATTTAACCGGTTAATCGCTCCATTAATTAACCGCGGTTTTGGTATGATCGGTTAATAATAGGTTAATTTAGTTTTTAATCGGTTAATAGATTAATAAAGTTTTTTTTTTGTAAGTCAAGTAATTTCAATAAATAAAAATGCATAAATTATTTATTATTTGGAGTTTATAAAAATGTATATTATTTATTTATTATTATTTATTATTTATTTTTATATAAATGGACCTAAAGCTTGGAGAAATCTTTTATAATTATTAAAAAAAGGTCGAAAAAATAATAAAATATTATTTGGAGTTTATTAGTAAAAAAAAACAATGACCTAACAAACATAACAATTATTGAACTAAAACGAAAAAAAAAAAACTGTGAGATAATTTTATTCGTTATTTCAATTGTTTAAGGAGATCTTTTGAAAAAATCTTTTAGAAAAATTATTTGGTTTAAATGTTTAGGGCTTAAAGAGTTTCTTTTCTTTAGTTTTGATAAAACTTGACTTGGAAAAAATTCTTTCAGTTATCGTAGATATTGGAGAATCGAAAGCAACCCATAATACAGAATATATAATTTCGCAGTCCATTTCCTGGATCTCTATAAACATATAAGATCTTCCATTATGCCACATTAGTCATGTTTTAACTTTCTTTTTTAATATCTGTGTTTTAATTAATAAAAAAATTTGTTAATTTTTTTTATAATGAAAAGAAAAATTGACTGGAGCTTTAAAATCATTAATATTAATACAAAAAAAAAGGTCGAATAAGATATAAGAATAATTTCTTTTTTTATTTTTAACATTTCCAATTGTTTCGATTAATTCTGTTAAAAGATTGTTTGTGTTACTATCAAGAGTTTGTTCAAAATTCCTGACAAAGCTCAACACTGTTTAACAATATACATACACCTTGTAATTACATAAATTAAACTAAATATAAAGTAAAAACAAATGACACGAAAAAAAATGTATCCTTATTTTTTGTTTAACTAACACTTTTTCCCAGTGTAAAGTATACTTCCGGTGTTTTCTGATTTTCCTGTGTTATAATTTTCGAAAGCAACATTGCTTAAACTCAAATGGCGCCGGCCGGTGTTCTCATTCTCTTTTTTCTTGGATGTGTGTATTTTTTTAAATTCAATACTTATACAATTTTTACTACTTGTTCTATGAACTTTTCAAAAGGCCGGGTAGAATGGGGGTAGCACTTATTCGTGCTCGAAAATTATGTAAATAAACAATGAATTTATGAAATAATGAGCACAATTGAGACTATGAGAAGAGATGGTAAGATACAATATTAGAGCGAGAGATAAAGAGAGCAAAAGGTTTTAAGTAGCGTTGCCACTTTTATCACAAAAAGCGGAAATCTAAAAGTTCCGTAAGTAAGCTCTCGTTCCACAGCACAAGCGTTCCGTGTTAATTTGTGCCCATTGCATTAAAATTGGAAGGCAGTAAAGTTCATGTAAAACAGAATTCTTTTATCGTTTTTCAATTTTATTTCTTTATATAAAAATTTAATTAATTTAAATTTAAGTTTAAGTTTTTACATATTTATATGAAAAATAATAAATGTTGCTCAACATTTTCAAAGTAAGCAAAACATTCCAATTCATACCGGGTGAACTCGAAAGCACAGCTGACTCATTCTGTTGTATCATTGTTCATTGTCAAAATGTGCTTTTTGGTAAATTTTTCTGGTTTTAAATTCGCCTTTAACAGTTTATTTTGATATCCAAGAATGATATTTCACCAGACGAATTCTATTGCGAATAACTGTATGGATTTGCTTTGAAACAAAATGAATTTTGATTAAAACAATTTAAGTTCGGAACTAGGGAAATGCATACAGGTAGTCGCAAGAGAATTCGGCTTGGCAAATATAATTCTTGGATGTCAAAATAAATTGTTCAAGACTAATTTAAAATCAGAAATTTTATTAAAAAGCACATTTTGACAATAAAAGATAATGAAACACAATGAGTCTGCTACGCTTTTGAGTTCAGTTGTTATGAATTCGGCCTGCATCAGATACTCGCATTCGAATTCGCTTTAAAAAATATAAACAGATGTTTCAAAAAGGGTTAACAAATTTATGAGAAAAGAAAAAAAAATAATATAAAATAATTTCTTACTCAGGGGGTACACGATCTAGTTTTATCTATCAAGTTTCGATACACTTACACTTTTAAAACTTGATAGGAACTTGCATTTGAAATTCCCTTTCCATCGAATGTTTCAATTTACTGTCAAGAAAACATTTTTTGGTTTTAATCCGGACAGTAGCTGAAACTATATCTGTCCGGATTATGGAGGTTGTACTGTATATTGAAAGCCGAAATTAATCACTTGATCCTTGTTGTAAATTCGCCTTAAATTTAAGCTCAGACAAAATTTGCAATTACATAGTGAAATAATAATAATAATTTTCATAAAGAAAAGTAATCTTAGATTACTAGTTTTTATTATTTCTGGGAATTTTATTTTTTAATTTGGATAGAATGAAAAAGAAGTGTCTGGCAGCTCTAAGAGACTTAAGGCTGAAAATATGTGTAGAAAGCTAGAAATGTTGAAGTTTGAAGTTGCAATTCAAAGGATTTCAACAGGATATGGAAAGTGTTTAAGGTAAGGAATTAAATTACACACACGCACACATACATAATTATGTATGTATGAATTATTTGTGTGTGTATTAGATACGCTTGCTTGCAATATCAAAAGCACTTTACTTTTGTACATATTTATTGGGGGAGGGAGATTAGTGTTCTTCACTTTGAATTCTTTTTATTATTTTTTGTATTTACCCAAATTATATATTTATTTCTTTTAAGCCTGCAAGGAGCGTAGGCCATAGTTTCCTCTTATTTAGATGGGAAGCAATTTCAACTTGTCAAACTTATCTACTAAGAAGCGAGTGTACTTTTTATATGGAAACTACAATAAATGTAAGCTGAAGTTTTGTGGATTTGTCAACAGCAACAGCAGAAACAATTTCTGATATCAATCAAGTTGTTTTTTTTATCTGTGACCTATCAAGACGCTCCCATCCAAAGTTTTTAAATTTTTCTTTCGTCATGCGCCACGTCACATATTTTCCTTTCTTTTCATTTTTCTTTCAAAAGAAAATAGAACAATGATTTATTTTATAGGCCACAACTTCCAAAGTATTAGTACCTACTCCATAAAAAAAAGGCATGGAGCCAGTAGCTATTTTTCATTGCAAACATTAGCAGCACAAAACTCATAATAGGTTCCCCGTTTGAATGCCCACTGCTGAGTATAACTGTGTGCATGACGTCATTGCTGGTTGTTTAATAAATATCTTCAGGTTTTTAGTATTTAAAATAAAATAAATATGTGGTATATTTTCTAGATTTTATCAGTGTTGATGTACAATAAAATAGTTATGAGTTAAGAGTGCATACATACATTCGTCGATATTTTAAAATTGCTAATTTATTTTTGTATACCATGTATAATGAATTTTAAGTTACTGCGCTTAATCGTACATACACATTGAGAAATATAAATTTAAACAAATTTCTAAATTTATTTAATTAACTAAATACTATGGAACAAATTGATGACTTAATAATCGAGCAAATCAAATGATTAAGCACACTTTAGAGGTGCAATTTAAAATTTTAAATAAGAATACTATGAAAGCAGAGTTCCCCGTTTAGAGGCAGCGTTGCCAGCTTGGTATTTTTCTAGATACTTTTAGCTTTTTCTTACGTCTTTTAACCCGAAATTTATGGTTTAGTTTCAGAACTTTTTTGATTCTTTTTAAATTTTGGATTCACCTTCAGAAAAAATAAATTTATTAAATTTTTTTTAATAAAAATTCGTTAAAATTGATTATGGAGGAGGGTTTTAACTTCTTCTTCCTATTTGAAGATATGAAAACATTATTTATTAACTTTTGAATAAAGGTTCCCTGAAAGGCCCATAGCAAAAAGCGAATACAGTTGAATACTCAATTTCAATGTATTTTTAATAAAAAAGAATTTGCAGAATAAGTAAAATAATATGAGGGCGGTTTGATAGTTCCGCGACTTTTTATATTTCCAAAGCACTAACCCTAAATTCAACACTGGTCCTGTTAAATTTTAGCAATTACTAAATTACTATCGAATTTTCAGGATGATGCGTCTATTAGTTCGCTTTTGAAGCCATTCAAAACACGCAACCTGGTTAATTTTAACAAATATCGATGTAATTGAATTTTGTGTGCTGAATAAAAATATATTTTTTACGTAGAAAAAACCGTCACAGAAACCAAAGAAAGTCTTTATAAATACTACGGGAACTCTGCACCATCAATTTAAATGATTAAAAAGTGGTTTACTGAGTTTCGTTGTGATCGTAACAGAGCAAATGGTGCCCGAACGTTCGGCTCAAAGGAGGTCGATGAAAGTGCATGAGCTGCCAGCTGCTGTAGGCATCTTAACCGACTGAATACATCACATTTTGCATGAGTATTTGAATATGAAAAGCCATCCGGGCGATGGGTGGCGCGATTACAACCATATGACCATATCAAAGGAGTGTTTGGCGAGTTTCAAACACAATCCGAACGAGTTTTTGCGCCGTCATAGTCACTAGATTTAGCATTTTGTTTTCGCATTCGAAAGAATGGCCGAGTGGTAAGAAATTTAAATCAAACGAAAAGATTGTCATTGAAATCTTATTATTTTGAGCGGATAAAAAAATATATAAAGACGCTGAACTAAATTGATTGAGCTTAAAGAAGACCATGTTGTAAAATAAAACGCTTTTTCGCGAAAAAAAAAATTTTTTATTTTATCCAGAAGGTCACGGAATTATGCAACTACCCTCGTAGTTGTAAAAAAAAATTATAATTACTTGCAATTAAAAAATTCCCAAAAACTCTTAAGTTTGTATGATTTCATGTAACTTTTCGAACCGTAGAAATCTAATCTTGATTTTTTTTAGAGAATAAAAATAATTTTAAAAAATTATTGAGTTGAATTAATAAACTCAAGTGTCGACATCTGGTGGTTTGTGTAACTAAAATTAGAACTTCTCTAAAAATAAATATTTTATGCAGCAAGAATGCCAATAAAATAATTATTCATCTGCGCAAATCTTGAAATGAATAGAACAGGGGATGGATTATTTTGTAGTTCGAATCGAAAGAAACCGTTTTGAATTGCAATCTAAATGTGTGTTACGAATTCGAGCAGTTATGTTTTCCAATCGAATTGCAGAAAAATCCTCAGCCTTGGCATGTGTAGCGTAATTATTTGATTCTTTTTTGTGTTGAAAAAATATTTTTAACAAAAACTTTAAAGATAGAATTGATTGCAATAAGTTTTGTTTGTTGATGGTGTTTTTGAAATTCTTTGAAATAAGGTATCGAGATCTGTCTCGAATAATAAATAAAAAAAAAATATCGAAGTAATTTTTTAAGAGCAAAAGCTGCATTCAACTTACCTGATACAATTAAGGCTTGATTTGGTCCGGTAGTATGTATATTTCCCATTGTTGAGATTGATTAGATAATTTTAGATTGATACGAGTAATCCTTGGATATGGTGGGATTTTATTAAATTTTTTTATGAGATATAATTGATTTAATATATATTTTATTAAATTTAAATATCTAATACACTTTTTTAGCACTTTTTTAACACTTTTTTAAAACTTTTTTTTAGCAATTTTATTTAATTTTCCTACTCTGAAATAGATATAAAAAATTTTTTTAATAAGCTGATGGTCTTAGTTGCTATTGCTTTAGCTTTAAGATTTACATTAATTTTAATTATAATAAATATCTATCTAACTAAATAAATAAAGAACTTTTTTTAACATCTAAGACTCTTAACTTTTTTTTTCTTTTCGATTTAATATTTATGTGTTTCTACCTATTATTATTATTTATAATTTATTTTGTGTTGTTATTTTGCTATCTAATTTATTTTTTATGCGATAAAAGTTTGGAGTAGAGTTTTTGTATAACTCGACTATTTAGTACTTATAAAATGTATTGTGAAAAAAATTACGAAAATTTCCAACTCGGGTTCGTACCGAAACATTTAAAATTCCCCAAAAAGCCGAAAAATCTTGCAGCCTTTTCTAAACTAAAACAATAAAGAAATTTTTTTAAAACTTTATATTAAAAAAAATTCTATATTCGGCTGTTATTTTAAATTAATTAAAAATGAGTGCCATATTATTCAAAAAGATAATTTAATAAGAAAATAAAAGAAAAAAGAAATTGTTACGGTATGGAAGCACAGGCGGCATTTAGGCGTTAAGATTTTTCATTTTTGTTCGATCGTGAGGCTAGAAAACCAAACGAAATGAGAAAAATTGGGTTCGAATCGTTGTCTTCTCTTCAGGTTTCTAAATTTTTATTAATATTTTTTTAGATTATGTCTTATTTGTCAACCTTTTTATTTTATTGTGGTAGAATTTTTCTTCTTAGCCATGAGTAAATAAAGCAAGTAAAAATAAAAAGTCTGGAACCAACCGTAGCAACTTTAAAATGTAACATAAGAAAAGCTACTGCCTGGAAATTTGGAATGCAAAATGAGAGAATAAAAATCTAATGATAAAATAAAATGAATATGTTAGTAAAAAAATAAATTAAAATTAAAACATCTATTTTAAACTTTTTTTCTTTATAGAGAAGTTTATTTGAGCTACAAATTTGACTAATAGAAGAAAAATAAATTATATTGTTCATCGAGTTGTCAGATTTGTTTATGGACTTAGGCTGAGGGCTCATCTTTCTAACCTCTAGAATTTTTTGATCTTTCGTTTGAGAATTATTTCAAGTTACGCTTGTTAATATATCTCTTTAATATTATTAAGTTGCTAAGGCCGCGGATTATTTTGAGAATATTATTTAACAGATCTGTCATTTGAGCAATGAAACTCGCGGACTTGCAGTCCCATTTAATAACAGGAACTGGTTTACTAAATAATTTACGACATATTTTTTTCTGTTTTAACAACAACTTTCCCAAGCTCTTTATAGCATTATTTTTTAATTTTATGGATAAATCATTTACTCTACAAAAAATGTGAAACCTCCTTCCTCCCTAAATGCGTTACTTAATTTGTGAAAAGCCCCTCTTCAGTATTTCATTGTATGCAAATATAATGTTTAGAGTATATTACTAGTGCTAGTTCTACACATAAATTTGGTTTGTGTGCTAATGTACGAGAAAACGGATCGGTAATTATAAGACTAAAGGACACTGACATCAAATTCATGTACGTGTGCTTGACTTTAAGGTATACACTTCATCGTCCCCATGTTATCTGCACGTGTATTACAAAATCAATAAAATGAGAGAAGACCGCTTCTCCAACAAACTTAAGATTTGGCGAGTCGAACCTGTAATGTAGAAAAGATGAAACTTTAGACTAAATTTTCCAAAGAAAAGGATCTAAGATCCTGAGCTTGGGCTTCGGAAGTAGTGCAAATTCGGATCATCTAATAATTTTTTTTATATACTCGTATAATGTTGAAACTTTAGACTCAATTTTCCAAACATAAATTTTTTAGAAAGATATCTTCGGCATTCATTCTGTTTGTAATATTGTTAACAGTGTATAAGTGCTTGAAGAGTAAAAGCAATACATCTATCAAAATCGCTCGGCAAGCATGTCAAAAACCAAATCTTTTTTTATTTTCCATCCAATATCGTCGTTGTCACACATGCAACAAATTGTCACCAATACCACCATATTGCTTCATTTGATTTTGACAATTTACAAATTTTTTTATAATCTTTTTTAGCCTTAACAAAATTATCATTACTGGCAACACTACTAAACACGTCCAATTTGAGGGGACGCTAAATGTTGCTCCTCAAAGTATGCTTTAAAATTAAATGCATGAACATACAGAGAAAAGCTATAGTAATGTGCCGCCTCTTATTATTTGTTGTACTTGTATACAAATTGTTGGCAAATAACTTAAACAACAAAACAACAACAGTAAATATGTATTTATGAAATATTAAAATTTATTAAAGAATTCAGTAGCAGTTTTCATCGTTTCAAACACTTTTTTATTTATTAGCTGCACAACAAAAAACCAAAATAATAACACACAGAAAATTAATATTTTGTTCTTTTTTTTTGTTTCTTTTGTTTTTCACACCCATTTATGATTCGCAGTGCTAAATTCATTTCATATTACATATTTTTCACATATAAATAGATACATACATACATATATGTATGTATCTATTGGTTAAGATTTAGTTCAATTACATTTTTTATTCACAGCAGCTTTAATTATTTATTAATTTCCTTTTTTATTATGGATTTATATATTGATGTATGTACATACATACATACATATGTATACAGAAATACCATAGGCACAAACAAAAACACTAACTCGCTGCTGTTTTCTACACGCGTTTTGTTTACTCGCTCTCAAATGCGTTTTATTTATGCAAAATACTACAACCTCTCGCTGCGAACACAAGAAACACTCTATCTAAAGTTTAGAATCTAAACAAAACTTCCACCAAAACGTATTGGGGAGCAGAGAATATGTATGTGCATGTTTGTTCTAGCCGGTGGTGGTGTATTTACAATGACGTCACCTTTAGTAAGTTACTAACGAAAGACTGAGCTGCCAGTAACGGCTACTTATTCCCATAATTGGGATTTTTCATTTAATTTTTTTACTTATATGTATGTACATATGTGTGTATATGCAATGTTTCTTGACATACTTCTATTATTATCCCTAAAATTTAAAATATCCACAATATTTGTCGTAAATTGTTTATATACGTTCAAAATTAAAAAATTTAAGTTTTCTGCGCACTAATTTATGAATTTTCAATTTCGTTTTCCAACGAAAATTTTCTAATTGGATTTCTTTTCAAGCACAAAATAGATTTTAAGTGCTGCCAAACCAATCCGAATTGGATTCTGCTTAAAACATTATAAAAAAATTAAAATTCCCAAAAAAATAAATCGAAAATTCATTGAAGCTTGCAAGCTTCAGAGAAGGTCTTATTTCAACAAAAATGAAAAGTGATGGCAGTTTCATCGACAAATGGAAATTTTACAAAATTTTGCAAGATTCTACACAAAAAAAATTTAGTTAGTTTTGTGTGATAAGCACGTGGTTGACATAAACGCCAATAATAACTTATTGGCTTTTTTTGCTGTGCAAAATACCCGTATTTTAAAAAAGACCGTAATCCACCACAAAAACGACAATCGGAATTAGAGAGAATATAAAAGGATTTTAAAAGACTATACATTTCATATAAATTTTACCACTCAACAAAATCATCAGCACTGGCAGCACTATACAAACATGGTAGCAATAACAGTTGCTCCTCAAAGTATGGTTTTGAATTAATTTCATCTCTATAAGTATATAGAAAAGCTAGAGAAGAACCGCGATTTTTTTTATATTTGTATAGAAAATGAAGCCAATAATTAATGAATTAACAAAACAACACACAGCCACAAGAATATTTATGAAGAATAAAAATTGACCAAAGAATTCAATATTTTACACTTTTATTTATCCGCATAGCAAAGTTTAACAACAACTATGATATAATAAACAAAGTAAGCCCGTTAGTACAACAAGATATGTATGTATGTACGTATGTGAGTATGTATATTTTAGTACCGCCGAAAAAATTACATACATAAAAGTTTTGTTTATGTTTTAATCTTAATAAATAAATATATCGTAAGCGATCAGCTGCTTTAACGGGTTTATCTTATTTATTGCAATGACAACAACAAACAAAAATAATAACACACAAAAATTTGTTTATGTTTTTCTTTCAAGTAGGTTTTCAGCAAGAGTTTTACAATTAATAGGTATTACATATTTTCAGAATACACATTTTTAACTTATACATACATATATGTACTCGTATGTATCTATTTGTTATTAAAGATTCACTTTAATTGCATTTTCTTAATATCTTTTATTATTTATTAATTTTCTTTTCTATTATTTATAGACAAAAACAACAACACAAACTCACTACCGTTCTCTACACTCGTTTGACTCGCCGGCAATTGTTTTACGCGAAACACAACAACTTCTCTCGACAACCAGAAAATTCACTCTAAACAAAAACATCCGTCAAAAGGTATTGGAATTATTTATTGTTGGTGGTGGAATTACTATACCGTCCCCGCCAGCCGCTTACCAATTTATGTGCTACCAGACTGGGTCAGTATTAGAGATTGCGTCCAAGTCCTGAAACAATTTTCATAACGTCATATGATTTAAAAAAAGCTGTAGGTTAAAAAGAATTCAAAACAGACTTCGTGATTGATTACGATGTATCGTATAGAAATGGAAAATTTTATATTTTAAAATTTTACTAATTCCTAAATAAGAAATAAGCTTAAACTGAAAACATTTTGTTAATTTTATGATATTAGAGGTTATTGCTTCTTCTTTAAAAATTTTGCGATATGTAAGATTATGAATACAAAATCTAACAAAGGACCGGTTTTGCTTTCCTTAAGATGTCTATAAATGTGTCCGTCTGTCTCAGCTGTATAAATTAATTATAAATTAAGGCTTTCTTTATTATTTAAATTCACGATCCTTATTTACATTTTTGAATGGAGATTTTCTTGTCTGTTAAGCACATAACAGATTTCAAGTGCTACCAAGTCGATCCGTATTGTATTCTACGTGCACACGGAATGAAAATTTATAAAAGGAAATAAAATTCATAATAAAACTACGAAAGCGAAAATCGAAAAACAATTACAACAAAACGATACTACAAAAAGTAGTGTTCTTTAATAGTAGTTCTTGCAAAAACCCGGTAACAGGGAAGGGGACGGTCATAATTAAGGAGAAGATGATGTACATTTTTTTATATGAGATCAAAATATTAAAAACAGATTTATAAATACCAGAATTCTGAGACAACAACGACAAAAATACCACCGAACTTAAAACCTTGGGTTGCGATGAACCGAATGTAGTATTTTTATAATTTTTCGTATTTTTGCAGTAAATGCAAATAATTTTTTTTTTGTTATTGTTTAACTCGTACGATTCAAGTATAATAATTATAAAAGATTTTCTGTTTATGTTTTAGCAGTCTTCAACCAATTTTAAGACTTTTCTCTAATATTTACGTGATTTTTACCTTTGGACAGTTTTTTGAGTTTTAACTTGTATTTTTTATTACTTTAGGAATTTTTATTAACTAATAAAATTTAATGTGCCACAGGGCATTTTCTATATATGTAGCTTTTCAAAATAAGTAAAAAAGAAAAAATAAAAACTATTCAAGGCTGCAACGCCGATCACAAATTAAATTATTTCAATTCACATTTTGTTTTTATTTTCTAAGATTTAAAAACTTTTGTTTGTTGTTTGTTTTGTTTTGTTTTTAAATCTTTGAAGATATCGAGGCAATCTCGATTAATATAAATTTCATAAGTTTTTATTTTCTGTTTAACGGGTTTCTCAACAACCACTACTTATAAAAATACAACCTTTCTTATGGGGCATTAAAAAATACAACTATGCAGCAAAGTGCCACTATTAAGCAAGGCTGCTCTTTGCTATAATTTATAGTAGCATTTACCGTACACTTTTTTGCAACCGTGTAGCGAAGCGTTGAATGGTCACGATATTTCTTTTGTTTTCCTTCAATGTTACCTTGCGAAGTTTTTTGTTAATTTTATTAGAAAAACTCTCAAAAATGCAAAACAATAAACGTACAAAAGCATAAACAATTAAACAAACACGTAAAGTGATAAAATAGAAACCAAAACAAGCAGAACAAGAGGGTAAGTAGAACTTTCGCCTAATTTTCTTCTGAAGGTGAGCAGCGACGTCGGCTTACTATGTGTACTTGGTAAAAATGGCTGTAGATTTAATAAGAAAAATACTTGGAAAAGTTTCACCATAAAAGGCGGTAAAATCTGGGAAGCAATAAAAGTTTTCATCTGTAAACTAAAACTTACACCTTCAGTATTTCTAGAAAACGTACATAATTCGATTTAAAGTAATAATATTTTTGTGTTTCTTTTATAGTGTCTCGTCACATTTCTTCTTTGCCTGCCGAAACAAACGTCAACGTTTGTTTCACTAATTTTTCGCATAGTGTTGTGCAAAAAAAGTAAAATAATCGTATTGTGCCAGCCGTTAACACCTGCTTGCCAAAGCCGCTGTTCTACATTACGATTACTCTTCATAAATCACGTAATTGTAAGTGTGTAGTTGTAACAGAATGACAGACTACAGCGATCTCGATCGCCAGATAGAGCAGTTGAAACGATGTGAGATTATTAAGGAAAATGAAGTAAAAGCGTTGTGTGCCAAGGCGCGTGAAATATTGGTGGAAGAAGGTAACGTCCAACGTGTAGATTCTCCGGTGACAGTTTGCGGTGATATACACGGTCAATTCTATGACCTTAAAGAACTTTTCAAAGTAGGTGGCGATGTGCCAGAAAAAAATTACCTGTTTATGGGAGATTTTGTGGATCGAGGTTATTACAGTGTAGAAACATTCCTGCTACTGCTGGCACTCAAAGTTCGCTATCCCGACCGCATTACACTGATACGCGGCAACCACGAATCCCGACAAATTACACAAGTCTATGGTTTTTACGATGAATGCCTGCGTAAATATGGATCTACAGCCGTATGGCGCTATTGTACCGAAATCTTCGATTATCTTTCGCTATCCGCCATTATCGATGGAAAAATATTTTGCGTACATGGTGGCCTGTCACCTTCTATACAGTATTTAGATCAAATTCGCACAATTGATCGTAAACAGGAAGTGCCACACGATGGTCCCATGTGTGATCTGTTGTGGTCGGATCCAGAAGATCAAACTGGTTGGGGGGTGTCGCCCCGTGGCGCTGGTTATTTATTCGGAGCCGATGTGGTCATGCAATTTACCAGAATGAATGATATTGATATGATCTGCCGCGCCCATCAATTAGTTATGGAGGGTTTCAAGTGGCATTTTGGTGAAGCGGTTTTAACGGTGTGGTCGGCTCCCAATTATTGTTACAGGTAAGATGACTTTATTTGTCTATATCTTTATTAGCAAGTATTTTGTCTGTTTCTTTCTTTTGTAAATTACAGATGTGGCAATGTGGCAGCAATATTGGAATTAAATGAATACCTGCATCGTGATTTTGTCATTTTCGAAGCAGCGCCTCAAGAAAGTCGGGGTATACCCTCCAAAAAGCCTCAAGCGGACTATTTTCTTTAAACAACCAGCCGTTTATGCGCAAAAACTCATCACCAACAAACTTATATCACAATTTCGACAACAACAACAAACAACAAAAACAAAATAAAAATTTCAAAACTTGTATCATTAAGTTAACAAATTATTTTGTGGAACTGTAAAAAATTTTTACTAAAACAAAAAAACCATATTCAATTATTTAATTTAAAAACAAGAAAATATTCCACTAAAATAAACAAAACAATCTCTTGGATAAAAAAAATATTAAAAAATTGTAAAACTAAAGAAAATTGACTACAAATTCTTTTAATAAATGTTAGTTATAGTGTTACCTAAGTATTAAGCTAGAACTACCGCAACAACAAATACAAATTAAAAGGAAAACGACAACTAAAGAAACTATTATTTAGAAAAATAAACAAATGGAAAAAAAAGAATTTCAACTTTTTAAATGCTTTACTAACTTTTTTTTTTTTAAATAAGTAAAATAAAAGATTTTTACAAAAACACGCGTCTTTCTGTACTTTTGCTTTAATTATGATTTTTAAATAAAAAGAAAAGTTCTTCGTCTGAGGAATTTTTAAAGAAAATTTAACTGCCACAACCTTGAATCCTAAATTTTTATTTTTTTTTACTTAAATATATAAATATATTGTAACAGTCTTATTTATAATAGAAAACAATTATTTTTCATAGATTTATAAACAAAGTTTGTTTATAAAACTTTTATTAAATACCTATTTTCATTATTTCTAAGGCTGTTTGTTAGCAAAAATAATTTTTAAAAGAAGGTGAGTTAGTTAAGAGGCTTTGTCACACAAAATAAATGCTTTTTTCCTTTTCTTTTCTTTGTAAACTTATTTTCTTTCATAGAAATGAATAATTTTCGTCATATAATATATTGTCGTTGCCCCTACAAAGAGGGCCGTAATAATTTATTGTTTTTTATGCAAACATTTTGAAATCGTCATTGTAATTTTTCAAAATGTTTCAGGTTTTCTTTATGACTTAAGAAACAATTCGCAGCTCATCTGATTGGTGCAGCGACTAGATATATAAAAAAAATATACACTTGCTCATATATTATTCAACAAACCATTTTATAAATACTTTGAAATTTAAGTTCACAAAGGAATGTACTGCTTCAAAAATTAGGCCCTGACTCAGAAAGAAGATATAAAACTTGCAAAAATATTTGTATGAAAATTTTTTATAAAGTTACAGACAGGCTGCCTCACATTGTGGAAGGTGTTGCGTTTTGTTTGGAAGTCGGGACAAAAAACAATTGGTTTGCTTCCGATTTTGTATATTTATTTATTTAGTAAGTAAATAAATTGATAAATAAAATGGTTGGTTACTGACTGCATGGCAAATCAGTTATTTTCCATTTCGAATTTCAACAAACGATAACGTTCGACATCGTGTTACATTCTGTGTTTTTGTTTTCCATACAAATGTTAAACAAATTTTTCTGTTTGTTAAACAAATTTTTCTGTTTCTTGTCGGGAGTCAATTCTGTTTTTATGTAAATTTTGTTTAATTTATTATGTTTTGTTTTTGTAAAATAGTAAACTATATATAAAAATAAAAAAATAAAATATAATTGAAAGTAGTAATAAAATATTGAAATAAATAAGTATTTATTAAATTTATTATTCGAGACATGTCTCGATATCTTATTTCAAAGAATTTCATATAAAACGTTTTAGAGTTTCTTTAAAATAAAAACAAAATGTCTTATTTAAAATATTTAAATAAAAATCCCGCTCTAGGAAAGCTGCCGAATTCTTCATTTTAAAGTTTTGTTTCAGAATCGCGGCAACATACTCGTAGAACTGGACGAATTTGAGCTAATAAATTCTTTAAACTCTGCTAGAGTTTATTGGCTAAGAAACGAGTTGGTTTGAAGAGTGCTAACTTCCTTATTTAAATACAATATATGTGCATATCGTTGATTGTTTTTTAATTGCGATTCTAAGCTTTTCTGGTCTATTTGGAATTGTAATGTCAGAAAAGATTAAAAACGGCGCTTAGTAAAAGAATCGAGATACGTCCTTTCTATATTAAGCCAACGATATATTATATCCTGTAGGTCCTATAAGGAGCATAGCGCTACAACAAAGTTCTTCCAATCATCTTTTTTGTTAGCAATATATTTTATTTCTCTCCAGCTGCGTCCTGAAATTCTTATTCGGGTATCCAGCTTACTCCTCCAAGTATGAGCAAGCCTTTCAATATGTCGTTGACCTGGGCGATTCCAGTCGAAGGCCGTTCTGCTGTGAATGTCGTGTGGTGGCTTTCTAAGCGTCATTTATTTGTTTTTTTAATATGATTTTTTTTCAGACAACTTAGGAAATTGGCAATGGGAATTTACACTACTCAACATTGAATTGACATTTAAATAAAGAAATTATGATAATGCGCCACCCTGTTTAATTGCTATTTGTCAATCTTTATCAACAACTTGTACATTCGAAAATTGTTTGCGAAACATTAATATCGTGTTTTTTTTTAATTATAGAATATCAAAAACAAAAAATCGATCAAAATTGACTGCAAGCAATTTCCTTTCTCAATTAATCACTTACAAAAAAAAACATGTGAATTAAAATACATATTAATATTATTAACTATTGTTATATGTTCTTGCTGTTTTACACGTATAGACAGATTAAAACTTAAAATATAATTATCAATAATTTTTATTACAACACCTTACGTGTGGAAGGTTTATAAAATTAAACGCTTTTACTCACAATATAAAGAGATACGTACATCTGTCCCTAACGCAACGACAGCTTGAGGTTTTTAATTGCACCATCACAAGAAAATATTTTAACATAATTTTTTTTTGTTTCCTAATTAAAAATTAGAACCCTAAGAAACCTTCAACCAGATAATGAATTGAACTTAAACCATTTAATCAGCTACAAACATGAGTTTGTCAAAAAATTTGTCAAACAAGTCTTCTATGTATGTGTGTTTTCATTGTAGGTGTCAATTAAGCCTTAGTCAGTCGTATCATTAAAATTATAAATAAAAATCTATTTAGAATTTATTTTGATAATTATTTTCTTATTGTGTGGAAAATTTAATTGCTCATTTGAAGTACATTTTCTTATAAGCAAATTCTCAAGCAATTAAATTGATACATGAAAATTGTTTTTAATATCTAACTTTAGTTTTATTTGCACATCACATACGTATAAATAAAACTAAAGGAATTTTTCGACTATAAGTTCATTTTGAAATTCGAGTTGCAATAAAGAAGTTCAGTGTAAAAATTATTTAGACAATTCATAAACTTTAAAAATGAAGTTCCTCGTTGTAGTTGCATTTCTGTTGTTGGCTGTTTGTAGTTTACGGGTAAAAAAAGTATAATATAATATATTGAGGGTTCGATTGTGGACGGCAACTAAACCTCAATTGGATTGCTAGTTGATGAAAAAGATAATACGGGGGTTAACTGGCAATGAGAGTTGTCAATTTCGGATGCCATTTAATGTTTTTCTGGCAACCGCAGATTTTTAATTTCTGCCAGTCGGCAACTGAAGTTTGGTTGCTATCTGTAATCGACCTATCAAGCTAAAAAAAAAACAAACAAAAAAATTACTAGCTCCTACAAAATAACATACGAGCGCTCGTACATTCAAATTTAAATCGTTTTTTTTTTCTCAGAGTTTCTAAAAACCAAATTGAAGACACCGAACCGCAGAAAACAGGAAACATATATTTTTATGTGGCTTTTAAATATGCAAAAATTTTGTTTACAATAATCAGAAACTTAATTCGATGAACAAATTATTCTATTTGAAAATTCGAGCTTCGCGAGGGAGGGAGGTCCTTTTCAAAATTAAACTATTATTTAAAAAAATCATTGTTTTAGGCAAAACTGAACATTTTTCTAAAACTTCGAACATAATTTAGAATTTTCGAAACTAAATAAAATATGAGTTCTTAAGCCAAAATTGAAAAAAGCAAACACCAAATTTGCCAAAATTATAAAAAAAATTTAATCGGGAGATATTTTTAAAAATTCGAATTTCGTTTTTTATTTTTAAAACTAATTGCTAAATAAATTTAGAAGGGGCTAAGCAATAGAAAAATCAAAGCTTTAGCCAAAAATTCAAATTTTAAGAAACGTTTTCGAAATTTCTACTTACTACTACTACTACTTTTGTTTTCGAAAATAAATGTTATATAAATATTGAAGGCTAAGTTAAAAGAATACTCAATGGTTAAACGAAAAATGTAAGATTTTCACAATTTACAAAGTTCGAAAATTGGAATTTAATAGCAAAAGCCATTTGTAACTCCCAAATATAAGCGAAATAATTATTTATTTAAACCATACTACATTTTTTTTTATTAATTTTAAACAGTTACAAATTTATAAAATACTTGCACGTGGTACACATTACGTACATGTGTCCAAAATGTTGAATTTTCGAATCTATATAGAACATCAGTTTTATAGAAAATATTTTGCAAAATCTAGTTTTTTGTACAAAATTTTCTATTTTTTTAGTTTTACTCTCTTCAAAGATTCGAAATTTTTGAAGCTTATGAACAATTAAAAATAAGAATTTTAATTGAACAAAAAAGAAGTACTTTTAATTAAAAAGTCGTGTAAAATATAAAATTTTGAAATTTTTTTTTGAAATTTGTAACTTAATGTCGAATTTCTGAAATATAATACGAATATAATACGAATTGGAAGGCTTAATTTAAAAAAATAAACACATTTTTATAACAAAAAGTTAAAATATTTAATGTCGAAATTTTTTCGAAATCTTTAATTTAATTTCGAATTTTCGGATATTTTAAATGCTGCATTGAAAACCAAACACTTTCTGCGACAAATGTATAAAACATTCAAGCTTAAAATTTAATTTTCAAAATTCGAACCTCATTTTGAATTTTTAAAAAAAATAAATGATTTTTTTTTATTTATGGAAGGCGTGATTGAAGGAAGAGCTAAACACTTTTTTATAATGAAAACTTTAAATATTTAATGTTGAAATTTTTTCGAAATCTTGAACTTAATGTCAAATTTTCGGATATAAAAAGATGCGAATTTTAAAAACAAAGAACATATTACGGCATTCGGATATCGAATGAAATCATATACAAATTTTTTTTTAAATTGTATGGAAATTTCCTTCGATATCGAATGCCGTAGTTTGCCTCCTGGATTATAAAACAATCACTTTCTGTGACAAATGTATAAAACATTCAAGCTTAACATTTGTTTTTCGAAACTCGACCCTCATTTTGAATTTTCGAAAATAAATGAATTGCAAACGCAAACTAAACATGAAATTATATCAACGTGTAGAATGTTCGTAAATTCAAAATTAATGGCAAGAATTTAGATATAAAGAGACAAATATTATTATTTAGGGGTATTTAAAGGGGGTTTTTTAAATGAAGCGTAAACGAGGGTTTCACTTTATTTCACATTTATTAGATAGTAGTCGATGCAAGGCCATTTTCGAGATTGAACGCAGAAAACTTTATTTAATGTAATTATTTTTCGAACAATTTTGTTGTTAGTGGTTTTTTTTAATCCAAAGTGATTATTATTTTGGCTAAAGTTCGTAACATTTTTATTTAGAAAGAATTGGATATGAGTCAATATTCCAAAGGAACACGGACAAATTTTTAGTACTAATTAATTTCAACTTACACGGCAGAACAGAAACAACGTTGTTTTTCGGAAGCCGCTACACTCTCATCATCAGTGTTCTTGTGTGTTTCCATGCATCCACCCGCCACTGTTTAGGTGGCTCGGTTGAATGTGATTTCAAATTTGTATATATACAAATAATATCTAGAAAAAGCATACGAGAGTTATTTGTATTATTAGTTGTTATTACAGCAAACACTGCTTTACCACTATCAATATTCAAATTTTATCATCACTAATTTGGATTAAAAAAAAACCACTATCATTAAAACTTTATTATCTTAAGGATAACGCACATCAGACCTCAATATAAATGTAATAAAATTATAATAAAGCTTTTAAATATTTGTTTTTAATTTCCTTAGGCCGAATTGACCAAGGAGGAAGCAATTGCCTTTGCGACAAGCTGTAAAGAAGAAGCTGGCGCTTCAGATGGTAAATATTGTGTTTTTTTTCTGTAGCTTATTATCATTCTTATGATTATCTGTTACAGCTGACTTAGAAGCCATGGTAAAACATGAGCCCGCCGACTCTAAGGAGGGCAAATGTATGCGCGCTTGTACACTCAAAAAATTCGGTGTGGTAGGTACAATTTTAAATGCTCCTCTCGTTCTTCTGTGCTAACAAGTTTTTCCATTTCATTCAACTACAAGATGAGTGATGAGGGTAAACTGATTAAAGACGCTTCCATAGAATTGGCTAAGCAGGTCATAAAAGATGACGACAAAAAAGATCTGGCGGTGGCTGTAATCGACGCCTGTTTGGATTTGGAAGTTAGTGATGATCAGTAAGTTTTTATTTTTTTTTCTGTATTTGTTTTAATTATATTGAATATATTTTAATGCAATTACATTTCGTTATGTGTATCCATTACAGTTGCGAGGCTGCCGAAGAGTACGGTCACTGTGTAAAAACCGAATTTGAAAGCAAAGGTATCAGTTCGGCTGAAGATTTAATATCATAAATACTCATTGAAATGTGACTTAAATGTGGTCAACAACAGGCGTAACTAATTTGTTTCGGCTTTGGTAAAATGGGCAATTTCTTTTATTAATTTTAACAACTTCTGGAAACTTGAATCTAAAGTGTCAACGAACTTTTAACAATTTCTTTATTTTTTAATAGTAATTTTTAATTGTGTGCATACATACTATATATAAAAATAAATAATTAAATAACTAAATAAAATAATATAAAAAGGCAATAAAAATATAAAAAAATTATAAAATTTTAAAGGTTTTTTGTTTGTCTTCAATATAACGACACTAAATTGTAAGTTTTTATTATCTTAATTATTGCTTTTGAAATACTGTTTTTTAATGTTGTACGGTTTTTTTAGTTCAAATAAAAATATGTGGTCGTTGAAAAAAAAAAATTCAAATACTCCTTAATACGCTCCAAAATTTATAAAATAATAAAATAGAAAAACAAAAAAAAAAACCAATGACAATGAACTAATACCCCAAACAAAAATGAACTAAACATAAGTTGTTTTTAAATAAAACGTATAAAAAAGGAAACAAAGCCGCCGGGAAGGCGGCATATAATTTTTGATTAAATAAAAGAGAATAGATCTTATATTGATTAATGTTTTATTTAATGTCGGCAATTATGTATAGAATACAATATCAGATAAATGTCCGCCTCTGTTAGCCTCACAAATGCGAACCCTTTTGAGCACATTTTTCATTACATTCTCACACATTTGACCCGGTATTTATTAATTTCATCACTAATATTTTGTTTGAGTTCCCCAAGCGTTTCTGGTTTGTTTGCATACACCTTGCTTTTCAGATATCCCCACAAAAAGAAGTCCGGGGCAGTCAAATTAAGCGACCGTGGAGGCCAATCAACATCACCATTTCTTAAAATAACTTGTTGTGGAAAGAGGTCTCGCAGTAATTCCATTGTAATACTGGCTGTATACGATGTGGTACCGTCTTGTTGATACCACATGTTAATCAAGCCCAAACCGTGCAGTTGTGGCGTTAAAAAGTTTTCAATCATATCACGCTATCGCTCCCCATTTACAGTTTTCGTTAAGCCGTTTTCATTTTCAAAGAAGTAAGATCCAATGAGTCCTCATGACCAAATTGCACAGCAGACTGTCACTTTTAATGGATGCAAAGGTGACTGATGAATAATTTGAGTGTTTTCAATTGCCCAGAACCGACTATTCTGTTTATTCACATATCCATTCAAATAAAAATGTGACTCGTCACTCATTATGATTTTTTCATGAAAATCGGGGTTGTCATGGGCGTGCGCTGTAACATCCTATTGGCATATGTACGGCGGCGTAAATGATCTTGTGGAAGAAGCTCTTGTGTCAACTGAATCTTAAATGGAAACAAATGCAAATCCTTGTGCAAAATTGTGGCCAAAGTTGTTCTTTGAAGACCAAGCTCCTGAGCACGGCGTCGATTGTTTTGAACACTTTCTTGAGCAGCAGTAATGTTTTCAGCCGATCTTGCAGTACGTTGTGGTCCATGCTTGGGCCAATCACCTACAGACCCTCTTTCTTCGAAATCATTCACTGCACGTCAAATAGTGTGTTTTGTTGGCACGTTGTTTCTCCCAAATATTTCACATAACTTTCTCATCGTCACAGTATTTGATGATTGATTTTGATAAAATGTTTTAACAATTAAAACACGTTGGCTTATCAAATATTTTTCCATAATAAATTTGCCACGTGTCTACTTCACGACTGCCAAATATGAACTGTTAAGACTAATGTTTACCAAATTGGCGGCAAAACAAAGTAGTATACCTTCCCGGCGGACACCCTCGGCAAGTACACGCAATTCGGCAGCTGATTAGAAACTTATTTCAGCTGGATTGTCAAACTTTGTTTACATTTTACTGTTTACATAAATTTTTCAAATTAAAATTTTCAAGAATTGAAAAAATAATAAAATAGAAAGAAAATTAAATAATTTTACTTTGTTTGTGCGGGAGTTAAGAAAAAATAATGAAATTAATTGCTTTGTGTGTGCTCCATGTGTTCATGCCGAAGATTATTTTTTGGCTTAGTTGGATGTAATGCAAACCTGAACTACATAGTCCAGCCCAAGGAAATCGCAATGATAAATATGTAAACTATATTTCTTGCATTTATTTGGGATATTTGTGGACCACTCCTGACTCCTTATGGATTAGGCGGACACATGCATTGCATTTAGACATGCATGCCATCAATATTGTGCAATTTTATTCCTTTATATTTTATTATTTTTTATTTGTTTTTGCTTCGTTTATGAAAATTATTAAATAGCTTTCATTCATTTACTTTTTCATCGGAAACCAGATATTAAAAAGAAATTTTTGTAAATTTCCTCTCAAAAATAATACAACAAATGAACACTTTACGATCCATAGCGTAAAGTACCGATTCTCGAGTGTATCTTGGTACTAATAATATATGTATACGATACTAAACGTATCAGTTGATCTGTGAAAAATTACTGGTTTTTAAATAGAAAATACTTTTGCTGCAACATCCTCTCACCCTGAGAAATTATATCCTTAATTCATTTGCTTTAGACGTCTTACTTTGGTCCTGTTGATCCTAAGTTAAACTTAAATTGATTTTCTATGGTATAAATACATTTTATTGGTTTTAAAAATTTATAGTTATTTCTTACAATTTCGCAAAATATTTTTTGTATCTCAATTTGTTGCTCTCTTTTGACGCTCCCTCCTTGAAAACTTTTGGAGTTAATAAACAAACACTTTGTATTAACAATTGTTACAAATTCTTAACAATTTTACGTAAACGAACACACCTATTAATTCTTTATGTTGCTGTCTATTGTTTTTGACATTCAGGGTAAATATAACAAAAACATAATCAGGCATGTTCTACAAAAGTAGTGAAAATGATATATAAAAAGTAAACTTTTCCTTTTTGATGTTCTGGAAAAGTGGAGTATATTTGTATTGAATATTGAAATTCAAATGGAAAAAGTAGAAGGCAGAAACTAAAAAATTTAAACTGAAGGGATTTCAATCAAATTCCACTTCAAAGTGGAATGTAGAAGATACCGAAATGCCTGTTGTTTTTGTTGTTGTAGAATCAAGCGTACTTGCATAAATATACTTTGAAAGGAACTAATTCTCCAATAAATACTTTTGGGGAGTTAATTCGTTTTTGTTCTGAAGATTTAGTTCCTTACGAACCAAGTGCCCAAATTTGAAACTGATTTAACTTCACAAATCGTTGTTGTTGTCCTCCAAATAAGATTATGGCGACTTAGTTGATTTTTGTCAAAAACTTCTACTAGATATAAATCTTGCGGGTGATGCTAAAGCACCTTTGAAGATTTATAGTATGTGTAATTTTAGAACAAATATTTTTATGGGACGTTTAAATCCTCAAACTCTTCAAAGTACGAGTCTCTTTTTTTTAAGGGCAAAAGAATATCCCTAAACAGCCGGTTAAAATGTTCTACAAAAATATTTTTAATAAAATTTTATTATGGTGCTCTGAATACGCCAAAGCTTCAAATGCAACTGGAACGCTAGAAATAAGTGAAAACTTTAAATCTGTTTAAGTACTAATTTCATACTTATCTAGACATCAAATAGTTTAAGCTTTAGACTTCTTTTTCGCATTCAATTTGAAATTTGAATTTTGGTCTCTTCAATAGAGCTGCAAAACTATCGATAGTCGCGCCATTTGATAGTTTCGATAGTTTTTGGCGATGCTATCGATACTATCGATAGTCTCGAAGTTTTGCAATATTGTCTACAGCAAAAAATTTATGTAAATAAAATTTAAAATTATTTTATTTTCCTTAAAGTAAAAAAGTGGAGTTTTTTTTAGAAACTTGAGTTTTATTGCAAATAACCATAAGAAAACGAAAAATTAAGCAAATCGTATATAATTATACAAAAATTAAATTAAAAATAAATAAAAAGCAAAAGAAATTTTTATATTGTCATTAAGTTACCGTTTGTTAGTCCCGGTCCAGACTTGCAATTTTTGTTGCAGCAACTTATTATTATTTTGTGAGAAAGAGCAATAGAAGAATACAAAATGTATATATTTCTATTTCAACACTCTCCCACTTATTCAAGAATTGCTGCAAAAAAAATTGCAAGTTTGGACGGGAACTTAGCTACAATATTTATGCAATATTTTTTTTTATTGTTTAGAAAATCATGTTTTATAATATAAAAAAGGAAAAAGATACGTTATTAATTGTCTAAGCTATTGTAGTTAACCGGCCTTAGCATAGCGTCTAGACGAGACAATTATTTGTCACACCGAATGTCAAACTTCATATACAAAAATGAGCTGACAAAAGCAATTTAATTGTTTATATCAACTTTGACTTTTGTCATAACAAAAAAATGGCTAGTATAGACGCTATGTAAGTTGGCATAAGACATCACACGAAGTAATATGGACTTCTAACATTAAAATTCAAAATCTTTAAAACGAAATCGAATATTAAAAAAAAAAGAAATAAAAAGTGTTTTGCAGGTAATTTACCTAGTTTTTACTTTCGCATATACTAGACCAAATTATGTAAGTAATGAATATATAATATGAATATTAATATATTTTTTTAGATAGTGGCTTATAGACTTTTATATCTTGATTTATTTTCAAATTCATAATTTTGTATCTTTGGTAACAATTTAGTTGATAATTTTCAGTTATCATATAATTTTTCTGCCGTTAATTTTTCACACGTTTTAATTTTTTACCTTACATTTTTTTTAACTAAGGAAATACAAATTATTATTGTAACTTTTTTTGTTTATGAACTATGTATTACTTACAAACAATTTAGCGTTACAAGTGATCTGTAAGCAGAAAGCGGAGACCGTTGAGTAGTCGTCCGCTTCTACCCGCCGCAAAATTTCTTTATGTATCAAAACCCTTAGTAAAAAATATTTGTATTTCTATTTAATTTGGTTTTGGTATTGAAACGGCCATATCTGATGATGAAAAAATCGAAACTTATTTATATATTTTCAAATTTATTTTAGTCGTTCTTTTAAATATTGCAAAGCCGCCATCAGAGCCTTTTTATTGGCATTGCTGATTTTTCTCGATAGTATCGCTATCGGATAAAAACCATCGATAGTCCCCTTAAAACCAAACTATCGATACTATCGATAGTACCATCGATAGTTTTGCAGCTCTACTCTTCAAAGACTTACTGTAGAATCTTATGATGCATATTGTTTGAGTTCATTTAGAAATTTCCTACAGGGCATTCTAAAAACAACAAAAATGTACAACAAAACGTTATTATTGCAGGCAGCAAATTCTTTAAAACAAAACAAAATATTATTTCATACTCCCTGATCAACTTATGCTAACTAACTATTTATGTCCGATTGCTTAAATGATGATTATTTATGTACATAGAAAATGAAAATTGGTTTGATTCCGAAGAAAATTTTAGTCTTTCGTTTTGTCTGATGACTTCCTGATAGGGGACACAAATTCTGCAATATTTGCTCTTCAATTTCAATTTCCGCAATTGTGTTCATTGTATTAAGCAAAGCTCATCTCTGCTTAATATGATTCAAAATCGCACTGCCTTCATAATTATTAATTAATTATTATTTTTCTTTGTGAGAAAAATTTTAATAACGATTTGAAATAACCATAAATTTAATTTCAACTTATTTGAAATTATAATTTTTTTTTCTGGAGAAAATTTAATGAATACTTTACAATAGAGATGAGATGAGCAGCGTAGACGTGATTGAACTGTAAATAACTTTTTCTCCTTCAATAATTCAGCTGAAACGGAATTTTTTATTTATTTTTATTTTATTTAATTTATTATATATTTAATTCTTGTACAACAAGAATTAATCTTATATTTAAAGTACAAGAAAGCAATGATGTTACATTAGAAGATCACACGTTTGTATAGATGAAGTTAAATTAAACTATAAATTATTAACAATGTAACAATGATGATTTATTACTATGCACAGTGGTAAATTCCGGCCAAAAATGTTTTTTTTTTAATTTATATAAAATTTTCATGGTAAATTTTTCCTGACACTTCAAAATATTTAGTATCATTGTTATTTTGGTTATAAAGTTACTATATGGCTATTTATAGTGCTGTAAAGTCAAAAGTTTTTTTTTTTCACATTTTAATATTTGAAAAATGTGATTTTTTTACTTTTGATTCGAAGTAGGCTGTGCTTTTTTCTTTAATTTTTTTTTGCAAATTAGCACATGTTTTTAAAAAATCAGTTAGAAGGTAACCATTCTACGATCGGTTTTATTATTGGTAATACCAATAATGAAGAAATAAAGAAGTTATGGATTTTTGGCCGGAATTGACCACCGTGCGATGGTGCTAAATAATTAAATAAGAAATTCTTAAAACTACTTGCGTTGCTATTAAGTTGCTTGAGCTTGAGAAAGACAATTCCAAAGGCGTGACGCATGTATAAAGAAATGCCATTCAGATACAAGAAGGCGGTGCAAGGGAATTATGATCTTTTTCCCTCTAAGTGATCTGGCAAAGCTAATTTTATCACTAAGATACCGAATAAATACTTTTAAGCAATAGTAAGACTTCACGAATATTTAAAAGATTGTTAAATGAAACGCCGTATAGTCTTGAAGAGCCATGTGACACATGATCATATTTTCCCAGGCCATACAAATATCTTGCAATATTATTATTTAAAACGTTCGGCTTCCTTTTGCAAACAGAATCGCAATTTGCGAAAAGTTCACAACCATACATTAAACCTGGCAGAAGATAAGATTTTGCAATCATTTGTCTAATATTTAAAGGAGTATAGTATTGTGTGGACCAAAGACACAAGTTTGAACTACGAGTGTATTAATATGATTTGTCCAAGTAAGTCTATTATTGAAAATCAGCCCAAGGGTCTTAGCAGCATTTACAGAATTGATTTTTTCTCCGTTTATTAAAATATCAAGACCGATATTAGCATCATGTGTTCTCTTACGAATTATTATGCACTTGGACTAACGAGGATTTAAAAAAAGTCCATTTGCCGTGGCCCAGCACTAGATTCGATCCAATTGATCGTTGAGTCTCAGAATGTTTTCATCCTTTAAGTACATATGAATTTTGCAGTGTACAAAATGTTTTGGCAAATCGTTTACATAAATTGTAAAATGAAGTGGTCCTAGAATTGACCCTTGATGTACACTTCCAAATAAACTTAATGAGGAAGCTTGGGTATCGTTAGAATGAAGAAATTGCGAACAATTTGAAAGGTAAGAAAATAAAAGCCGCGTTGACGTTTCAGAAAAGTTTAAAAAGTGCCTAAGCTTCATGGAAAGCATGCTGTGATTAACCGGGTCAAAGGCTTTTGAATGATCATCAATTTTCCGCCGTATATTTTCAGATACATCCAGTAGCGCAGAAACACAGCTATGATTTGTACGAAAACCTGATTGCAAATTATTATCACTGATGTATGATGATATTTGAAAATGAAGTATTTTTTCCAGAACTTTAGACAGGTAACACAGTATAGCTATAGGACTAAATTTAGAATCACTTCTCGGTACCGGCACTATTTTGCATATTTCCATTTCGACGGAAAAGTGCTAGTCATTATAAAATACTGTTGAATAAATGAGTTATATATGGCAAAAGTACTGGCAGTAACATCTTTATAAATTTTGGGTGCATGTTATCACAGCCTTCGATTTAATTAAATTCGACTTAATTAAATTAAAACATAAGAGGACCTCGGATTGACTCACACAAGAAAATTGAAATGGATTACAACTGATTACAGACAGAGTTATTGGAACTTTGCGATGTTAATTTATTTTAAACGGCGAAAGGGTTTATTAAGCTGTCTCGAAACATAGAAATTAAACGCGTAACAATAAAAAAACCGACACTTTCACCGTTAC
The DNA here is from genome assembly GCA_956483585.1 of Gymnocheta viridis. NCBI lineage: Eukaryota > Metazoa > Arthropoda > Insecta > Diptera > Tachinidae > Gymnocheta > Gymnocheta viridis. The sequence continues at coordinate 9,388,484 of OY101443.1, forward strand.
ATCAATTCTGGTTGCTGTTGTTGTTATTCTGATTTTCATTTTATCGAGAGCACAATGACAGCAAGGTACTTGAGAGCAAGTGTTAGTTCAAGGAGGTGTATAATTGTGGAAAATTAAAGGTGAACAAAGGGACAACATGAAATGGCCGACGTGTAATGCAAAGAGCAGCCAACATGAAATTGTATTTTTGCAAAGGAAGAACAAATTGATTTAAGTGCTGATGACTCAGGAGATGAACTCTCCCTTTCGGGTGCTTCCATTGAAAATGCAAATAATATTTCTGTAATTCAACTTCGTATTAGTTCTGCATTATTAATATCCATTGCAAATCAGCTTCTGACTGCTTTTTTTATTATGATGCTGGACCCATATACTTGATCAGAACAATAATGGATAAGACAGTTTACGTTAAAAACCTCCAGGAAGTAATGCTACCGCATGCTTTTGAGTAAATGCCGCTGGTATGGGTCTTCCAGCAAGACAATGAACCGAAGCATACGAGCAAACTTGAAAAAAGTGATTTTTTGGACAATAAAGTAAATTTAATGGAGTGGCCAGCTTAGTTCCCAGATCTCAATACAATTGATAATTTATGGACAGATATAAAGAAGGGAGTGTCTCAAATACAGCCAAACAGTAATGAAGCTCTTTACACAGCTGTTCAACAAATCTGGATATAATTTCGAAAGAAAGATGCCAAAATCTCGTGAATTCCATTCAAAAACGTTGTACAGAGGCAATTACCAATAACGGACTCGCAACAAAATATTAATTTTAATATCTTAAGACATCATAAATATTGGAAGTTCAAAATCTTTAATTTATTCTTGGTTTAAGTATTTAATTTCAGTATAAAATGAACAATGGTGCTTTTTTTACTGAGTGTTTTTTAAAATTTTTTCTTTTAAGTTTAAGACTTTTTTAATAAAAGAATAAACAAAATAAACGTTTTTTTTTATTTAATATTGTTACACAATATTAATTAGTAGCTTAAGACACATTTTAAATAAAATAAGTTTAACGTATTTAAAAATATATGACGAAAAAAATTATTTTTACCATGATGCTATTTCTTTTATCGCAGCTGTATACTATATGTAGTAAATGTGAACTCTCATCTGTCTCATAGAATAGCTAGACCGCACAAAATATCCTGTAATAACACTCTCTTGATCATGCATGAACATGATTTCAAGAGAAAAAACATGCATGACTCGAAGTGAAAAGCTACTCACAATATCATCTCTATTTTTGAACGATCATGCGGCTTAGACGATACCGAAGAATGTGAATATTTAAAAAAATTAAAAATAACTTAATTAGAATTTAATTCGAATAAAACTATGGGATTTTTCTATATAAATATTCATTCAGCATTGAAAATTGCAACAACGAAGTTCGATTTGTTTTGTGTTGTTAAACAAAAAAGTGTTAAAAGAAATGAGAGTCCTTGTCGTGTTGGCATTAATAATATTGGCTGCTGATTATATACGGGCAAATAAAGTATTTTGAAGGAGTCTGGGGCTGTTCACATGTATAACGTAATGCCAGTTATGGCGATTTTATTCTCTTTACAACGTTTGTTAATAAAATGTTCAATATAAATTTTCAAAAACGTTAGAAATTTTCGATACCCTCGCCCACTTAAGTGTGTTACGTAATATGTGAACAGCTCCAATTTTAAAGAACTCATATTAAACACATGCATACGTTGCCTTTTCGTTTAAGACTGATGCCATTACTGAGGGGAAGGCTAACGGCATTAGCTTGAAGGAAGCTGATGCCATTACTGATCAGGGGACTGATAGGGAGGAGGACCAGGAGGATGAGGAGCAGGAGGAGGAGGTGCAGGAGGAGGAGGAGGAGCAGGAGGAGGAGGACGATGATTACAGTAGTAAGGAAGATTTATCGACTAATACCGGCATATGTACGCAGGCTTGTGCTATTAAGATGCTGGTAAGTAGTGGTTTTTTAAAGTTTGTTTCTCAAAGCCAAACAAATAATTAATAAGAAATTAAATTGAATTATTCTTCAAGTTGAGCGGTGACAATAATATACTTAAAGAATCTTTTAAAATGCGTGCCGAAGGCGTAGATGGAGGCCGATTAGATGAAATATTCAAACGGTGTCTGGAGGGCTCATTGGACGATGAAAATGGGTAAGAAAAAACACAGGAGGTGTCTTGAGGACAACCGGTTAGAACTATGTTCCTTCGCTAAATTCATTTACCATTTAACTTTCGCTCCGGTAGAACAGGCATAATTTTTTTTTTTTTTTTTTTTGATATTTAGCATTCTATCTGTTTAATTTTCTGTCAGAAGAAATAAACATAAACATGCTTTGAAATTTATCCAAAAAAAAAAAAAAATAGGAATATATAAGAATAACAAAAACAACAATAATAAGACATCACCGCGGCAAAAGTGTCGGTTTTTCTTTTGTTGTTCCCTCCCCTTCATACACAAGGTGTCATAAAGAACATAGTTCTAAGAATCGAATACTTTTTGTTCTCTTATTTATTTATTCTTTTATTTCAGTTGCATTGAATACTTCAATTGTGTAAAAACCGAATACGATAAGATAAATTTTTATCGCGCACGGAGATAACGTCTATACTATAAAAAATTTCTTAATTTTTTTCTTTAAATAATTCTAATTTCTGCACTAAATAAGAACAACATTAGCAGCAACAATAACGCATCACTACATGTATTGATTTAGAGGTAAAAGTGTCGGTTTTTTCTTATGTTACTCACCTCTTAATATACAATATGTCATAAAGAACATAGTTCTAAGAATCGATTTTTTTGTTCTCTTATTTATTTATTCTTTTATTTCAGTTGCATTGAATACTTCAGTTGTGTAGAAACCGAATTCGATAAGAGAAATATTACAAAATTTTATCACGTACGGAAATAACGTGTTCATAAAATAAAATTTTTTTCTCTCATTTTTTAAAAAAATATTTCTGTAATTTAAATTTGCACAATTAAAATGGAAATGAAAAAAAAATAAAATACAACAAAATAAAAATACATATCGATCATTAACTCAAACAATGTGTTAACTCAAGCAAACTCGTTCTTCAGAAAACGAGTTTGTCCTTTGCGCCCCCTCCTGAGATCATATGACCCAACAATGTTCCTTATATATTTACTTTTTTTATCTTTTATTTCCATAAAGTTTTAAGTATAAGTTGTGGCATAGTTAGAAAATTCAGGTGGGGGGAGGTTTGTCACTCTCTTTGGCGATGCGAAAGCCATTTCAGTGTACGAATATTTCGTTTTTGTACCATTTTTCTTTCACAGTTCTAAAGGTTGTCCGAAGATTAACGCAAAATTTGAATTAAATAGAAAACAAAGTTATTACTCTTTTGACTGTTAATTTTTTTTATTGAATCATAAGGTTATTAATGGCATAACACATCGGACAAATGACCTCCACGGCTTTGTATCCACATATGCACTCGTCTGTCGAATTTTTCATTGATCATTTTACATAAATGTGGCTGAATTGCGTTGATGCAGCGTTGACTCTCCTCCTTTTATGCACGGCCGTTTATGGTCTTGTTTTGACATACATCTGTGATTTCAAATAACCCCATAACAAGAAATCTAATGATTTTAAATCACACGATCTAGGTGGCCAATTCTGATGACCAAAACGAAGGAGCACACGACCTGAAAATGCCTCATGCGGTGATTGATCTATTTCATAGGCTGTCTGGCATGTGGCACCGTCTCGTGGCACCGTCTTGTTGGCCACATCAATATCATCCAATTTCGGCAGAAAGAACTTGAGTAGAAATAGCGAAAAATTTTAATTTACTTTTGTTGTAAGGTGGTGCAAAATTCCATAAGAATCGGTTAAGTAGATTTAGTTGAAAGTAAAGGCGTGGCACTACCCACTTTTCTAAAAAAAATATATTCTTTATTTAGAGAAGCTCAATATGTGGGCGAAGTTTCACAGGAATTGAATTAGTAGATATAGATAAAAATTAACATTTACTTTGTAAATGTGGGCGTGGCAATGCCTACTTTTCTTATATTGTAATTGTACCATCAGCTGAGCTTAGTGAGTGCGCCAAGTATCATAGTAATCCGTTAAGTAAAATTAGTTGAAATATAAAAATTACGTTCTAAGGGCGTGGCACTGCCCACTTTACAAAAAAAATTCTATTGTTAGAGAAGCTCAATATGTGTGCAAAGTTTTATAGAAACCGAATTATTTGAATATAATTAAAAATTAACATTTATTTTGTAAATGTGGGCGTGTAAGTGTGAAAAGTATTATAAGAATTGAATAAGTCAAAGTAGTTCATATATAACCACTACATTCCTAGGGCGTGGCACTGCCCACTTTTCTAAAAAAAAGAATTCTCTTGTTAGAGAAGCTTAATATGTGTGCAAAGTTTTATAGAAATGGAATTAGTAGATATAGATAAAAATTAACATTTACTTTGCAAATATGGGCGTGGCAATGCCTACTTTTCTTATTATTCTTTGACGCATTGCTAGCTGTACTCAATGTGTGTGCAAAGTGCAAAGTGCATATTGCTTTTGTTTTCTATGTATGAATAAACCACTTACAGATTTAATTTCTTTTACGAAATAAAATTTATTTAAGTTAAATAATTATTTCTATTAAAGTTTTATTTTATTTCAATTTAAATACTTTTCATGCCACCCTCGCTTAAATGTTGCAATATACAGCTATTAGCCATATGAGAACGTTCACAACGATCGGTTTCTCTAGCGATCAGTTTATTGCAGTCGGAAATTATATTTCTAAGATAACGATTGTCAGCTGAGTTGTTGAATAGATAAGTAAAAAATGGTACAATTTCAGATTCATTTAGGGTGTGATCATCGGCCGAGAACTGTAAGGACAAATAACAGAACTGTAATAAGAAATCTTTTCAATTAGTAGCTATTATATTAGGCTTGAGTTTGTCATTTAAAATTATTAGTTCAAACTATTTTGTGTTAAAATATAAATACAGGGAAGGTAACTAGTTCTGTTAATAGAAAAGCAGTATGAAATAACATGCTGTTTTCGGGGGCCGCAACACACACACATCACCTTTTTAGTTGGCTGCCAGTTGTTAGGAGTATCAAATTTAATTATAACAACGTTTTGTAACAACGTTTTATATCATCCAATTACTTCTTTTTTTTTAAGAACAAACACAAACCGCGAAGCCATTTTGGCTTGTCTACAGAAACACCCAGGGTCTAGGCAGGACTCGAACCTGCGACCCCTCGACTAATAGTCTAGCACGCTATATACTAGTCTACGGGGGTCCCCGAATACATAACCTTTTTATTAATTGTTCATATTCACTTTATGACATTAAACAACTAAATTCTTCGGCATAAAATTTCCTAAGCAGCTTTTTATTGTTTTCCCTTTTATTATTGTCAAGAAAATTTTATATTGACCGAGCGAGCTTCTCAATAATGTCGTAAAATGAATATGAATAATTCGCTTAAATGTTTGATGTTCCCAATAACTGACAGCCACATATAAATCGTTGAGTGGATGTTGCGGCTTCTTGAAAATAGTTTCCCTTCTGCCGGCTTCATGTTGTCAAAATTAATTAGCTGCTCCGGTATTCATTTCGAAATAAAAATATTTAGAATTAAATTTTTTATTTGAAGAACTCAAGCCTGATGTAATAACTTTCTTAAGGCCGTTTCGAAGGACCATATAATGCGAAATATTTGTTCTGATGTTTTTACCAAATTATGTTTTTTCATAATACAATAACGTATACACTTGGCATTTCTGACAGCATTACGCGACCCATTGGCAATATCTTCGAAGCCAGCTGAAAAAAATTTACCAAACTCTTGTTTTATATTTTTCTATTAGATTGTTTGCACTAAAAATTATAAGAGTGACAAGTAAGTGTGCTCTTGATAAGCTCTTTATATGTTTTTGAAAAGCTTCAAGAGAGCTTTGTATGTTTGTTAAAAAGTATTGAATATTTTATGCTGCAAAGTAACAATTGGAATTTTATGTGCAAAATTAAAATTATTCCGATGCGTATGTGCGACATGCCTGATTGTTATTGTTTGTTTCTAATATTTTGAATGCAATGCTAATTAATTTTAAAAAACGAAAACATTAAAGTATCATAGTATTTTCTTACAAATATTATTAGAGATAATCTCCCAAAAATATAAGATTTTTACTCACCTTCAGTTATTTCAATTTTTTTGGTATTTTCTTCATCTTCGTAACAGTCGATGACGGAAGCTTTTGCCAACTCCATTAGGCCATCAAGTGATTGCTAAAATAAAAATAAAAGAAATAAAACTAGATGAATTTCTAGCAAAAAAAGATAATTTCTTATTAGCGGTATTCAGTGTTTCCTGCAAATGGTCTTGCAAAAGTGCTTATTTATACAAGAGTAGCAAGTGCAAGTGTAGAGTAAAAATATGCTACAGCACTTTGCATGTGCTACGATGCAATACCATTTGCACAAGATTGTAAATTGCGCTATTGAGTTTAGCAAAGCTGCAATGTTGCAAGTTGCAAGTGCAAATTTGTGTATTTTTTTTTTGTTTGATAAGATAATTTACATTTTCATTTTCGCCATACCATTTACCAAACACTGAGCTGTGTGAGTATGTAGTAGAATATTTTCAAACAAAGGATATGACGCGATATCAACGATAACAGATTAAAGCAATTCATTTTTTTTTGCTATTTGATTACACCGTGCAACAAAATTTTTTCCGCATAAATAATTTACAAACTAGATGCAATAAAATCTCGTAATCATTTCCTCGTCTTTTGTCTTCTTAACAGCGCTATTTTTAAGGAGGCACAATTGAAAATATATATTTTTTTAGCCATAAATATTTTACATAATTTCTTTGGGCTGTTTAAGTTTAAGGTAGAAAATACTATTTGAGTTCGAGTCAAACCAACTACTGTTGAACATACTTGTCAAATAACTAGTTTAAATTTATCAAATAAATCAAAAACTCAACTATGTAGGTGTCAAAAAAAAACAAAAAAAACAAATTTACTTAAGTATTATTGAAACCAAAAAAGTTTTTCTGAAGTAAAAGTAAAAATTAGGAAGGAAAATTGTACAATTTAGTGATGGTAAAAATTATTGATCATGGTGAAGTTGTGTTTGTTTTAAAACAATAGATAAAATAACAATTAATTTTTTGAAATAGAAGCTTTGAATTTTAGTTTTTGAAATTCGGTTATATTTACAGAAAAGTTTAAACTAATTGTCATAATAATTTTATAATTTATAATTATATTTTACTGTTTTAATCAATTAAACTATAAATATAATTAAAATTTAATGGAATATACAAATAGTAAGAATAATTCGATTTATTTTTCTTATTCTATTTTTGATTTCCTCCTTTGCTACAATTCAACTCGTCCTGCTCTTTTTTTGTGTGTTATCCTTAAATATAATACCTGTAGAGTTTCCTTAATTGCGATTGTTAAAAATATGATAACAAATACTTTCATTTTTTTCCGCCAGCTCTATCTTTATCAAATCGATTGCTTTATATTTTAGTAGAAGTACAACTAAAACTGAATATTGTTTAAGATTTTTCAATTGTTTTATACTGAAATTTTTTTTTCACACTGAATTTTTATTGTACGAATAATTAAGTGTGTGAATACCACCAGCCTGATTAATAATGTGAATGAAAAAAAAACAACGAGCCAATTTAAAATAAATCATGATAATTATTAAATTTATTAATCGAGATTGCCTCGATATTTTTTTAAAAAGATTTTCAAAAAAATAAATCATGATATTTATGTAATTGTTCTCTAAAAAAATAAAATATTATGTCTATGAATAAAATTACTTTAAACGTTTTGGGCTTAAAATAACTTTATAGTTCACCAAATCAGATCAAGGGAGAACAGATTTTATTTTTTCTGGAGGGTCTTATGACCATTTTGGACCCTAAATTATATTTTTCCAAGCCTTTGACACTATTTTTACAGTGAAAAAACGCGTAACAATAAAAACTCGACATTTTTACAATTCGATCAAAGCAGGAACAGTTGTCCAAATATGGTTTAAATCTTTTACAAGTGCTTTTTTGGAATTAATTTTTTTCAAAACAATAAAATATAATAATTTTTTTTAATCTGTAAAATTAGTTTTTATTTGCTTAATGTGACAAAATATGTTCATTGCGTTATTACGAAAAAAACAAAATTTTTTAAATTTGAATTAAATATTTCATGTAGTGGACTCTTATGTAAAACATATTTAACTCAGCATATTTATCGTCACACTAATAATAATTCTTTGTTAAGAAGAACTTGGCCGACTACTAATTTAATTTCGTAATAATTTTTTATTTTCATTTAAATCAACTTAAAATAAAAACTATATACAGGCGAGTTACAATTTTTACAAAATAGCTGCAAGTGCATGAAAGGATTTACTTTCCACCACCACCGCCGCCGCCACCACCGCCGCCTCCTAAAGAACCACCACCACCACCTCCTCCTCCACCGCCGCCCAAAGGCATGGGATTTGGCAAAGGATTGGGATTAGGATTTCCTAAAAGAATAATATATAGTTTTTTTTAAATAAATATCTCATGATAATATATTTCATTCCTTCGTACTCACCCACAGCGCAGGCTATTAAAGCCAAAACCACAATAAACAAAGCGTAGAAATTCATCTTCCTGAAGTCAATATCACAATGATGTAGAATTTGTTACGAAAACGAATATTTATATTCAGATTTAAATGCGTTTTTTTATTATTTGCAACTATTTTAATATTCTAAGAAATTTGAGTAGACAAAAAATATTTATGGGATTTACCATAAATTATCATGATCTGTTGTAAACAAAAAACTATTAATTGACAAATATGACAGATGTTGCGCTGTAGACAGAATCATAAATATTTTAATTTAAAAACAAACTTTCTTTATCAGTTTTAAACGCAAATCAATTGTAATGGTTCTATAGACTGGCGAAACGTGACAAATATTCCACGTAACCGACAGACAACCACCTTATCTTGGTAAAGTAAAACTAATCGAATTGATTGAAATTATTGTTATAATAAAACCCACAAAGGAAATTTAAAATTTTAGTGCTTACGATCAGCTTTAAAATAGACGGACGCTGGTACTGATCCAGGGGCATCCTCTGGAGAGCTTAACGGTTCAGTCTCCCTCACACACCTGTCTCGCGTTTTGCAATCGCACTTATGTCTATGTCATAATCGAAGCTACCATCTTATTTATAATTCAAATAAAAATTATTCAACTAAATAAATTAAATATGTTCAAATAATCGAATAAAATTTTTTCGAATAATCGAATAAAAATTATTCGAATAATCGAATAAAAATTATTCGAATAATCGAATAAAAATTATTCGAATAGTAGCTATTCAACAAAACGAATGATAATCATTCGCCCAATCTAACAAAAATTAACTAACTGACCGAATAAAAATTTTTGGACTAATCGGATGAAAATGAATCGACTTATCGATTATATATTATTCAACCAGCCGAACAAAAGTGGTCCAAGCTAAACGAATAAAAATTACTCAACCAACCCAATAAAAACTATTCGCCTAAGCGGATAGAACTTATTCGATCAATAAAATAAAAATTTATCAAATAATCGTGTAAAAATTATCTTCATCTTCAAGTTTTACGAGCACCATCAATAAAAGAAATATTAGAAATTCGATTAATCAAAGATTTTATTTTCAATTTTACATTATTTCAATGCCAACAAAAGAAGATAAACACAAAATTTTTGAATTTCTCAAAAGTTTTCTAAATCTATAAAAAATATTCGATTAATCGAAGCGAAAAAAATCATTTTCTCAAATTTGAAATATTGAAACCCTTTACAACTTTTTTTATTCTATTCGCAGTTATTAGAATTTTTTCGCCTCAAATTTTAAATTTAAATTTGGTAACACTAAAACACCAATAATTGTTACTCGAGTAAAATCTATTCGATTGATCAAAGAAAATATATATTTTTTTCTTTTAAAACCAGCAAAAGAAGAAAAACGAAAGTACTGAAGCTTCACAATATTTGTCATCCGACTAAAAATTATTGGTTTTATTCGGGGAAAAACAATTCAAATAAAACCTATTCGGTTAATGGAAGAGAAATATTTTTTGGGAACTTACAGTTCAGTATTTTTTTTTTAAACTAGCAAAAGAGGAAAAAGGAAAATACTGAAGCTTCACAATATTTTTGCCATCCGATTAAAAGTTAGTTATTGGTTTTATACAAAAAAAAATAATTCAAATAGAGAAATATTTTTTTGGAACTTACAATCAAATATTTTTTATTTCAAAACTGAAGCTTCACAATTGTTTTGTCATCCGATTAAAAATTATTGGTTTTATTCGAACGAAAAAATAGCACTGCGGGTTTCGAATAAAATTTGTTCGGTTCATGTTGGAATTTTCAATTCAATATTTTTTAAAGCAACAAAAAGATAATATAAATCACTTGAGCTCTAACAACTGTCACCTAGAGAATCGAATATAAATTATTCGATTAAAATTTATTTCTGTTAGTTTTTACGAATTTCTTTTTATAATACCAACAAAATAAGTAATAATTAAAGGCTGCAAAAATAATGAAATATTTTAACGAGAAATATAATAAAAATTATTCGTCTAAAAAACTAAAATTATTTGATTAAAACATTTAAGACTGCGCGATTAACTAAATTTTTAAAAATTTCTAAATCAGGTTTTCATAATTGAAAAATTAAAATGAAATGTGGAAGTTGTCGAAAATAATGAAACATAACTGTTTTTGTTCTTATTCGAATAAAAATTACTCGATTAACAATATATATTTATAGTTTTTAAGACCACTTTTTTATAACAGCAATCGACTAATCGAAGAAATATTTTTTGAATAATCGCTAAGATAAGATTGATTGTTTTGACACTGTTTTTAATATTAATAATATATAAATAATTTGTCAAATAATTCCAAGAAATAGCACTTTATTCACATTTATTTTTGGTCGTTGAAGCAGTAAAAAAAATAAATTTTAAAAAATATAAAACTTAAGGAACGGTGTTTTATTTACGACCACCGCCACCACCTCCACCGCCATATGTACCACCGCCACCACCTATAGGACCACCGCCACCGCCACCTATAGGACCACCCCCACCGCCACCTCCATATGGGCCACCGCCTCCGCCTCCCCCACCAATTGGACCTCCTCCACCGCCTCCTGTTCGACCACCACCACCACCACCGCCATACTGAGCATTACAGATTAAGCCGCTTATTAGCAGTAGACCAAGAGCCAACAATATTTTCATTGTTTAAATAAAACTTTATTTCATTTTAAGAAAAATCTTTTGCTTTTATACTTTTATAGAAAAAAACCCCTTAAATATTTGTTGCAAGTACTAACACAACTGCAAAAAACAGACAGATAGACAGACAGACAAACAGACACACAGACAGACATCTGGGACTTCATTGAAACACAATGTGTTAACTGAAATGAAATAAATTCAAGTCGTTCTTGTGACAAACTGTCTTGATGATCATTAAAAAGAAAATCGTGTTAATAGAAGAGATGGGATGGTGAGTAACTTTTCACTCATGATCAAAGCAAGCTCGTGAACAAAGTAACTCATGCAATGTCACAGAAGCTATCTCTCACTTAAAACTTATGAAAAAAAGTGAAATTAATAAAATCATTTGCAAAATTTTTACCATTCAACTTTATTAAAACGGTTTTTATGGCTTCAAGAAAAAATTAATTATTATAAAAACTTCTCACTTCTTTTATATACAATTATTAATCCAAAAACTGTAGAGCGATTTCCAGTGGTTGACAGGTTTCACATAGAAACATTCTTCCAAACAGCCGTTCCCGAGGGCGGTTTCAGTCTTCTGAGATCGACACTTTTACTTTAAAACTAAATCACATGGTTCGCACATCTCGATCTGTACATTATAGTATTTATAATTTTTTAAATTTAACTTTTATGAGGCCTTCTTTGTAAATAATTTTTTATATTAAATAAATTTAAACATATTTACAATATGCAATTCATATTAATTTATTGATTTTTATTTAATGTTACTTAAATAAGCTCCATAACAATTAACATGTCAATATAAATATTAATGCCAGTTATAAATATTAAGTAGAAAACAATAATTTGTTTCATTCAAATTAAATTAAATATTAGTTAATTACTGTTGGGTATTTTATTGGCCAGGTAATGGGTTTTGATGTTGCGAGAAAAAGTACCCAATGCGCAGTTTGTAAGTTACTCTTATCCCTCGTCTTACACGCTGCATTTTAATGAAATTGTAGAAACTTGAAATTTTTGTAGGAAAAATTGAGAAATTTTTTATACAGGATTTATAAAAGGATTTCCCTAATAAGCAAGAAAACAAACGAAAAAAGCAGAATCAGCAGAGAATATTGGCAACTAGATAAACAAATTAAACGTGCAATAAGAGATGACAGACGAACATATATTGATAATAGGGCCGCACAAGTAGAAAGAGCTGCCGCACTCTCAAATATGAAAGATCTTTTCACAACAAAAAAGAAAATTTCTGGAGTAAAAAGTAGAAGAAACTTAACCGTGAAATACACGAACGGACAAATCGGCGACCCGAAGTTATCTTCATGTATCTCCAAAAAATTTTGTTTAGAAAATTGAGTCTAAAGTTTCAACATTATATACAAAAATAATTATTAGATGATCCGAATTTGCACTACTTCCGAAGCAAAGGTTCAGCATCTTAGATCTGGTTTCATTCGTGAGCTCTCGAGCTTTTAGGAGAAGCGGTCTTATCTAATTTTTTTTTTTGGTTTTGAATATACGTGAAATTAACTTCGGGACGACGAAATGTCGACGGCCAACTAAAGAACAAGAAAGAACATTTCGAACATGTCCGCAACAGTGAACGTCATGAAGTCTGTCCAACCCACATCCCACACGAAAGTATCTTTGCAATCAGAACCAATACACCGATCAGAAAGAAATTTATCAACACTATTAAAAGTTTTAAAACTGGAAAGGCCGCCGGATTGTGATATTTCAGCAGAAGTGTTAAACAATAATCCCCAACAGTTTGCCGCAATTCTTCATCCACTTTTTAATAAAATCTTGTTATCGCATACATTTTCTTTGGATTTCCTACAAAGAACAGTAATTGAACTGCATTAAAAAGCTGATGCTACAGACTATAATAACTGGAGAGAGGCATAACTATTCTACCCTCCATTATGAAAATTTTTATGGAAATTATACTTGAACGTATGGTTGAACATATTAATGCTAAGTCCGTCGTAAACAAGCGGGCTTTCGTGCAGAGCGATCGTGTATCGTCCAAATTAATACTCTGATAATTATTATTGAGCAGTCCATAGAAATGAGGTCCCCATTATACAGTCTTTTTGTCGACTATGAAAAAGCTTTCGACTCAAACAACATGGAATATATTTGGGCCAAATTAAGGAACATTGGTGTGCCAGACAAAATTATCTTAATAATAAGCAGCAGCTAGGTTGTTAGACAAGGTTGCGTGCTCTCGCGCCAGTTATTCCTGATGGTATCAAGATCAAGACGTGTAACCGAATATAAATCTAGAGGTATTACTTGCAACCCTGTTCATTCCAACTAGAACTTGGAGTCCTTTGACTATGTAGACAATAAGTGTGAGCTCGCGTTCTGATTTGCAAAACAAGCTGAACGATTTAGCTAATGATGAGTCTTTACAAGTTGGCGTTAATAACTGCTGATTTTTCGATTAAAAATTGATTTTATGATTTCAATTTAAAATCATGAAATGAATACAATGAAAATGATTCAATCGATATTATGAAATCAATTCACATATTAATTGAAGTAATTGTAATCGAATTCAGTATATTTGCAATCAAATTTTAACCAAAATCAAAATCTTTGTTCTGCTCAAATAAAACTCCTTCTTATTTATCTATATTATTAATAGCCAAACACGTCTTTTTAAATCTTTTGCTTTTATACTTTTATAGAAAAAAACCCCTTAAATATTTGTTGCAAGTACTAACACAACTGCAAAAAACAGACAGATAGACAGACAGACAAACAGACACACAGACAGACATCTGGGACTTCATTGAAACACAATGTGTTAACTGAAATGAAATAAATTCAAGTCGTTCTTGTGACAAACTGTCTTGATGATCATTAAAAAGAAAATCGTGTTAATAGAAGAGATGGGATGGTGAGTAACTTTTCACTCATGATCAAAGCAAGCTCGTGAACAAAGTAACTCATGCAATGTCACAGAAGCTATCTCTCACTTAAAACTTATGAAAAAAAGTGAAATTAATAAAATCATTTGCAAAATTTTTACCATTCAACTTTATTAAAACGGTTTTTATGGCTTCAAGAAAAAATTAATTATTATAAAAACTTCTCACTTCTTTTATATACAATTATTAATCCAAAAACTGTAGAGCGATTTCCAGTGGTTGACAGGTTTCACATAGAAACATTCTTCCAAACAGCCGTTCCCGAGGGCGGTTTCAGTCTTCTGAGATCGACACTTTTACTTTAAAACTAAATTTCTTCATCCACTTTTTAATAAAATCTTGTTATCGCATACATTTTCTTTGGATTTCCTACAAAGAACAGTAATTGAACTGCATTAAAAAGCTGATGCTACAGACTATAATAACTGGAGAGAGGCATAACTATTCTACCCTCCATTATGAAAATTTTTATGGAAATTATACTTGAACGTATGGTTGAACATATTAATGCTAAGTCCGTCGTAAACAAGCGGGCTTTCGTGCAGAGCGATCGTGTATCGTCCAAATTAATACTCTGATAATTATTATTGAGCAGTCCATAGAAATGAGGTCCCCATTATACAGTCTTTTTGTCGACTATGAAAAAGCTTTCGACTCAAACAACATGGAATATATTTGGGCCAAATTAAGGAACATTGGTGTGCCAGACAAAATTATCTTAATAATAAGCAGCAGCTAGGTTGTTAGACAAGGTTGCGTGCTCTCGCGCCAGTTATTCCTGATGGTATCAAGATCAAGACGTGTAACCGAATATAAATCTAGAGGTATTACTTGCAACCCTGTTCATTCCAACTAGAACTTGGAGTCCTTTGACTATGTAGACAATAAGTGTGAGCTCGCGTTCTGATTTGCAAAACAAGCTGAACGATTTAGCTAATGATGAGTCTTTACAAGTTGGCGTTAATAACTGCTGATTTTTCGATTAAAAATTGATTTTATGATTTCAATTTAAAATCATGAAATGAATACAATGAAAATGATTCAATCGATATTATGAAATCAATTCACATATTAATTGAAGTAATTGTAATCGAATTCAGTATATTTGCAATCAAATTTTAACCAAAATCAAAATCTTTGTTCTGCTCAAATAAAACTCCTTCTTATTTATCTATATTATTAATAGCCAAACACGTCTTTTTAGATCCCTTTTAAGGCCGTAATACTGAACCGATTTTGCAAAGATTTATATATTTTCAAACGGGTTTTTACATAAATGTGCACAATCTTAATTTTATTTAAATCGGTTCAATATTTATGGCGCCATAAGCGTTTAAAGTTGCTACTAACACATGCACACTTATTACACATGCATGTACGAGTATCAGATTCAACTTGAAAAACAAACAATGTGTGCATGTGTGTTTCTTTAATTTGCTTTTGCATAGAAATGAGACAGAGTTTTAATTTGTTTATTTAGAATATTGTTTTATTTTTGTATTTTATAGTATGTGTTTATATAAATGTTTAATATTAATTTCTAGAACGCGGTCGATTGAGTCAAGCGCTGGATATACTAATAGAAATAAAGCTGACTCTGATAATTTTGAATTACCAACAAATGACAATTTTTAATTGTCCTTTAAGGGAATTGATTGAAACCGCATGATTTTAACAAAAATTTTATTACAATCTTGCAATTAAGTCAATTTGCATTCAATGATTTAAAAACAATAATGAAAAAATGATTTCAGAAAGATTGCAATGCAATCACAAAATTTTGCAATATTGACAATCTTTCATTTAGAAAACTGAATTCATTATGATATCAAGCAGTTTTTTACAGCTCTGGCGATACAGCGATATAATGTGTTATACTAATAACTTTGTGGTTAATGATTCCATTCCCGATAAAAACTATAGGTGTCAAGGCACACAAGTTGAAATGGTGTCAAAACTTGTGTTTGCTATAAAAAAAAGTTTTATATGCGAGGGCGGTTTGATAGTTCCGCGACTTTTTATATTTCCAAAGCACTAACCTTGAATAAATACAACACTGGTCCTGTTAAATTTTAGCTATTACTAGACTGCTGTCGAATTTTGGGGATGCTCGGTTTATTAGTTCGCTTTTAACAGCCATTGAAAGTACACAACCTCGTTAATTTTAACTGAATTTTGTGTGTTCACTAAAAGTAATTTTTTACATAAAAAAACTGTTAGAGAAACCAAAGAAAGGGTTAAAAGTAATATGGGGAATCCAAACCATCAACTTCAATGGTTGAAAAGTGGTTTACGAAGTTTCGTTGTAGTCGTACCAGCACAAATGATGCCAAACGTTCGGGTCGCTCAAAAAAAGGTCGTCGTCACGCCAGCCAGAAATAGTGCATAAAATCCATTGAAATTGTATTCGACGATCGCCGAATGAAAGTGCATGAGCTGTCTGAGACTATAGGCATCTCTCATCCGACTGAATACATCACATTTTGCATGAGTATTTGGATATGAAAATCCATCCGGGCGATGAGTGCAGCGATTGCAACCAAATGACCATTTCAAAGGAGTATTTGGCAAGGTTCAAGCACAATCCGATGGAGTTTTTGTGCCGAAACATGGAAAGTTCCAGCAAAGTCTTTAGATTAATCAACTTGTTTTCAAATTTGAAAAAATTACTGGCTGATAAGAAATTTGGATCAAACGAAGAGGTGGATTGTCAATGAAATAAACATTGAGGGTGCTGAGAAATCTGAATATCTGGAGGAAATAAAAAAATAGAAAGACTCTGAACTAATAATTGTATCGAGCTTAAAAGAGACTATCTTGAGAAATAAAACGATTTTTTTGCGCACAAAATTCATTTTTTCCAGAAAGTCAATTAACTATCAAACTGCCCTCCCTCGTATTATGTACGAGTATCTAAACATATTTACTCAAGTAAGTTTATTTCTACAACAACAAAAAACAACTAATTCATCTGAATTGTTAAATTCAAACAGCAATCAAATAATTTCAGAGTGACGGAATTATCAGACTGTCCTCGTAATATAAAATCAAATAATTAACATTAGAAAAAATTTGTTGAGCTAGTCACGATTCTTATTTTCTACAAATGCAAAGTGACAGAAAAATCTAGAAGCCCTTTTATTTAAATTTTATATTTATTTACAGTTCAGATTTTATTAAAGCTGCTAAAAGTCAATTAATCAACAAAATGTTTAGCGGCCATAAGGACGGTTACCACCACCACCTCCACCTCCACTAGGGCCTCCTCCGCCACCGCCGCCATATGGTCCGCCACCGCCGCCATATTGTCCGCCACCGCCGCCATATTGTCCGCCACCACCTCCACCATATCGGCCTCCACCGCCACCATATTGGGCACTACTTAAGAAAATGCTGATCAGCAATAAACACAGAACCAACAAACTTTTCATGCTTAAAATTTCTGCTTTGAAGTTATCTGTTGCAAGTTGTGCGCTTTTATACTTTTTTTCGAAGTTCAGTGTAGTTTATCTGAACTATAAATCTATTTACATATTTGAAAATATTTGTTTTTTATTACTTTTTTTTTCTTTTTGAAGGTCATTCATTAATCAATTGCGCAAATATTCAAATAACTTTTAAATTTCTAAAGAAACTATATTTTAGTTGTTGTAGTTTTTCCAAAGGTTATCAGCATTCAGTTATACTAATATCGAACCCTTTGCGCCAAATTATCATAAGCGAAATATCCTTCAAACACTGTTTGTATGATTTTAACGTAAGCGTTAATTCATATACTTATTATAAATAAAACATGCTTTAAAACTAAGAAAAGAAAAGTTTCTTCTGAAAAATGTATATGCTGATGCTTAAGATAATTTGGCTCTAAAAGGTCGATATCTTGTGGTTTGTTGTATTTTATTTTATTTATTTTTAATATAAATTAACTGCGTTTTACTTGAAAGTAAATTTTGTAGTTCGTACAATTATATTTGCTGCATTTATTTAACTATTGACTTCAACTTGAAAATTTTATGATTATGTCCGAGAAAAACATCTAGTGTCATGATCTCTTGCTGGACGACCCATAGTTATGATAGATATGTTTTGTATCAAAAAAAAAGTAACACCGAATATAAAGTATTAATGCAAGGCAGTTTCGAAAAAAAAAAATTTTTTGCCGAGCGTAGGGTTCGCAAACATACATTTTTCATCATATCCTCGGCATTTACAGTCGGATCTTAAAGTGTGATATATTGATATTCTTGTCTCAAAGAGACCAATGTTTTGCTTTAATATTCATTGACTTCAAATATCCCGTTTTAGTATTTACCCACCAGATCTTAGTTCTTACCACCCAAATGCATCACCCTAATATCAGAAAATTAAAGCTCACAAAAAATTATTAAACTTTTGCTGAGAAAGTATTTCGATAATTCCTGCAGGACTATTTTAAAATTTTTTTTTTTTGCCGAGTGTAGGGGTTGCATTTAAATGAGTAGATAAAGTAGTACTATGAAGACATTTATTTTTATTTTCCTACTGTGCTTTCGAGTTGAAGATTTTGCCCATTTTTCTAATTTCCGCTTTGGCTATCACATCCAGTTGTTCAAAATGCGTTCACCCTTTCGTTTCCATTGACGAATCCATGGTTAAGTACTTTGGCCACCATTCAGGCAAACAATTTATAATGGGCAAACCTGTGCGATACGGATATCGTAATTGGGCGCTGACCAGCTTTGATAGTAATTGTTATACATTTGTCATATATTGTGGAAAAACTTCCGAGTCTTTAGCGTTGTGATGGGTTTGTTAACAAAAACGCCAACAAAACCAGAAGAAGATGCTGTTTACATTGATTTTTACGAATTATGACCTGCTTTTAGACCTAAAGAACTACTGTAACCTTGTATGAATACAGAACTAAACGCTGGCCATTGATTTCCTTAAAGGATATGCGTAAAAAGCCTTCGGCTGAATACGACCATACCCTCGATAAGACAACGAAGTCTTTATGGTTAGTTGGAAAGATAATAATGTTTGCACGATTGGGACAAATTTCGATACTTTAGAGCCTATAGGGAAAGTTAAAAGATGGAGTTCTATTAAGAAAGAAAAGAGTGATGTAGACGTACCACATGTTTTCTAAAGTTATAATAAAGGCATGGGAGGAGTAGATGAAATGGGCCAGTCTATAGGAATTTACCGAATTGCAGTGAAAAGAAGAAGTGGTTAAGGGTGTCGTTTACTTACGTATTCGATAATACTATTTCAAATTCGAGGAGATTGTACTGGCATTAAAAAGCCTGATCATCGTGTTGATCAGTTAAGATTTTGCAGGTATATGTATAGCACGCACGTATCAGAGTGACAAGAAGTACAATAAAGCTTGGCAAACGTCATCTAGAATTGACGAAGAAGACAGAAAAAATAATGGTCTTAACTCCTAAGCCAACCTATATGTGTTATATGCTCAAACATCATGTGATAAGTGCCTGAAAATGCTGTGTTTGGAAAGAGGATGTTTTGCAAAATATCAATCCTAAGCGTCCACTGTACTTAACTTAGTACACTTCTAAAAATACAACTTTGAATAATTTTTTTCTATTTTTTTCTTTTATAGTATATGAAAAAAAAGTCTTTTAATGCTGATATTAAAAATTAAATGATTAAAATTGTTTATGGTTTTCGTTGTGGCATTAGTGGGTTGATGAAAATATGTAACAAAAATTATTTAGTGTGCAAATAAAAAAAGGTAAAGAAAAATAAGATAGTTGAGCGGGAAAATGTTATCCCTAAAAAATTCCCCAGCACGAAATTTTTATAGCCAAACACGAAAACATATCACCGATTTGGGAAAAACTTACCTGAACTGGGAGTTTTCAAAAAATCTCTGAACTAGTGAAACAGCAGGTGGCATTAAGTTTTTACAAAGGAAGTTAGCAAACTAACTCGTTAGATCACACTCATTCAAAAATGATTCAAGTGAATAAAAATAACCCACTAAATCACTAAATCACTAATATATTTACAAAAACTTTATGTGTTTTCTTAATTTATTTTTCCAAAAAAACGTGGTTTACACAAATTGAAAGAAATTAAAAATTTCCCCTTAAGGGAAATTTTTTTTTCTAAAAATTTCTTTCTTTAATTTTAAGGATAATGCTAGGAACACAACTGAGACGAACGACGAATTTCGGTCCAACGCGACGAAATTCGTCGTATGAAGCACAATAACGATGACAAAATAACAGCTGTTATAATTGATAGTTATTGTTTACTGTTTGGGCAAAGAAATAAAATAAAAAAACTGAATGAAAGAATTTAAAATTTTGAAAATTATTAGAATAATTAATATAATGCTTATAATGGTGAAAGCTTTTTTGCTTGTACGTAAATAATTACGAAGAAGGTGGTGCGTACGGCCGGTAAACATTAGTATAAACGACTTTGAATTCCAAAGAAGTGCTTTTGCAGAACTGAAGTTCAAGGATGAAGAACACTTCTTTAGAGCAACAAGAATGAATGTTTAAAAGTTTAATGCTCTTCTAACTTTGCTTAAGGAAAGACTATAAAGGTTTTCAAGAAGAACGCCTATTGATGAGGAGATGCAAGATTATACAAACATTCGTGTTTTTATTATTATCTCACAAGCATCCATTTTTTCAAAATTATTTAACAAAATATATTTTTTAATTTTATTTTGTTAGCTTGTTTTATATAACAGCTGGTAGTGTGACCGTACTAAAGAAATTAATTCATACTTAAAAAAGAAACATTAACAAAAACACAACTAAAACCAATTTTAGAAGTTAATTATTTTATATATTTATTGTAAATGTTATAAAATAACGATAAAACATTTATTAAAGTAATAAGAAACATTATTTACTAAGAAACTTAAAAACTAAAAACGAAAATGGTCACATGGTACTGATTTGTTCGTCGTTCGCCGGCCTAAGAAAGAGAAATAAATCTATTGGAAAGTTCGCCGTGTATGACGAATTTCGCCGTCGCCATGATTGTGTGTATTTTCATATACACTAATGTATTTTAAATTTGACGACGAATATTCGCCGTCAAAATTTCGTCATTCGTCTCAGTTGTGTTCCTAGCATAAGTTTTATATGCTTTACTAGTTCCCTTTTGAGATATTTTTAAATTTTAAATATTAAAAAAAATCCTTACAAAAAAAACTTTATATATTTTCTCAAATTTTTGAAAAAAAATTTACACAAATTTTAAGAAATAAAAATGTTCCAATTTGCATAAATTGTCTTCCTCAAGTAAATTTTTTCAAATTACTTGAAAATGTTTAAATAAATTTAAAAAAAACAATATTACTATTTGCTGGTTATCTTTTCAATTTCAGATACAAATTAAAATTTGTCTTTTCCGTAGTTTTGTTCGCTATTCAAATATTTATTTTTATATTTAAAAATTTTATATACAAAGTTTATTTTTATGCACAAAATCTTGAAATTTCATAGTTTAATTGCGAAAATTACAGTAAACAAAATTTTCCCAATTAAAGAAATTTCCCACATAGAATAAGTTTAAGAAATTTGTACAGAATACTGATTGATGGTTTTGTGCTGCATTATTATTTAATATAAGTTTTGTGAATTTAAATTTTTTGAGAATTTAAAAGTATTTTTTTTTTAAATATGTTCAAAGCAATGAAAATGTTATAATATACAAATTTCTCTAAAAGGAAAGTGGGAAAGTGGTCCTAAAAATTGCTGTTTGTGTAAAACAAGTATATTTCCGTATAAGGAGGGTGTTACACTAAACAAAAAATACTTTTTGGTGGATATATCCAGGCGCAATATTTATTTCCGAACATAAGCAATAAAGTCGGCAGCATGACGTCACAACTACGTTCATGTACAAGTTTTTGCTTTTAGGTGGAGAACACTTAGTGCACATTGGACATAAATCTAAAAATTTCGTTGTGAATGAATGAATACATTGGTTTCAGCGGTTTTTAATGCAATTTGTTGTGTGAAGCTTTTTTTTATTTATTCTTTATTTCATTTAAAAAATTACACATGTTTTATACTTATATTCATATATATTTTTTCACGTCACAAGCTTTTTTTATTTAATTCGCGGGAAAAACGAATGTCAGCCGAATTTGACAGTTTATTTTAAAATATTTTTCTGCGCTCCACACGTAAACATATTGTGTGGACAATAGAATTTGACATTTGAATACATAATTATTTCCAGGCTTATTGTACGTGGAGGCCCCTCAGTTAGGCCGGCGGCATCATTGCACCGCACTTGTTTTAGTTTTTACTTAGAATTAAACTAAATAAATATCGTCGGTCACAGGTTGACAACTCTTAACTCGCAAAAAAAAGCGAATCGGGTTTTTGATGCCAAAAGACTGTGTTTGTCCTTCTGCATGTTAGTACGTTTCATTTCTATTTTTTTTTTAATTTCCTTCCCTACTTCTCCTACTAATTTTGGTTTTTTTATTTACTTCCAATACGGTTTAGTAATGGAGTAATAACGTTTTTTTTTTGTCTCCTGAAAAGTACAAAAAAACATGTTAAGAGTTGTCAACCTGTGACCGACGATATACTAATTTTACGATTGAATACAAAATTTGCTTGCCAAAAACAAAATATGTTTTTTAATAACTATTTTAATTATTATAATCATTTTAGTTAGTTTTATGATCCCACAAAAATTTACGACACTTTGAGACTTGATAGTTATCTTCTATGTAAATTAACGTGTTTTTAGAAATAACAAACAAAATAGTTAAAATTAAAGCAATTATTTATTTATTTATTTATTACTTTTTTAATTTGTTTTTAACGACAATATTCTTTTTTATGAATTTAATTTTCGTTTTCTAAAAACTATAACCGTAACCATTGCCACTTGATCCGCTACCCCGTTGACCATCAGAGCTGCCGTAGCCATAGCCACCATTACCGCCAGCACCGCCATAAGGACCATTGGGGCCTACACCGCCATATCCATAGCCACCATCAGGACCACCGCCACCGCCACCGCCTCCACCACCTCCGCCAGCCGTATATTGGCCGCTACAAATTGCTGTTGCCAGCAGTAAAATTCCAAGGCACAGCAGTATCTTCATTGTGCAGCGTTGACTATTTTTAATCATGCAAATTCAGCTGCTTTATATATAG
Source organism: Gymnocheta viridis (assembly GCA_956483585.1). Taxonomy (NCBI): domain Eukaryota; kingdom Metazoa; phylum Arthropoda; class Insecta; order Diptera; family Tachinidae; genus Gymnocheta; species Gymnocheta viridis. The sequence continues at coordinate 9,411,924 of OY101443.1, forward strand.
TTTCTGCTGAAAAGTCCAAAGGTGTTTGTTTCATTTTTAATTTTGATATTTTCATTAGATTATTTTGTATTTTGTTTCGTTGAAAAACATTTGTGCAAAACAAAATTTGTATTGTGAGAATGAATTTGAAGGCAATATTAATAGTTTAGCAGGTCTATGAGCTACAATGGGCATAATGAGTTTATTAAGGGATTTGTGGTATTCACTTTGTGTCTAAAATAAATCGCTTGACATTGATCTGTAGAGAACGCTGTTGGCGGCAATGACCTTATCACAGCCACCAGATTACCTGCAAACTCACATGTTCAATGATAATTTTCTCTTCTGTGGTGGGATTACTTTGACGTAATTGAATTGGCTGGGGTTGTTGGCCGAATTTAGCCATTAAGTGTTTGCGAGTTCCGTTTGCACAAAACATCAGCTCATTTTGCTAATTCAATTTTGTCATTTGGGACGTCTCAAAAAAAAAAACAACATCAACATAACAATCACGAACTGCCAACATGGATCCTTTCCTTTTTGAAAGCCTTTTATGATCTTGTGAAAATTAGGCACTGCATGATTGATGCACTTGGCCTTAATTTGTATATAAAACGAGCAATTCATAAATAATTATTTTTAACTTGAGTTCAATTGAACTTTTCGTGTTAATAAATACTCGTATTATAAACTAAATCGTGCATTAGACTTATTTAATGTTTCAATGTTTATTTTCTTTTTTTAATTTAATTTTCTTTGTTTTGCTGATAAGATTATTAGAGATTTGAATTTACTTAATTATGCACAATTTTTTTATTTTTTTGCTAGTTTATTCTGAGAATTGTTTTTCTTGGTGGCGCTGCACACGAGTATTGAGTAGAAATATTAATAGCTGGGGGGGTTAAACCCAACGAATTTTCCTGGAATTAAACTCTTAAAATTCTATCATTTGACCGCAGAGATTTTGGTATAAATAACGATGTGCAAAACTCATTCATTATCAGTTTGCATTATGAAATTATACGCTTATTTGAGTTTTGTATTGGCTTTAATAGCCTTGGCTTTGGGTGAGTTCGGCAATTTTAAATGGATTTAAAAAGGTTTAAATATATTTATAAATTTTCTTTTTAAAGGTTCTCCCAATCCAGAACCCCAACCTAATCCTTTGCCATTAGGAGGTGGCGGTGGCGGTGGCGGCGGTGGTGGTGGCAAATAATGTTGCTGCAACTGTATCAATACTGTTGAAATTTTTGCTTTTGACAAATGTAGTAACAATACTTTAAAGAACATTAAATTACTTTCAACAGTTTCCTTATTAGTAGCTCTAGCAACAACAAAAAATAAAAACTAAATAAAGAAAACCGACTCGAAAACAAATGTAAACATGTGCATATTTAAAAAAAATACTTGTTGGACAATAGATATCCCGGCTAAATTTTACTAAGCTTTCCAATTTGCTTCTACCTTAATGATTAATCAAAAAAGCATGTAGCGTCTTTTCGTTGCATGTACTTGTAATTAACCCTCTAATGTCCAGCTTAAGGAAAAATAGGGGCTATTTTTGGGCCACCGAATTAAAGAAAAATATTTTTTAAGTTTGTACAATAAGTCGTTTATATTTCAGGTGAGAAAACATGATCAAATAAATGCCTTGAGCCACTCATGGGCATTTAGTAATAAAAACACCGTATTATCAAAAACCAAACTTCCAATTGATAAAAGACAAGTACGACTATATCTGTGAGAAAAAAAATATCGTTACGATCGAAGAACGTTACGTACATTACGTACATTGACAAAAATAACCACAAACGAGATAAAAAACAATTTTTAAGAGCTTTAGAAGCTTTTACAAATATTGTGCTATATATTTTAGAAACTGTTAATAAGTTATTTAATATAAAAAAAACACTACAACAAGAATTAAATCTTATACATTACAGCACTGCGGAGACGTTGTTAACAATTTTGAAATATTTAAATGATAACATTGATAACTAGCAAAAATAGTTTAAATTTTATACAAATTAAAATAAAAACAAAACATTAAGAAAAATAAGTATTAATAAATTCAATAATTGATTATAAAATTTTATTTAATTTTACAATTTTTAAGGTATAATAAAGAAAAGGGCAAAACAAACAAATATTTGTTAACCAAAATATTTAAATATTTCAGATTGGAAACGCTTTGCATTGCTTTAATTTCGAATATTAGGGCGTAGTTGGTTCTTTCAGAAATAAGTTTGTGATATCTTATGTAGTTTATCTTTTTACCTCTATTTGACCTTGAGGAGCACATTCGGTTGTACTCGTATAAGTAATTTAGTTCTTTCATGTAAATTATCTTGTGTAGGAACACTAAAGACCGGCAATTTAGTAGATTTTACTCAGCGTTGATTTGTTTTGCATGATTAGCCGTGAATAACAAATTTAATGTTTGATTAAATCAGGAAAACAAATGTTTATGGCCTTTCTCTGATATGAATGTGCATCAGAGATCTGCATGATTGCGAATCAAATGGCATAATTTAGCATTTTCTAAAATGAACATTGAGCTGGCACTTAACATTAAAAAAAAAATTAAAGATGCTAATGCATGATACATATTAACGACACTGTTGTTAATAAGTGCGACATGTCGCTACTTGCAATTTCTGTTAATTCATATGATTCACAAAAGCAATGAATCAGTATGATTGTTCTAAAAACTTCTTAAAAAACCTTCTGATAAATATAGTTTTATGGAATATATTTAAGGGAGCCTAGCTGTTTTATTTTATAATATATTTTAATAAGAGAAAAATATTTAATTAGCACAAAATGAGGCGATAGAGTTCGATAGAGTTTTTCATTTTATTATTATTTAAATATATTTTGGAAGAAAATAATAGTTTTATTACCTTAAGACTTCATTTAGTCAACGTGATTTTTGAGTTATTTGATTATTAAACAAAACAATCAAACAGCAATAAGAGTAAATGACATATTGATGTTAAAAATCAAAACAAAAGCATCGTAAATGTGAGTGGAGTGGAGAAAGTGTATCAACTCATGCAGTTCTCTGATGTATATCGAATCGATATATTTCTTCACTTGCCCATCCATACTCAGTGCACCATGCGTGCGTAGTCTTGAGTATACTTGCTATAATTGATTTTTATTACTCATACGCCCACAGTTTTCTAAGCAAAATAACAAAAGCCTTTTTATTGGTCGCATTATTGAAAATAATAAAGAGAGTCAGTGAAAAATCCTTACATTTAAGCTATTTGCCGCCAAAATAGGAGCGCAGGGCAAATGAAATATATTTCTTATATTTCCCAAACTGTAAACTTTTTTTTCGCAATTTGTATCTTTTAGAAATTTGCAAGTGCCAAAGAATGTATAATTTAAAATTTTATTTTGTTTCAAGCCGCTTAAATTGTTTTTCTTCTCCTAAATATCTGCTTACCAACAAAAGGAAAGATTTGCACAATTCACAGCTCTTCAAAAATTTTGATGTCAAAGTAATCAGTTCAAATGCTAACAAACATATGAAATGCATGGTTTTCATTACTTCTCCTTTGGCCTTTAAACTCATTACTTTGACATGTCACAGCCATCGAAGTCATTTACTTGCCACCATGGAATATAAATAAGAACTTCAAAATGTCAATACTAAAAGTCATTGAATACACAAGAGCACAATCTTCTATATTATTAATAGGCAAACAGATTTTTTTTAGACTCCTTTTACGGCCGTAATCCTGAACCGATTTTGAAAAGATTTATATGTTTTTAAACGGGGTTTTACATAGATGTGCATAATCTTTATTTTATTTAAATTGGTTCAGTATTTAGGGAGCTATAAGCTTTTAAAGTTGCTACTAACACATGCACACTTATGCATGTACGAGTATCAGCTTCAACTTGAAAAATAAACAATGTGTGCATGTGTGTTTTTCCAATTTGCTTTTGCATAGAAGTGAGACAGAGTTTAGAATGTTTTTGTATTTTTTCGTACGTATTTATGTAAAACTTTAATATTAATTTCTAGAAGGCGGTCGATTAAGTCGACCGCTGTATACACTGGTAATAATTAAAAGTGTGGTTTGAGTAATGAACTCACGCTTTTGAAGGAATTGTTGTATGTAAAAAGTCTATGAAACAAATTTTATTACGCACTAAAAACTCTTTTTCCCGCACACGCTCATATCAACAAAGCACCAGGAGCTGAACAGCCGACTATGTATATTATGATTAGCCCACCCTCTACTACTCAGACAACACTCAGACAACAATTTTACTATTTATTTACTAGTAAATAGTTATATAACTACTGTAAAGTAATTTCGACAATATTTAATATGTATGGAAAAGTTTGTTGATTCTTAATAGAAGTTATTATAAAATTTTTGCAACGAAACTATGCCTCAACCATGTTTTTGTTTCTATTCTTATGTTGCATGAGTTATATGTTCTATGAATTTTGGTGTTGATTTCTATATGTGTGTATGAATTGGCTTATGTGGAAATTGCTAACAACAGCAAAAACATGGTTGCGACAACTAGAATCTAAAAGCAAAATACTGTGCTTGACTTATAGGGATAAAATCAAATTATATTATTATCAACCTAATGCCAATAATAATATTCGGCTATATTGCAATAATATTATAATTAAATATAAACATAATATGATTGTCAGTAGCCATTATATGGTTCGAAATTATCGTCACATACAACCAAAATATTTACCATGTCATAGATGATGTACGAGTATTTTCATATACACTACAATTGAGTTGGCAAATGCGAAAAGGGCACATCTGTGAAAATTTAGAAATGCTCAAGAAATAGCGAAAACTAAATACAGAGTGGCACAAGAATCGGTCTACAAAAAGAAAATGTTAAATTACTTTTTTTATTTGGCAATTGAAAATACAAATATTTTGCGAAATTTAAGAAATTGTAAGTAAATGTAAATTTTTTAAAACGATAGAATCTGTTTATATAGAAAGCTTATTTTTCGTTATAATTTTTCAAATTATTGAAAATTTTAATGTGAAAATATATTTATGTAAATAAATATGAAAATGTAAACACAATTTGATAATTCTGTTGAAAAAAGTTGCTAATCAGCTGCCGAAGTGAGAGCACTTGAATAAATAAGTATACCATGTAGTTCGGGTACATCCGTGTAATTTATATTACATGTGATGTAACCCTTCCAAAATTGCCTATTCAATTAAATTGTAGTATGTAAGCACAAGCCTTGTCACGTTCCCATCACACTCGCTAACCAAAAAAGCAGCGCGACGGCTTGTGGGAAAGTGTTTGCTCAGTAATCCTCACACCTGATTTTTAATTAGTTTTAATTATTTTAGCTATTTTTAAGTTGACATAATTAGAGTATAAATAAAAAAAATTGTTCGGTAGAAACTTCAGATTGATTCTGACAGGCAAAGCTCTTGCTTCTTTTTCAATATAAGAATTGGCGTACTTTCCGCCGCACAAGCATAAAAGTAAAATAAGCGCTAAATCTGATAGCTTGACCTATATCCGCCGGATAAATATATTGGGCGCCCGCAGCCATACTGATTTGCGTGTCTCAGTAAAAATAATTCTCTTTATTTTCGATTTTATAGAGGAATTTGTTTGGAAATTCATTTGAAATAAGTTGCCCGCGTCTGTATATTTATTAGGGTTGTCATTCGAATAAAAATTATTCGAATAATTCGAAAATTTTTTTTCATTTTTTTTTTCGAACGAACAAACATTTTTCAATTTAGAATAAAGAATTATGTAAATATTCGAACAACTTTTTTCGAATAATCGAACATTCGAATAATTATTCAGCTCCGTATAACATCATTGAGTACTTTAATAATATTCCTGAATTCTATGAATTTTCCATCCAATACTAGCTTTTTACAATATCCCACAAGAAGCTAAACTAAGAAGTACGCAAATACTTTGTTTTCACGATTATTTGGTGATAAAAATATTTATTGCCAATGACTTCAATTACAATAAAAACTGAGATGACGTTTCTGAAGTAACTGAAAGCGTTTTATTAACTGATCTAAAAAAAGTCTATAAATAAAGTAAGAAATTGTACTAAAGCGAAAATCCTTAATATTATTGATGATGATCTGAATTATTTAGAAAAATCAAAGAAAAGAACAAACAAACTTGATACCTATGATCTTTAATGCTGTTTTATTTATTACTTTATTTTTATTTTTTATTCTTTGTTCAATCGAATTATTCGAACAAAATTTCAAAATTATTCGTTTATCCGAACAAAAAAAAAATATCATGAAATTTTATTCGAACAAATAAACAACACGAATAATTAACAACCCCAATATTTATGTTGTTATCGTACTTGAGCGATGCGTACCAGACACTTAAATTAACTTTCATTTGAATAAGTATAGTTTTTGCATCTGATGATGTTTAATTCTTAGAAATATGCCAGTTTGGCTGTAATAGTTTATTAATTTTTTCTAACTGCCCCCTTTACGCAACATGCCTCCAACTAATCAGATTTGTTTCATTTAAAATGAATCAAAAAAGTTCCAAGAATAAGTGACAGCAAAACTATTAAATAAACAAAAGTGTTTAAGAGATGTCAAATAAAGTAGGGGTCACAACTACACCACCCCTTAAAAATGATAATAGCGCATATTGAAAATTAATTATTATATTTTATATTTTACGATTTAGCAATTTGCTTAATCTTATTAAACATGTCGTTAAATCTGGGTATAAATACAAGTTGCTATTAATGTTTTATTATCAGTTAACAAAATGAAGTTGTACGCTGTTTTTGGTTTTGTATTGGCTTTAATAGCTGTGGCTTTGGGTAAGTGGCAGAACTATTTAGTTACTGGCTGAAGCATTTTAGAGAAAATAAGGATTTTTGTCCAAGTTGGAGTTAAAAAGTCTAAGGATTCCTTCTCCAACAAAACCAAAACTTTATTTGTTTATAATTTTGGTCTTTTTCTTAACAGGCAATCCCAATCCTGAACCTCAACCTAATCCTGTACCATTAGGCGGCGGCGGAGGTGGTGGCGGCGGTGGCGGTGGCAAATGAAAATTCTTTCCATGAAATGGCTGTTTCAATTCACTCTGATCCTTTCACTTGTATCAAAAAAAAAAATTGTAATAAATGATTTCTTAAGAAACTGAATATAAGTTTAAAACTTGTTTTAATAACCAACATTAATGCGCACAGTAGTACACCAGGCCCATGCGTACAGTGTGTATATTACACGTAATCATTCGCGCTGTTCTTACACCCCTCATAACTTTGCTTCACTTATTCACAAATTAATTAATCTTAAAACAAAAGGATACACCATTTAGACAACCCCATTTACGAAGTTCGAAAGTTATAACATAAAACCTTGCCGAGATAGCCTAGAATTGAGATGATATTGTACCTATCACGTGCTAGGTCCTCATTTTGATCTCAGTACTTTTAACGGCTGAACTTTTTGCAGCAGCCTTATTTCCACATACAGTAGTAACTCGATTCTTGCACATACTTGATACTTGCACACCTCGATTCTTGCAACATAGAAATATTTTTCATTACGCATTCAGTACTTGCGAAATCCGAAAATTTTGAACTCGATACTTGCAACACGTATTACTCTTGCGTGCTGCTTTGTTTACGTTTTCTTAGACTGAATATACATTTCGGGAAATCCCCGTCGTTTTATGCTGCTGATGAAATGTTGTAATTAGAATCAGTTGTAAGCTGACTATTGAGAGGTGCGGTGTCGTAATGGCAAAGAAAAAAATTAAAGACAAAGCTGAGATTTTAAAGAAATTAAATGCTGGATTTTCCATCAATTCCTTAGACAAAAGTTTTCATGTGCATAGATCAACAATAACTCGTGTTAAGAGAAATGAAAACACCATAAAGAAATTTGTGGCGCATTCTGAATCCGGCCCTGGGAGAAGAAAGACGCTTAAGCCCTCGGAGTTTCCAAAAATGGAAAGATTTGAAACTTAGATTCTAAACTGATGTATGTGCCTTTTATTTTGTATGGGAAATTATTACTCGGTAATTGCGACAACCTCGAAACTTGCACCGAGCCCGGTTTTCATTACGTGCAAGAATCGAGTTTCTACTGTATATGCTTTATTTGAAAATTCGAAATTAAGCTAAATTTTCTAAAACAACATAAAGTACAGGGGCCAAATCACGGCATTCGATATCGAGTAAAATTCGATAAATTTTTTTTAATTTGTATGGAAGTTACGCTCGATATCGAATACCGTGATTTACTCCCTGAGTTTTAATTGTTTTTTTCTTTTAAATGCAGTTTCAGAACTATGGCTTTCAAATTTATTTTCAAAATTAATTTCGAAAATTCGAATACATACTATTTGGAAACTAAATTAATGTTTTCGAACACACTAAAAAGTTTAAAAACAATGTAATTTCGAACTAAATAATAAAATTAAGGCTCTGAAAGTGTTTGTATATCAAAACTTAAAAATTCGAAATTGAATTCAATTCAATCGAAAACAAGCAATTTAACAAAATAAAAGCTTACAAATTTATAGCTCAAATTTATTTATTCAAAATTTTGCGATTTTTGGTTTAATAAATAGGCTTTTCATATAGTTTTCAGATAGCAAATTCGAAATTAAGTTCGAATTTGAAAAAAAAACTATAAAATATGTAAAAAAAAATTTTGGGAAATTTTTCATCAAAATTAAAATTTATATATGAAAGAAAATTCGCAATTTCGAACATACATTATTGTTTTTTAGTGGTTTTTAATCCAAAGTGATTATTCGTTTGTCTAATTTTTTTTTAATTATATTTTTTTGTTTAAGCAGAAACCAATAATTTTTATGTGAAAAATGGATTTTGTAATTTAAAATAGTTTTGTAATTAAATTATAATACTTAAGCCTAAAAAACATTATTACATGCGAACATAAATAAATTCGAATATTCGAAGTAAAGTTAAATTTTCAAAAAGCACAAAAATCTTCATTATATTGAAATGTTTTCGCAACAAATGCAGTTTAGCAGAATTAATTTGTGTTCGAAATAAAGTTTGAACTTTCGAACATATTATTGGAATTTAAGCAATACTGTCTATTTGAGTTTTAATGAATATCTAGTGCTATGATATTTGTTTCACAAAGTTTCTTTTTTTCAAACTTCGAAATTATGTTCGAATTTTCGAACATAATAAAATGTTAAAATAATATTGTAAGATTGTCTTAACTAAAAAAATGTGGATTTTAGAACAGTTTTTTGTTCAACGCATGTGTGATGATGCAAAGCTAAGCGGGCATTCGGCATGCTTAATAAATTCTGGAGGGCCAACAGCATCACAGCTTGGGTAAAGATCATTGTATTCAATTCCAGCGTTAAATTTGTTGTCATCTACGGCTGCGAGACATGGAGCTTATACAAACGCGAATTCCAAAGCTTGCAAGCCTTTGTCAACCAACGTCTTAGATGTATCCTTTTTCGAACATTGATATTTGGAATCGATCACGTCAAACACCAATAGATGTGGATATACGTTTTCGGAAATTCATATGGCTAGATCACACGTTGAGAAAGTCACCTGACGTTATAATGAGGCAATCCAATCCTCAATATAATCCTCAAATATCCAGAAGACCCGGCAGACCTGCTAATAGCTGGAGGCGCCAAGCCGAAAGCGAATTACACGATTATAGCGTTTCGTAGATCCAAATGAAACGACTGACGACAAATAGGGAGGAAGGGAAATTCTTTGTTGATACCCTATGTTCCACTGCGAATTAAAGGACTAAATAAATATATGTGTGTGATGTAGCAATCTGGGTGGGGTTCTAGGATTAATTGTGATATTTTATCTTTACATTTTTTATTGCGATATACATAAAAATATAGATTTTTGCTAAATAGCAATATTACTGCCTGTTATTATGAAATGAAAATAAAATTTCCTGTAAGAATTAATATTCATATAAAATACGAAATCTTGTTTTGGTTCTCGAAACAAATTCTCACATGAAAGTCGTTTTCTATTTTATAAAAACATGCAGTTAACGAACAAAACTGCTATTATCTTAAAATTCGAAACAAACTTTGAATATTCAAAGAAACTTAAAAACTTGAGAAGTTTTGAGAATTTCTTTTTACATAAAAAAAGTTAAAGCCTTAAAATTATTATTCGAAACGAAATAATTTTCTAAAGAAAAACTTAAATGAAAAGTTCTTTTATTTCATAAATTATTAACTTCCCTACTGTATTTAAGAAAGAAAATAATATTTCTTAATATTAGTTTTTTACTATGCTACAATTCACTGAACTTATTGATTGGAATAATTTCTATCAATTGTTATGGAAATTTGCAATGAAAAACCCTTATCATTTATAATAATTATTAATTACTTACAAAGAAATGTGTGGATAATTTTATTTTATTTTTTTTATTTTTGCAAAACCCCCCGTGGTGTCAAGTTTTCAAAACTTTGATTTAAATCAATCAAACTTATGTGCGATTTTCTTCAATAACAAGTTTAAAAATAAATTATTTTATTAATATAAACAACAAACAGTTGCACATGCAGGTTTAAAATACAATACTTTTAGGGTTCAGATAAATCATATGCACACACTCGTCGTCGTCAAAGTTCTTGGAAATTAATTCACTTGTGAGAAACGCATTTACATCTTGATATAAATAATTGTTCAAATCGTTCGTACAACATCATTGTCTCTCATCAGCCGTTTTCAGTAAGATGCAATTATACGCTCTGTTTATTTTAGTTTTGGCCTTAATAGCTTGTGCTTTGGGTAAGTGGCAGGATATTGGTATCCTTTACTTGGTGACAATAGCAAAAAATAAAAAAAAAATTGTGCCTTTGCAGGTAATCCTAATCCCAACCCACAACCAAATCCTCAGCCCTCGGGCGGTGGAGGAGGAGGTGGTGGAGGCGGTGCTAATGGAGGTGGCGGTGGCGGCGGCGGTGGTGGCGGAAAGTAATTTTTGTTGCCATCAAAGACAAACAATATAAGTTAATTTTTTAATAATTTGTAATTAGAAAAAATTAAAGTTTTTATCATTTAAAAAACAAACAAAAAAAAAACTCTACATGACGTGTTTTCTGTGGATCCATGGGAGGGAAAACTATGACTTTTCGCTTTCCCACAGTGAATAAAATATCCTTTATTTTCTTTTCATTGCATTGCAAAGGAAATTTTTTAATTTTTTTGCTGATATTTTAAAAGTCCCCTGACAAATCTTCGGCTGGTTTCTTGGTGATGTGAATCAATTTAGCTAATTACTATTTGTTTAGTGGTGGCCAAGTTAGATGGAAGGGCTAGCGGCACGTCCTAGTGATCAGGCTTTATTCTCAAAAAATAATATATTTTGCGCTGCGCTGGGCCCACTGTGCGGCAAACGGTGTAAACTCTTTAACATTTACTGGTCCCATTCTGGTCTTAAGTGCGAAAAAAAAGCTTGCCAATATCTTAAGCCGAACACCAGATCGTAACAGGAACTTGCAGCTACTCCTGAAAGAGAGAACTCGATGCAAGAGTTTACTCGCTGCGCACCAGATCACTAATTCTGCAGACTTTAGTTTGTATCAGTTTTGCATCGGGACTTTGACCTGACCTCCCACGGGATCCAACTGCTCCAGGATCTTAAAGTTAATAACCAAAGAAAAAATCGTTTGTTTGCATTGAAGCATTTGAAAGAGATCCCCCAGTTTTTTTCTTTTGAGGAGCATTTCTAAGTGAATGGCTATGCGGAGCAGCTAACTTGCTGTATATATGATGACACCCAACCACATGGGGCGTCTGTCTCACCAAGCAACGAGGCATCCACAACAAGTTAAAGCAAAGTGCAGATTTTGTATTTCTTTGCATACAAAGTTGGCTATCAGCGGCAACGGAGAGTTACAGGACTGTGCAGATGACATGTGTCATACAGTGAACTCTACAAGGACTTAAAGGACATTCTGCTTGATTGAGGGAATTACCCCCCAAAAGAGGATTTTATCTTGTTGGCTTTGAACGACTTGATTTTAGTGCTGTCTAGATTAAGCAGCTCGTAGTAGTAGCTTCTCCTGCACTTGGCCCGAGACTCGCAAAGTATGTAACTCATGGCCTAACAAAGCTCTATCTGCTGCCATGGAAACCAGTTGGCAATAGGACTCTATGGACTAAACTGGTTATTCGTGAGGCCGCTCGGTGATCAGTTGGTGGCTGAAGTTTACAACCAAATGGTGGGGAGAGGGGTCTTAATAATGTTAAATGAGCGACGTTTTATGTTAAGGGACGGATCTTCCCTTGGCTTTATTGCTAATCCAAAAAAAACCTTTAAGAGCTTAGTGCCGGATCAGCCATGTAAAAGAATTGTGCCTGTGTCGTGTCACATCCAGGGAAGGTGGGGTACGCTTTGTGTTAGCCGGTGTTATGCCTTTGGTGGTCATAAGGCGCAATAGCTCGCAATTATGGGTACGGGTCATTATTTTATTTTTATTATATGGCACTTCTAACCTTCTGATTCTGATCAATACCTACCAATAGCTATTCCTCTAGGAAAATATTTGTTGCACAGTGTAGACTAGTGGATAGTGATTATTATTCGGGCGTTAACAGTTTGGAGTTCTGCCTAGACCCTGGCTGCAGCTATAAAAAATTATTCAACCTGCCCTTTAACTTACTTTTTGATTTCCTCTGTCTTCATCATTGAAATTAATTAGACATGCATTCAATTTATTTAACAGTTTTTATTTAATCATTAAAACATGAATTGTGTTGTATAAAATTAAATAAAACTTAATAAGTCTTTTAAGCGTCTTCTAAAAAAAATTTAAAAACTAATTGATTACGTAAATAATATAATAAAAAAATGTCGAGATAGTTTGCTTAATTTTAGAGAGTTAATGAGCTTATGATTTAATAAAAATTAAAGCCGTAAACGAAATAAGCGGTCAAAGGATGCAACGGGGGTTACAATAGGTGACACAAATAAGTTTGACGTCATGCGTTGCAGCACATAAAATATATTTCACTCAGCTGGAGCTTAATTAAACTAAACAAATGTGCTCTGATTCCGCCAAGACAGAATCCACGCTGGTGTGGGATAGCATAAATGGAGCTGGGATCCTAAAGCGATTGCACAATTTAGAGCTAAAAAGCTGAGAGATAATTAACATTAGCAGACTTAGGTTCAGATGGTGGTCAAGGACCACACTGATAAAATAGCGCACGGGGGTCCTCTTAACCATGAAACTAAAGAAATAGGTTTTAGAATTACAATTTAAATAACAACCAGTATTGCCACCAACGAAATGTTAAATTACACATGCATCATGCCAAAATTACATACGAAATCAGGAATTACACATGCATTCTTTTTTTTTTTTTGCAAAATAACGTGTTTTGATTTTTTATATTAAATATATTGGACTTTTTAGGTGTATATAATTCCAATTTTTTTTTTTTTGGATGATGAATATATTTTCAATATTTGGGCTTTCAAGGTCATTTAATAAGAGATTATTTTTTTCATATTTTTCCGAATTTTTTCAGGGAATTTTTTTTATTTTTGTAGATATATAATCTTCTTTAGACGAATTCTACATCATTCTCCTTAAAAATATCACAGTTTTATTTTGTGTAAAAAGGACAATCACAAACAAAAACTTAATAAATTTAAAGGAAAATATCACAGCCAATCCTTATATAGACGACTTCTGTGCGCGAAATTATCGTAAGTTACACTTTTTTCGAAATCGACTTTTTTATGCAAATTGTGTCTAAGAATGGTGTGAGAACGAATGATGATTTCGCACTGATACTGAGACGGCGGCACGAGCTTACTTTATGCCATTTTCTTTTCTAAAAAAAATTTACATTTATTTTACTTTTTATTTAAAAAATTGCTATTTAAAGTTTACTTAAATGCCTCATTAGTTTTTACTTTTCGTTGCCGTTCTGTGCCGTTCTTTTCTGTAGAAAATATTTCTTACTTACTTGTTCTGTGTCTGAACTTTCGGATGTGGACGATATACTCGTAATTATAGGATTGAATTTTGTAAATGTTTGCATAATGTTTTCTACTTGACAAAAAAAATATATAAATCTTTAATAATTTGAATTAAAATAAAATATTCTGACTTTTAAAACCAAATTTATAATATTTCGTTCCACAAAAAACTAATACATACAAATTCTTGGCTGTCACTTAACGTTGTATTCTATTTTCTACAGAATAGTCCGCAACAGAACAGAACGAAAAAGTAACAACAAACCACACATACAGTTTTTCAATTGAACAGAAACAAAACAGCTGATTCGTAACAGAACAGAACAGAACGTACAAACTAATTCTGCCTTAAGATAAAAATGTTGCCTCGTAAGTGATGATAAAATAACTTTAGTAAACTAACTATTTCAAAAAATTATTATATTGCAAATTATCAATAAAAAGGGCAAAAAATTTTGCACTTCTTTTTAGAAAAGAAAACGCCTTTAGAATGAGAAACGAAGGCAGAAACATACATATTTGTGCAATTCTCAAACTATTGTATGAATTGTAAGTTGTAGAAATCTTGTAGTTAATTTTCACATAAACAAATTACCAACATCTAGCAACATTTATACAGCACACAACTATTGTATGAGTTGTAAATGGAACAATGAAATGTATTTGCTAAGTTGAACTTCAGCCTAAGGCGGCTAGCATATGCCTTTCTAATGATAAAAGTATTATCAAGGCCGAGAAAAATACAAGTCGTAGTGAAAAAGAAAACTCTAAGGCACGAGTAAAACGGAGGGGGAACTGTCCACAGTAACACCTAGTATCACGGCAACCAGCAGTCCCAGGACTAAGTAATAAACTGGTTGCCAAGGCATTCGATTTAGGAAAAAAAAGAACTAAATAATATTCGTTAAAGGCTTTTCCTATAGATCAGTGATAGCCAATTTCTTTTTGGCTCAAACTGAAAGGTATGAATGCTGATGACATGGAATTCCATGTGGATGGCTTTATACACAGAAAAAAAATAGAGAAGAATTATATTTAATAAAGCTATGTTGTTAAAAAAATATTAATTTCAATAACATTTGTCATTAAATTAATACAAGTGTTTATCAATACCGCACTTTTTAAAATATCATGCAATAAAACGTGTTTGACAAAAAAGCTATTAAATAATTGCATATATTCAACAAACCGAGCCGCTAAACCAAATAATTTGTTTCATTGAAATTCAGTTAAATTTAGTAAGTATTTATCGGATAAAAATTGTAACGTTTCAGCAATCATTTTACTGCTTTTTTTAATATTTTTAATAAAAATAATATCAATTTAAATAATTTTTTTGTTATAACTTTTTTTAATCTAATAAAAGTTTTATCAAACCAAGTAATATATTTATTGAAATCCTTCCGATTTTCAATAATATTTTTATTGTTTTAAATAACAATTTATGAAAACTGTGTGAATGTCAACAACAATTTTTACTGAAAGAAATATTTTTTTTAACAATAATCCTCCAAATTTTGATAAAAAATTTATTCGAACTTGAAATAGAGTTTATTGAAAAATATATAAATTATTGATGAAATATTTTTTACATTCAATTAATACGGTTCTTAATTAAAATATTGATAATTTTTGTACAATTCTAGTTATCAATTCTGCGATTTTCTTTATCACAGGAAATTTGAAAAAAAAAAATTATATGAATACCGGGATTTTTGTTATCAAATACGAAAATAATTTTTTTCTGTGTACGCCACATAGTCCGAGTTAAGAGGGACAAGCATCTGGAAGGAAAACATCTGGAATTCTCTTTTGTTTTTTCATTTGCGTTCACACAGACAAACATGTTGTCGGCAACATTCCATTATTATTTGCTTATTATTTGTAAAAAGCAAAATAAATATCAACAAAGCAAATGTAAACAAAGGATGTCGCCGTGTGCGAACGCAAAAACGATGCTCTCCCGTAATATGCTGCCAAACTAAATATTTCCCTTTCTAAATGCAGACAAAACGAAAGCACATTCGGTATCAATGACTTGTGGATATGGTTAATCTCTCGCTTAGGCGACATAAATGGGCCACCAAAACTTAGCGATTTCAAATCTCAAGACATTTTGTTGCGGACTGCCCTGAAGTCGTAGTCCGACATTTCTCAATAAGCGGCAAACAAGTCAACAAAAAGTTATCGTACATATTGAAATTTGTCGCTCTCGAATGGGTGCCAATATGAGAAGCACCTTCGAACATTTATGCAATGCGGCTTAAGTTCGTGTCTGGTATACGTTAAGGCAATTTATTAAGTCATTTAAAAAAATTTCTTCAAGCTTAAGGTCAGCAGATTTATTTATCAAAAATTTTGCTTTCTCTAGGGAAAACTTCTTCTGGGATACTTAAATATCCCTTGAAGAAGCTTAAAGAAGTTTTTCAATAAAATATTAATAAAAAGGTCGAAAAATGGAATAATCTATTTTATATTAACTTTAAAATGATTTGTTTAAGAAAAAATTCCGAAAAAGCTAATCAACACTTCGGGAGTATGAAACAGTCAGTATATTCGATGGTCGCTAAAATATCTCATAAGATTTTATATGCCTATTTTCTTACTATTTCGGCTGAATGTCAGGATTTGGGAACATCTACTATTTAATAGAATTATTTAATGATAAATACTTAGATCGTTGGATAGAGCATTTGGACCGTCCTTAGTGGAAGCCGCTTCATTGTGCAAATAATAAAACTTGAGATATAGTCAGCAAAATTGTTTTCTTTTTTTTAATTAGACGAGGATTTGCGAGTGTTTGTTATTTTTCATAAACTTATTTTTTACTTTTGAGCGAAACCCATACGAATATTTTCTCTACATTTATAGACGTGTCTGTGGACTTTTGTCACATGCTGTATGTCTTTATGGCTTTAATTTTGTTATGAAAAACAAATAGCAATTATAATAATATAATAATAAAACTAATATTAACTGCGAAAAGCACTCCTTAACTTAACTTTTAACTTAAAAATAAATATTTCCAAATATCATAATTACTAAATATTGAATTAAAATTAAAATTATCGATTAATTGCGACATGCAGGTATTGAAATCGACTACAGCGTTAATGAAATCATTGGAAACTTCTAAAGCATTGTCCATGATGCTTTAAGTCGAACGATTGTGATTCAATTAATTTATTATTGCATATAATCTAAAATATGTGTATTAAATTATTCGGGATATTCTCCCAAATAATAACTTAGAATAATTTAATATGATGCGCCACAAAAAACAAAATATAAAAAGAACTCTTATTTTAATGGCAAGAATTGTTGGTTTAACTCTTCTGGTCGTTTTACGTCATCAATGTCACAACAGGTTGATGCTGACTGAGTAGCGAGCAGGCAATATGTTCAGAATTTCAACAAAAACGTGCAACTGTAACGCTGCAACAGGTTTTGCAGCAATTATTTCCTCGTTGTTTTTGAAGCAAATTCATAACAAACGATAATTTAAGTTTATTTTATTTGTTTCATACTATTTTGTTTGCAAGTAAATTCTAATTTTTGGTATTTCTTTTTCCAAATTCTTTGTAATATTATTTATTTTGTCTGGTTTTATTTCAATGTAACAACAACAACAATCAGTTTAATTTTTAACTTTCACTTCAATTGTTTGCCTATTTTTTTAGTTTCTCCTCTTCTTTGTTTTATTTTTTATTTAACATTTTGTTGTCTTTCGTTTCACAGTGCCTTCGAATACGTGCGCTTCAGCACAGAAGTGTAAATAAACTGACAAAAATTCTTCAATTTCCAGTGAATTTTAGACGTTTAAATTTCTTAAGACGGAAGCAGAGCGTGCGAACGACCGGATTTAGAGTAAATATTTTTGCACTTCGTTTTTTTGTTTTGTTTTGTTTAGCTGACAAGGTGAGTTAACGGCACAAAGATTCGTTACAGCAAGCGAGCCAGCCAATTTCGAAACGATTAAAAATCTATGTTATTGTCCAGCTGTTAATGGGCTTTTTTTTAGCGGTTACCATGAGAAGTGTAGCCAGATTAATGATTAATCAAATGGGGAATTTAACAAGTTTTTGAGGGCTTCTTAAAAGTTATTTGCTTTAACACAAACAGTTCGACCCTTAGCGGCGAATTTAAGTAAGCAAAACTTATTTTAACATTTATATAATTAATAGGCACACACTATTTTGTAGATCCCTTTTACGCTCGTAGTACTGAACCGATTTTGGTAAGATTTACATACTTATATGTTTTTAAAGGTTTTGGTGCATAGATGTACACAATCTTAATTTTCTTTAAATCGGTTCAGTATTTTGGAAGCTTTATGCGATTAAAGTTGCTACTAACACATGCACACCCATGGCACATGCATGAGTTGAAAAATAATCCAAGTGTGCATGTATGTTTCTCCAATTCGCTTTTGCATTAGTGCTACGTAGCTCATGAACGAACGGGTTAAATTGAATGATTCACCCAACTGAACGAAGTGATCCGGTCATTTTATAGCACGCTTTTACTTCAATAGGGTACCGTTCGATTTTGTAGATGAGCTTAAAACTTGTTTTCGTTCGTTAGTTCAGGTGTATTTTTAATGTCAAATTAACTTTCGTTCATGGATTTTTTTTTGTTTTTTATTTTGTATTAATTTGTTTCACTTGAGTCTTGATGTATTGATCACCGTAATTTACAAATTTTTTGCATAAATATACATTTCTTTTGAGCATCAACCCATAAAAAGTATAGTATATATTAAGCTAAAATATAATGTCTAATATTCCAGTCAAAAGAACAAGAAGTTGTTTCAAAATTAAACTTAACTATGATTTTTTAATAAATTCTTCGATTTAATTACATTTTTGAGCCGATTTTCTTAAGAAAAGAATGAAATAAAAAAAGGAATTGTTGCCGTTAGGGTTGTGCTTTTCAGCTCTTTGCTGAACTAGGATACTCTTTCAGTTCAGTTAGTTCAATAGTTCAGTATACTGGAGCTGGCAAAGTATTGAGTAGCGGCTACCGAGTATCGGGTATTTCCATTTTTTTGGTTACTCAATAATCAAAAGTAGTTACTCGATACTTTTAGAGTTGTATTTTTAAGCAAGTTGAGTGGCTAAAATAGTGGATAAAAATACATCACTGTATTAAAAGACAACTAGGTGTAATATTCTGTAATCAAATCAAAACTAAATAATTTTTTTTGAGAAAAATTAAATTATTTCTTAAGTTGTTAACGTTTAATCAAAAGTTAGCTTTATATTTATTTTTTATTTAATAATAAAAGACATACAAAACCAATAATAGTTGAAGATCTATTTTTAATTTTTGAAGAAACTACTTCAATTTGCAGATAAAAACTATGCGTTACAAATTCAAAAAATCTGTTAAAAGTATCGAGTACCTAAATGAAAAGTATTGAATGTTATTGAGTAATGAAAAGTAGTAGAATTTGCCAGCACTACAGTATACAAAGATAAAAGAAGTGAGCTGTATAAAATCAGTACTTCTGCACATATTGTTTTATGTAAAAAATTAAATAAAATAATTAAAATGAGTTTATTTATGGGGCTTACAAACATGTATGACAACATGACAGAAAGGTTAACGACAGATTTCCCTATCAACGCTTGTCTCTTCGAACTATCAAAGAACATACAAAAGAAAATATTTGGATTTGAAAGTAAAAAGTACAATAGCACCCCCTGCCTAATTTAGCACTATTTCATAATTTTCCTAATTTTATTTCATTATACGAAAGTATTTTAAATCATTATCCAAATTTTTATAAGACAACTCCATGTTAAACATTCGTTGTTAATTATTTTATAATCAAGGTTGAATTATCAGGATGGGGGCGACTCTACAACAGGTACTATATTACAATAACAACTGACATCTCAACCCTTGTGTTAACATATATAAATTTTGACATACGGGCCTCTAATTTGTGGAAAGTTTAAATACGCCTTGTTTTCGACGAAGGTATCAGATATGCAAAATGAACTAAATGATCCGATGTTTACTGATATTTCAAGAATTGCTAGATGAATATTATCCATCCCACATTCTGCTGCAAATGTGGAGAGGATATATTCGTTTCAAAAGAGAGGAACAGGTTGTTTGTTTCGACTGTCTCTAATCAAATCCAAACAAAGGATTTACTGAAGTCATCTAAAATTCATGCTGCTACAATTTAGAAATTACTAAGAGTTTGTTAGCAAGAAGTATATCATAAAGTATAATTTTACATTCAGATCTCAACAACTGATGGTCTTTTGTGTACCTTTTGAAATTAAGCAATAAATTTAATTGAATTTCAATGAATTTCAATGATACGTATATGTACAAATTAATTTTTATGTACGTTTTTAGTTAATTGTTAATTAAAAATATTTAAAAAATAAAAAGTACAATCAGACGGAAAAAAGTACACTTTTTCTTTGCATCCCTGGCTCACTTCTTTCACTCATGTGTGTAATTAACTTGAGCTGGTCCGTTCATGAACTACACAACTCTAGTTGCCGTACTGTCGTTCAAATTGAATGAACGGTTTAATTTTTGCTAATTGAACGAAAATTACCGATCACTGAAATGAACGATTTGTCACAGCTTTATTTTGCATAGAAATGATACACAACTTTTTCTATATGTACTTTGTAAACAAAAAAAGAGAACTAATAAGTTTTAAGTTGTTTAATTAGAATGTTTGTTTTTTTTGTTGTATTTTATCGTTTGTATTTATATATGTAAAAGCTTATGGCGGTATTCACAAACGACTAATAAAGTTAATGTGTGCATTAAAACCGGTTTTCCCATATAAAAATCCAACATTAAACCTACTATAACTTTATTAATCGTTTGTGAATAACGCCATTAATATTTAACTACTAGAATATGGTCGATTGCGTCAGCCTTAGGAAATACTATCTGAAATTAAAATAGTAAAAGGTGCGGTTCACTTATTCCGCAACGCTAGTTTTAATAACTTTGGAATGAATTTTCAAATAAACAAAATATTTAAACAAAATTTTATAGCAATTGTTTTGTATTTTGAAGTTTTTTAAACCGGTCACATATACATACATACATACATACATACATACATACATACATACACACATATATAAAAGTAAACTTCTTTGCCTATCCAACGATATATGATATGTCTATATTATTTTGCTTAAAATAATACACTCATACCCCGTTTTGCGTCGTTTCGAAGTTGCGTTTTTTTTTTAAATTTCCGCGATTTCGATGTTGCGTCGTTTTTGCTTCAGTTTGCGTTGCATGGCTTCGAAGTTGCGTCGTTAGTGCCTGCGTTAGATTTGCGTTGTTAATAAATGTTTGTATGTACAAAGCAAAAATAGAAAAATGGAATTTCCCGTCGAAGTCTAATGCAAATTTGTATGTGAAAATTGTCTACAAGTTTGTCTTCGTTGGCAGTTTCAAATTACATTTGGTAAAGTAAAGTCCTTTATTTTAATAACAGCTATTATCACACAAATAAAAATAAAAAATTGTTATTTTCTATTCAAAGATTTAAAAAACTTTTGTTTGTTGAGGGTTTTTAGCTAGTCTATATACATGCATTTCATTGGTGCTAAAGCCAAATCATCAGTAGACCTTAAACCTAATTTTTTAATTTTGAAACATTTAAAAATTAGGTTTAAGGTCTACTGATGATTTGGCTTTAGCACCAATGAAATGAATGTATATAGACTAGCTAAAAACCCTCAACAAACAAAAGTTTTTTAAATCTTTGAAAAGAGATATCGAGGCAATCTCGATTAATATAAATTTAATAGTTATTTTCTATTGAAAAATAAATATTTTTACTAAAATTATGAGTCTCGGAACGAATTAAATGAAAATTTATACAAATATATTGAAAACTGTGATTCGGTTTGCGTCGTTTCAGTTTGCGTCTCGTTTTTCCGGTCCCAATTAGCGACGCTAACCAGGGTATCAGTGAATATTTTTTTTTCTTATCTTGGACCAGCACTCAGGGGATGACCCCTACACATGCAATGCATTGTGCTGGAACTAGTGGAAAGGGATAGTGATAGATATGAAAGGAGGTGAAGCTTTATTCGTTCTTTACAACTCTGATTTTTTTGCACGTTTATTCGTAGAGCAGTGTTGCAGCGCCTCTGGTGGCGAGGAGGACATTACGAGGTTTGAAGCTGTGTTTAGTTTAGTAGCCACTTCTTTTATTAATTTTATTTTACTTCGCCGTTGATTGTGCTACTCAGTACCAACGAAGGAGGGCGCTCTGATATTACATTGGGATTAGTATCAGCTGAAGTTGGTACTGTTCAGTGACCAGTGACCATGCCTTTGCCACTGAAATCTTCCGCCAACAACTGACACAAAGGCACACCAATGCACATCAGAGAAATGCGTGGTGTTTTTATTTCATGACTCTGTCTGACACTGGGTTTGAACCCAGGTCCTTCGGTTTGTAGTCAACGTGCTTATTACCTGAGCCAACGCCACCTTGTCCTTGAAACAGATATCTTGCTAGAGTTTTTAAGCCCCAAAGTAGTCACACTAGACAGACTTTCGCTCACCGAGTTTTCAACAGGCTGTCTAAAATTTTGATTATCTAAACGCTTAGGTCCTCTTTTCTATATCTTTTGCGTATATCATTTTTGTAATCGGTTGAGTAATTTGGAACATACAAATAATATTACCATCATTTTTGGCAACGGCTCTGCTGCATGTGGATGCTTTACCGTGATATTTTACCGTGTTGGTTTAACTCACTGGGGAGCCCCGTAGACTAGTAGATAACGTACTTGACTATTAGTCGAGGGGTCGCAGGTTCGATTCCTGCCTAGACCCTGGGTGTTTCTGCAGACAAGCAAAAATAGCTTAGCGGTTTGTGTTTGTTTATAAAAAAAAACTAGCGATTTTTCTTTGCTTTGACTTTCTTGTGCTGTTTATAGAATCCCAGCAATAGAATTGAGTGAACAATTTGTATGAAAACCACTCGAATAACTGATATTTTCTACTCAAGTCGATTGATAAGTCCTTCACAGATACAATGTAGAACCTGCCACTCTCGGACTTGTAGTCCAGCACACACTATCAATTAGTCGGCAAACCGCGAATTTTATTAGTCACTAATATGGCAGCATTGCTATTAGCCAACTTGTAATACCAAAAAAATAAATTAACAATACAGAGCAGGGCTGGAAAGTTTAGTACTATTACACTTTTTGCCGTGCTCTTGATAAGTACAGCTTTTCGAGGTAAAAACAATAATAATAATAATAAAAGAATTGTAAGTTAATTCATTCATATAAGATACAATAATTAAGTTAAATTATTTTACCCCAGATAACTTGTTTCGAAGCCATTTCATTTATTATTCTAAACGGATATTATAGACATATTATACATCTTTAGATGTAATTAAGATGTACTGCAAATAAAGGATGAATAAGGGAAAAAACGGTATAATAAGAATATGCGAAGAAAATGAATTTACGAAATAAAATTAGTGACTCTGATATTCGATTGTTTAGTTATGGTAATGAGGAAATAAAGATATATATCAGAATTGAATTACTGTGTGCAGTGAATGTTAATGTTAAATTTGAGGTGGTCAGCAACGAATACCAGAGAATAGATAATGTGGGTCATAAGGAAAAAAATAGACGACGGACCAAAGCTATCAGCAGCTGAAAAAAATTGTTTGCGTAAACCTGCCTGAGGGTAGAGATGATGATTATTCGCACTTTTAACGATGTTTTTGATGGGATTGGTAGCATACCGGGTAAGTGCCTAATAGAATTAAAGGAATCTGCTCAACCAAGAATAAACTATAAAAAGAGAATACCATTTAGCTTGCATCATAAATTGAGGGATCAATTGGATCTCATGGTTGAGGATGGTGTGATAAGCAAGGTCAATAAACCTACGGACTGGGTGAACAATTTACAAATTGTTGAGAAACCGGATGGTACCTTAAGAATTTGTCTTGACCCTAAACCACTAAATGAATGTATAAGGAGAGAGTGAGAGAGCGATGCATTATACCGACGTCTGAGTCAATAGTTAGCCGGATTGGTGGGGCAAAATATTTTACGGTACTGGATTTCAAAAACGTATTTTGGCAGGTGGTTTTAGACGAAAGATGCTCAGAATTGACAACGTTTATAACCCCATTTCGGCTATATAAGTGGAATCGGATGCCGTTTGGGTTCAATAATGCCCCGGAAACTTTCATGCGGTATATGGTACAGATATTTGGGGATCTTGAAGGCGTTGAGGTATATTTTGACGACTTGTGTATTTTCGGGAGAACAGAGCAGGAACATGATAGGCGTTTGCTTGAGATGATTGGAAGGGCAAGGGAATTTAACGTGAAGTTTAATAGGAAAAAAATACAGTATTGCCATTTATACTAACTAAATCTATTTAACATTAATTTCTTATAGTCTACGTTCATACTATTGTTACACCTGTTATGTCGTGAAGGTTGAAATTAATTAATAGAGTAGACGGACGACAGTGTTAATTTGCATTAAAAGCTCACTAATGTGAATTAAAATTTTACTCTGACACACGACAGTTTTTGCTGTCAACTATTTTTTTTTCTTTTCTTGGCATTTACATCGAGATAAAATGGCTAGAAGGTAGAAAGGACGAGTAGCAGTTATGCAGTTAATGAAAACCCACAATTTATATATTATAAGAAAGTTAAAATTACTTTTGCCGAAACTGTTCCATAGTGTAAAAATTGTACATGCACTAGGAATCATAAATCTGAACGTAGTAACAAGTTGGGATCGCAGTAGGACACTCTGAAATAATAAGAGCCAATTGTGGAAGTTTGTATGTTTAATATTGTCTTCTTATGGAGGATATAATTCATATTTGGCATTTTTTTAAAAGAATGCTGCAGCAGTTTCTAGGAGTGTGACGTGAAGAAAAGAAAGGTAATGGTAAAGGTAAATGTTTGGCTCATATCAACTTCAGGTTGATAGTTACGAACTACAAAACACAAGACAATTTTAAAGGTCATGAAAGATCCCAATCTTCTCTCCTTTCTCATCCACAAATTAAGACTTTCTGAAAGAAAAACTTCATATGTGTACCGAGAAAAACTGTTCAGCTGGAAAGGAAAAACGATGAATGTTAAGTTTCTCGATTTGTGAGTAAAAAATGTTTCTGCATTTCAATATGAAAAGTTTGCTGTTTTATTTCAATGTTTCCATTAATCGTGTGTCAATCGGAGAAACCAGCCGATGAAAAACTTTTAGCGGCATCAGTAAAATATTCTCATACAAAACTATATTATTTCGCAAAAAAAATGCTTTATTAAATGTGTTTCTATGCGTTTTATTTTGGTGTTGTTATATTGTCTTTTCAATATAAAAGAAAATGTGTTTAGTTTTTACACCCGGCGGAGCAGAAACGCAAAATAAACAAAAGCCGGCTGCTCGCTGTTAAAAAATAGTTAAAAATATTTTAAAACAAAATAATTAAATTAGTTTTTCCTTGTACCATCTAATTTAATTGCAGAAATACTTCTTGCATCGTTTTTAATTGTGAGAAATTTTGACGGCGTTAGAGAACAATTTTTAAAAAAATTTTTCTTCCAATAATTTAAAAAAAAAACAACACAAATGTCATACTGTTCTCGTTATGCAAAATACAGAAGCACTTGTGTGTGAAAACATATTTTTTATTAATCCACTCGATTCATGTGAAAATTTTTAAGATGCGTGATTTATAGAAACGGGGTACAGGGCAGTGAGTAATTTTTGTATATGAATAATAAAGGCTGAACAATAGCAACGAAACATTTTTTTTACGTATATATTATGTCCTACGCAGTGAAACCAGCAGAAATTAAAAAAAAATACCTACATGTTCAGAAAAAATACCCCCTCTTCCCAACTCAACAAATTTATTGATTTTAGGAAAAAAAATAAAATTTTATGTAGGTTTTAAAAATTTTGTACATTTATATCGCCAGACAAAAAATTAAATAATATAAACTAACATAAATTTTTTAATTTTAACAACTTCCAATATCTGCCTTGTGCCTTCATAGTTCTCAAGCGACCGTACTAATTACATTTCTTTAAAAATTATTTAATTTTTAAGGGAAGTCTTTGAATTATCTTGAGAGCTGTTGCACAATTTTTTTCGTTGTCTCTATAGAGTATTTAGCAAAAGATGTTTTCTGTCTGTATGAAATATCTCGTATAATACTGTAACAAAATTTGAAATTTAGATTTTTATATCTATGTATTATCACTTTTGTGGGGTGTTTTACGCAACTCCATCGTAAAATAAAAGAAAGAAAAACAAAGTTTTAAAATTCGCAACATTTTTCTTAAAATGAGAAATCTGTTCTTTTTTCCCTTCCCTTGAAATTTTGCAACAAATTCCCTACAAAAAGGAAAAATTCACTGCACTTGGCATTACCCGTCCTACGGTTCCTCTTTAAAAGGATCCAAGTGTCACATTTCATTTACATTTGTAGAAGACAGCTAAAGTTTCTAATATAATTTAAACTTTTCATATTTATTTCCACTTCTCAAATATTTACTTCAGCTCCATAATAATAAAATATGTACTCATTTTAGAGTTATTTTTTCGGTAGAGCTGTACTTTTTTTTTAAGTCTCAAACTTCCATTCCTGCAATATACAAAAATAAATAAAAAAAATTAAATTTAATAAGAGAGCGAACAACGAACAAGTTTAATATATTTCAAAATCATTTTGTTGGGTTTTTTGTAGCCATGTTTGTGGCATTCATGTACAGAGATTAGTGATGGCGAAAAGTCGAGTAACGTGTATTCATGCTTTTGCAGCTTATAACCAAAAGTAATTAGTCAAAGTCACAAGTAATACCGCCGAATGACCGTCCTCCGGCACTTGTTTTCCATCTAGCCGCAATGTTGTAAATACAAATTTAAACATTTATTATATTAAGAAATTAATAAAAGTTATATACACATCTGGTTAGCGTTCCCCTTTCACTGACCATTCATGTTCATTCCATTATCTTGAAAGCAAGAGAAATTCTGCAAAATAATTTACCTGCGAATTATTCTTTAATTGATGCATCAGAATTGACAAATACTTTAGTGTCTGGCATGAAAGCAGCTCTAAATGATTCAACGACAGTAGATAATTTAAAAAAAACAAAAACTTTAAGGTTTGAGCTAACTCCATGGATTAATAAAAACCTTCCAGAATTAATTCCATTTAAAGAGAAAATATTACGCAATAGGAGGAAGTGTAGGAGCAAACTGGGCTTAGAAGTTTTTTTGAAGGGAATTGGCGAAGTGATAAAAGTTGCTACTAAGAAGTGTAGAGATAATTATTATTCTGACAGTTTAACAAAAATTGGAAATAACCCAAAGAAATCTTGGAAATTCATTAATACAACTCTTGGTCGTAAAAAGAAATAACGAGATTCGCCTAAAAGATGCTCAAGGGTAGATAAGGACAAGCGATCAATCTAAGGTTAATTGTTTTAACAACTATTTTCTAACAGCCGTAAAGAACCTCAATAGAGGAATCGAAATCTATCCCAGAGACAGTTGCAATTTGCTGCAAACGCTTTCCCATTCACCGAATCGTTTCAACCTTGAAAACATCATCTAATTCGGGTGAAATGGATATTAATAAAAGTCCAGGCTATGACAATATTTCAGCGAATTTCATCAAGGAATTTCGAGAAGAAATTACTCCAATTTTATGCGATATTTTTAACAAAACGATTAATAATTTAGTTTATTCTAATATTTTAAAAGTCCACAAATTAGTACCAATATCAAAAGAAATAAATGCATCTACTGTAGATAAATATCGACCGATTGCCGTTCTATCTTCAATTGATAAAATTTTTGAAAAAATACTGTATGATAAGCTGTTATTGTACCTGGAAGAAAATAATTTCAGTATTTTAAATTTTTATTTTTTTTCCCCAATATTAATATTTTACTTATTCAGTAAAATATTAACATTTTTGTTAAAAACAAATTGCAATTGATTATTGAGGGCTATAGCTTGTTCCATTAAAAATAATTTTTAATACAATTTCCAATTTGGATTTCGACGAGGATGTGGTACCGAAGATGGTATCCTTAACGTTGTTAAATATATTTGTAAGGATCTTCATGATGGGTTCTCTGGAGTTGCTGGAATATATTTTGATTTTAGTAAAGTATTATGGTATTCAAGGTCGTGAACTTTTGTTGTTTGAGAGTTACTAGGGCCGCTACTATTCTCAATTTATTTAAATGATATTAATTAAGACTTTTGATTTTATCCAATATATAGTGCCACCTGCCAATATAATATACCCAGCAGCAATTTTATGGTGCAATATAAATTATTGCACAATAGTATTGCAAATGTTGTGCACAACATATTAAAAAAAATGCAGTGGGATCTTCGTGAGATCAAAATATTTACATATCTTCAGTTTGACTTAACTCAACTAGAAATCAGAATAAGCTTTTTCAAAGATCCTTAGAGTTAATAAAGCCGTGCAAATTGAGAACTCGGTATGATATTCAATAAAAGTTAAGTTTTTCTATGTATCTAATTATATCGTAGAGGAACCATCTTAATATTGTCGAATAAAATAAAATGATTCGTATTAAATTTGGTTTTCACTAGTTTGTCTGGCTGGTTGACTGTTGAGTGGATTAACTGTTGTAGGTCGTTAGCAGTTAGCCAACGTATCTGTGGGCATGTATTTATGTACATATGTATGTAATACGTAGAAGCTGTTTTATTTCGCTTTTGAAATATTTAAAAGCCAAGCAAGATACAAGGTGGTGACTTGTATTTCGACTATAATTTGGGGAAGTAGTAAAAATATGTACATAAATATATACATAAGTTTGTCATTCCATTTGCAAAATACTCAATAAACACTAGATAAACTATAAAATATTCTGAATCATACTGGACAAGAGAGTCGTATGGGCGACATCCATCCATATATGTATGCATAGAAATCATGAATAAAAAATAATATATTACGCTTTTGCTCGCGTTCGTTATGTTGTTTACGTCAATCAGCTGTTACTGTGACGTAGAAAGGTTTCTTTGTATTTTATTGTTATAACAAAAGCGAATAAGAAACTAAAAAGTGTAAGCAAAATAATTAAAAATAAAATAAATTAAAATGAGTTGTGTAGTAAAAAATTGCAAGAATAATAAAAAAACAATATAATTTTTTTCACATTTCCAACCGATCGTATATTATTAAAATAGTGGGTGGAGTTTTGTTGCAATAAAAATATATGTAAATACAAAAAATGGTTACGTTTGCATGGAACATTTTAAGGAAGATGATTTTGAAAATAAATTGCAACTTGAAACTGGTAAGTTATGAGTTATTTTGTAGACTAATGAACTATTATTTTATTTCACAATTGGGTTTTGAGACAAAACTTTGCCACAGATTAAAGGACGATCTTCTTGATTTTTCCGTGCAAAAAACCATGAAAGTACACCGACATATTCATTGATTGGCCATTTTTCAGAGGGTGGACTGTCAAAGCCAACTGAAGAAAAAAAATATTCGAAAAGCACAATGAAGATCATCTACTTATACGAAACGATTATTTAAAGTTCCTCATCGAAGAGTCGTTTTTTAAGTTTTTTATGTATTTTAAAATAAGAAAATTAAATTAAAATTTTATAGAAAGCGCGAAATCACGCAGAAGAAAATTCAATATAATTATAAATTGATAAAATTTTTTTTTTATATATACAGTCGAACTTCTCTATAGTGAATTTCTATACAATGAATTCATTTCAAAAACATAGCTTTCTCGTTCCAATGTTAGTGTATTTTCATTTCCTTACAGTGAATTTCCATACAGTGAATTTTTCTTTACAGTGAAGCATTTTTGCAGATGTAAACTTGAGTTTCTTGCTCGTTTGTCTCCATGTAATGGATAATTTCAAAAAAGTTTCCGTTACGCATACTAACAACACTGTGCGACGAGAATAAAGTACTATAAAAATAGAGGATTCCCAAAAAAAAATTAAAAACCATAACAACGAAAAGAAACAAAATCCCATCACTCACAATTTAGACAGTAGTTGTCCGTTTTTAGTAAAAGTTACTAAGCGAAGTAACATTTCTTTTGAAAAAAATTATTATTAATTAATAACGTTGAAGATGGCAGTTTATCAAATATTTTACTACCAGGCCTACTATGTCACACGTATTCGTTCTTTTGTACAATTACATTTAAAGCAAAAACAAAATTTTAGAATTTGTTGTTTCAAATGTAATTTTACGAAAGGAAAAATTCGATCGACAAAGCGGGCTTGGCAGTTAAAAAACAAGGCATCAAAATAAAAGTGAAAAATTTACAATTTCTATATAATGAAGTATCTATATAATGAAGCGATTTCCTGGTCCCATGCAGATTCATTATAGGGAAGTTCGACTGTATTACATTATTAATAAGATAAGTCTCTTATTTCTTAATACGGCTCTGTCCTTTAATGGGCATACAACCTGTTGCTGGATATGTAATTGCCACCACGAATTTTCGTATGTATATATGCCAATGTTTGGCCCCACGAATGCCAAAGACTCATTACAATGTGTGTAATTTTTTAAGTCATGGAAAAATAACCATATACGGACAACAGTACGTGATAAAAGACAAAAAAAGAAGACCCGTATCTCCCAGTTTTGCCCAACGCCATGCACTTTTTTATGGGCCCCCAAAAATTTGGGGCCTCGGTGTCATTTTTGCAAAATACTGATCATTTTCTGAGGCTCATATCTTGCAAATCGTTCGGAATTTTGATTTACTCTCTGAGACAAAGTTGTAGATCTATATGGCCAATATTTATGATGCTCTTCCCTTGACACTGTCCGTCTGGCAAACTTTCATAATAAATATCAACATTACATAAAACGATATAAAAATAATTATTATTTATCTTCTTCAAATTATTCAAGTGTTTCACAACAAATCGCAAACATTTTTTGATGTAAACAAATAATTGGAGTCTCTCTTTTGACGTCACGCCCAGTAGAAAAAATTTTTGACAACTTTTCCGCATCTTCTTTGTTTATTGCTTCATGCATAGAAATCCATTTTCAGAAGAGCTCAGATAACCGAAATGTATGAACAAGAAGTAAACACTAGAGTATCCACTTATTTGACTTTTAGTTTTGTTCAAGTAAGGAATTACTCGATTTTGGGATTTTAAAATTGCTCGATTAATCGAGTAAGGGTTTTAAATTTTTGGAATAACTCGAATAATTGAAAAAAAATTCAAATAACTGTATCCAATGGAAGAAAAATATACATGTGTGTTTGATTTTGATAATTTTAAAAAATATACAATACATTAACAATTCATTTGTACTACGTATGAAGTTTTAAAACTTTTCGAAAATATTAGAATATCAATAATTATGTTCAATAAAAAATTTTATTGCTTACTAGACTTGAATAAAATATTTTGAAATAGTCTTTTAAAAATAGTTTGCTTTTTAAACAGTTTTTTGTTTGTTTTCTTTTAATAAGACTTGACGTTTAATACACAGTTTCACTTAAAGTAGATGTTGGCGATAACGATAGGATCGCATTAAAAAGATTTTCTAGTTTTTCTGATCTTTTCTTTGTCTTATCTAAATACATGAAATCATCTATTATACTCGTACTAATACAGTTTGTTCTAAATTTCTTTTTGATTTGTAATATTTGTTATAGTTTTGTTCAGTTCAGACAACAGATTATTTTTATTTAGATCCTCATTTTCGTCTTCAAATATATTATCGTTTGATACATTTTGATCAGATTCAATGTAAGACAAGCGATTATATAATATGATTGCAAACTGTTTTAAATTTCGAGCTGTATTTGAACAAGTTATCATTATTGGGGAACCTTGCGGACTTAAGATAAAGTGTAAGTGTACTAATTACTTTAATTCGCCTCTCGTCTATTTTGGCCTTAAGGCAAGCGAGTAAATCTTTTGAAAAGTGATTATTTGCCTATTCTAAATTGTTGACTAAGAAGTTTATTATTCCTTCCGATACAATTATTTATTTATTTTATTTATTTTGTTTATTTATTTATTTATTAATTTACTTATTTATTTATTTATTTATTTATTTATTTATTTATTTATTTATTTATTTATTTATTTATTTATTTATTTATTTATTTATTTATTTATTTATTTATTTATTTATTTATTTATTTATTTGTTTATTTATTTATTATTTATTTATTATTTATTTATTTATTTATTTATTTATTTATTTATTTATTTATTTATTTATTTATTTTTTTTTTTATTTTTTTATTTATTTATTTATTTATTTATTTATTTATGTATTGACTTATTTCCTGTACAACAAGATTTAATCTTATATTTATAGTACAGAAACGGGATGCGTTAAACATAAAAAACATTTGCAATTATTAAAAAATAAAAAAAAAGATAAATAAAATATAAAAAATAAAAATAAGAAATATATATCTACATGTGTATACATATTACAAAATTGCACATACAATAATATAATTTAAAAGAATTACCTATTTAAAAGAATGAACTAAAAATTTTATTTAAATGAATTAAGTACAAATTCTTTGAAACTATTAGCGTTGCTATTTAGCTGTTGACGTAGTGGAAGACTATTCCAAAGTCTAGCGTTATGTACATAAAATTGCCATTCGGAGACAAGTTATTGATGTCCAGGTATTATAATGTTTCGGTTTCGTGGCGATTGAAAAACACGAATATTTTCAAATATTAATTTGGGAGTTTGAGTATGTATTATTTTGTGTAAAAAAACCAGAGTGCGGACTTTAAATTAATAGGTTATCGAAACTGACTTCATTAAGATTGTTAGAAACAGAGGAAACATGATCACATCTTCTCAATCCGTACACATACCGCATAATATTGTTATAAAAAAACATTTAGTTTTCTTCGACTAACAGAGTCGCAGTTTGCAAATAATTCACACCCATACGGTAAGGAAGGAACCAAGTATGTCTTGACAAGCAAAGTTGCTGAATATTTTTGAAGCTCTATTTACTGGCCACGTCTAGCGGTCGCAAACTGTTACTCATTGCTGAAAGTATCGATATTTCCTTGTCTGTAAAAACATATAAAGCGTAATCTGATAGTGCATGGCTTACACATTTATAAATGAGAAGGATATTTTGAATCATATTATGAAAATATATACGGAAGGTACCAACATGTACCTTAATTTTGAGGGATTTAATCAGTTTGAAATGAAAAAAATATATTTTTTTAATAAAAAACAGACATATTCAACACGAAATTTATTTCACTCCATTAATTGACATCAATTGTTCGATTTATTCGTTAATCGAAATTAGCTATTTTCATTATTCGATAAAATAATGGAAACATTTTACTCGATTAATCGAACAAAGATTAATCGATGGGATACTCTAGTACATACGTACGTACATATGAACATAGGTACGTAGTTTCACGTCTTATTTCTTCTGTGAAATTTGGTTTAAATAACTACGATGATTGATTAAAAAATACCAAAAACGTGCTCAAGTTCCCCCCCGCAAGTAATCAAATTTGTTTAAAAAAGGAAAGATATTTTTTTCATTCTCCCAAGTAGTCTGATTTGTACTCGAATTCGAGCGCTCCAAAAATATACTCATTGGATTAAAAAAATAAATTTCATTATATATTATATGTGTGTACATATTTCATATTAAACTGTAGGGGTATATAAGAATTACCATGACCGAACATAATCCTCTTACTTGACTAGATATTATTATTTTTTTTCTATTTATATTATATTGCAAAATCTTAGTGCATTGCAAAATCTCTTTTGGAAAAGTTGTTTCAATCGTAAGTCCATTTGGTGATTCTGATTAATCGGCATAGACACAGTCATGCATCATTGACACTACCACTGCAAAGTGAATGAGACAAAGAAAGATTTCTTATTAAAGAAATATTCAATCGCTGTCGGTGTTAATCAGTTTATGAGAGAAATCTGGCCAGGAAAGTTTTTCTTACAAGAAATCTTTTTTTTTTTTGTACCAAACTTATGTTTCCATAAACTTTAATTCCTCGGCCAGTGTAAGCACGCCACATTATTAACAGCCATCTGTTCCACTAGCCAAATAAATGTGTGTGTGTGTGCATTTTTACGTGTTATATTCATGCCATCGCTTGCAATCATATTTGCAATAATCAACAGCATCGCACAGTGCTTTGATTCCACACAACGATGGTACAAAATTAAAAGAAGTTTGTCACATATCTTTGAAACTAGTTACGTAAACGTACAGTGCTCTGTATACGTGTTGCCCTGTTACGTTTAAAAATTTTATAAATCGCCCAAAAAATCGCCATTTCTTTTTAGTATTTTAAATTTTTATTCGCACTTTTTCCCAATATTA
This sequence comes from Gymnocheta viridis, assembly GCA_956483585.1. Classification (NCBI taxonomy): domain Eukaryota; kingdom Metazoa; phylum Arthropoda; class Insecta; order Diptera; family Tachinidae; genus Gymnocheta; species Gymnocheta viridis. The sequence continues at coordinate 9,446,360 of OY101443.1, forward strand.
ATATTTTACTTATTCAGTAAAAATCGAAACTTATGGACACCAAAAAAGTTTTAAAATCGCCACGTTCGGCGACAAATCGGCACATTTTCTTGTTCGTTAAGTTTGAATTTCGTAAAAATATGGTGTTAGTGAAGTATCAAGCAATATAGAGCTTGTAACTTCTATTCCAAAAATTATAAATTTTTTTATTTAAAGTGATTATTTATCGAACAAATTGGTTGTTTCCATGTATCCGACACTGTTTAGGTGGCTCGGTTGAATGTGATTTCAAATTTGTATTTATACAAATAATGTCTAGAAAAAGCATACGAGAGTTATTGGAATTATTAGTTGTTTTTACAGTAAAAACTGCTTTACCACTATTAATATTCAAATTTTAACATCACTAATTAACGTTAAATTAACCCATGTTTTTATCTCACACATGAACACTGATGATGGGAGCGTAGCAGCTCCCGAAAAACAACGTTGTTTCCGTTCTGCCGTATTAGTTGAATTTAATTGATGTTAAAATTTTCCTTTGTTCCTTTGGAATATTGTCTCATGTCCAATTCTTTCTTACTAAAAATGTTGCGAACATTAGCCAAAATAATAATCACTTTGGATTAAAAACTACTAGTAATAACTTTTATTGAATATTCTCTTGTAGTATTTAAAGCTTAAGTTGGATTTTGATAATTCATATTTAAAATCTCATGACTTTAGCTTGCTCTGGTGGCGTTGAATATATTCAACCAAAAAATATTGTCTTTCAAACTATTTTAAATTGTTGCTGTTATCTATTGAACACTATAATTTTCTTAATTTTTTTTTTGAATATTTTTGTTTATATACTCGTATATTCCTGGAACAAAGCACTGTGCATTTTGCTGTCATAGATTGGCATGATTACGTTGAGCGATTAGTTGGTTGGTTCGTTGGTTGGTTGTACAATTGCAATTGCAAAACATTGTTGCATCATTAACATCTGTACGTTGTATGTTAAACTTGAGCATTTTAAAAAGTATTTGAACCTCTATTAAGACGTTTGTTTTGTTTTGCTTTGTTACATTTATGGTTTTTTTTTTTTTTTTTTTTGTTTTTTTTTGTTGTTGTTTTGTTTATGGGAATTTGTCGTATAAAATTCAAATTGTTTTGTTTTGATTCCAGTTTTTAATAACTTAAACGGCCACGTGAGTTTAAAAATAAAATGTGTAGTTATAAAATGATTGTGGGGTTCTATTTAGCAACTTTGTGAGTGGTCAGGCGCATATCGAGCGGAAGGGGAAAAGTAATAGCTTTCCTCCCACGCTCCCCCGAATCAATCGAAATATCTAGTCTTTCTATAGCAAAGCTTTCAAAATTTTACTAAACATACAAGTTAGCCAAGAAATTCCCAACAAAAAAAGCTTCACCTGGATGTGCTCGTGCGTGTGTTTACAACGCTTTTAATGCAGAATTATAAAAATACTCGTACATTATATATTAATTTATTTAAATTTAAGCAAGAAAATTATTTATTTTATTAGCAGCATTTAACTTGTTCGAATGACACGTTTTTAAATCATTTATTTTTAATTGTTTCTTGTTGCTGTAATTAATTTGATTATTTATTTTATCGTTTCACTTCACGAAGCGAAAGAAATCACACATGTTTTTAATAAAAACAATAATTATTTATATGTGTTATTTTATATGAAATTTGTATGTTGGATAATTTAAAAAAATTTGTGAGTTTATCTATTTTTGACAACACCAAAGGTCGCTGAAATTTAAGAATTTTACATAAGAAGCACTAAACAACTGGTGAATTTTAAATATTTCAAGAAAATATTTAATAACAAAATTTTTTTTTGGAGCAGGAGTTTGCGGCACAACTTTTTTGAAAGCTATATATATCTGCAACTAAAAGGATATACAATTTTAAGTAAATGCTCTGCTCATAACTATTTTACGTGATTATTATTATTTAATGAAAATCCGAATAGTCTTCAAATTTGATGGAATATCCAAAAATTTAGAATATTATGGTGTATTTGTTTTTTTTTTCTTGTAAACTTATACTCTTTTTAATGAAAAATTAAATCAAATTTTAAAAAATAGTTGAAATTGCCTTTCTGGAGTAGGTATTTTGCGGCAGCGTTTTGATGGTATTTCTGGACAAAGTTTTTATCATAGAATTACTCCTGGCATTCATAGACTTTAATATATAATTTTTTTTTCTAGATTTAAGGTTTAGTTCTAAGATTTTTTATTTTAAGTTTTAGTTTTAAGTGTATTATAAATAGATTAATCACTCTATTAGTTAATGCAAATGACGGGAGCAAACATTGTTGTTTCTGTGTAATATTTTAATTATTTAGTTTTTTTTGTTAATTTTTATAATTTTGCTTTTTCTAATTTCTTAAACACGTGTACTCGTTTCTTTTTTTAAAGAATTAAAATAATACTTTATAATTTTAAGTTTTCAATATCATTAATGTTTAAAAATAACAATATTGTAATGTAATTTTTCAAGTCTCAATCAATCAATCAAATTTTAAAAAGTGTTTCCCTGTTTTAAATTCTTCAGCAGGCTCAACAAGGGCTAAATATATGTTGACTTGCAAGTTTTTCTCAAGCTTAAGAAGGGTTAATGCCAAAGTAAAAACAAATATTTCCCTGATTTTTTAAATTTTATTAAAAAGCTAAGAATAAACTGCAAATGAATTGATGTTAAAACATTTAACGCCGCAAAAAGGCGCCAAAGTGAAAAAATCTAAGTCTACGTTTAGACGACTCAAGTCTTATTGACATGATTGCTACTTTACAGGCCAGAAAGAAGAGGTGAAATGAAACGAGTACTGAGATTGGCATACTGTCATTACGTTTTGCCTGAAGTTAGTTGCAACTAGAATTGCATTGTGTGAACACCAATGAAAGTTTCAAGAAGCAGCTGGATTCATCTATAAAATTTTAGGTCTGGACATATTTCTTTTCATATGTAGTTTAATGTATGTCTCTCTTCTAGAGAGAGAGAGAGAGAGAGAGAGAGAGAGAGAATGATTTTGTTCAGACAACTCCCAACTTGAATTGGTTGAATTTTAATTTTTGTCCGGACAAAGTTGAACTGATTTGCCTGCCACATTATAGTGTTTCAAAATCAGCAATTCTTTGATTTTTTAGCTTTTTTCTTTAGAAATAATTTCACTTAATTATTACCTATTAACAGAATCGCTTGTATTTCATATTTTTTTTCTGCACAATTTGTCACAAATTTTTGTCTATACTAGAGTACACCTAGTGGTCGAAATTCGACCGCCAGTTTAACCGTATACCTATTTTAGTTGCATTCATTTAAAGAGAAAAAACTACCTATATACTTATTCCCTTCCCCAATAAAAGAAATAAAATTGCATACAAACACGCACATTTATAAAAAATCGTGTTACTCGTATGAATGCATTTGTATGTACATAGATACCCTTAAACATTCATTGCTTTGCTTATGTTTTTATTTGAACCAATACTTACATACGTGAATGCGCGTACGTGTGTATATTTAGCATTTGTAGTGGTGTCAACTTTATGAGCCTTTTATTCCTATAATACTAAACCGATTCAAATAATATATAGTGGGGTCAGTAAAGCTCAACCATTTTTACCATTTGGTAAAAGATTGCAGAAAATCGGTTGGCAAACAAAGGAGAAAATAAGATCTAAAAATTTCTCTTTGCCTATTTATATATAGATATTTCATATGGTAGCCTTGATATTCCGAAACCTATTTTCTAAATGAATGAATCGTGTTACAGAAAACTCTCTGCCAAAAAAATTTTCTACGCACAAAAATTTTGTCCGAAACAAATGGGTGAATATTCAACAGGTGGCAGCATTGCGGCAGCTGATTTCTTTGTCTTGCTTATCCTTTCTACGTGTACTTGGAACGTCAAAAAGGGTTCCTTTACATTTTTCTGTATTTGTTTTTGTAGATGTTTTTGACAGAACCGATATAAAAATCATAAAATATACATTGTTGTACCAATAATTTCATTTGTTTGGGTGAATTCACCTTAAGACTTGAATCGTCTGAACGTAGACTAAAGGTGCTGTCACACTAGGCAAACATTTGCCCAAAAAAAACGTAACCACCACTTTTGCTTATGGTTAGTGTAATCTAACTTGGTTTTTATATCACAAAATGAAGTCAATTATGCCGCAAAATGCTATTTTTTTATTATTTTTAATAAATGTGAACTCATATTTAAAAAAAATATTGAAATTAAAGAAAATGCCAATTTAGCTTGTCTGTTCGTTACGTTTTTTTGGGCAAATGTTTGCCAAGTGTGACCGTACCTTAAGTAACGAAATTTTTATTTACAAAAATATTTGTCAAAAATTAATTTTTTCGAATAGAAAATTCCAGTTTTATTTGTTTTACATCTGCAATTTCTGAAAATTTAGAACTGGTCATTTAAGAAACGAAATTGCATTTTGCATACAAAATTTAACCTTAAAGCTTTTAAAGTTCAATTAACACCAAAGCTCACGCCTACCGATCATTAACAAAATCCTGGGGGTGTTATTATGTACTATTTCGATTCGAAACGGAAATCGTTCGAATTTGTATAGTTTATACATACAGAAAAAAATTTAAAATCAACATGAAGAAATGTTGATATCAAGTCGTTGTTAATATCCAATTGAATTTATGGTTAAAATCAATGGTTAAAATTGTTAATTTAGTATTAAAATATGTTGATTTAAAATTTATCACATTGAAATAACATTGTACATTTTAAATTTTAATTTTAATATCATGCTAAATTAACAAGAAACGCTTATGAAGCAAAATTGTTAACAACACTAGTTGAATCAACCTTGTTTTAGTAGATTTTACAATGATTTTTTTCTGTGTGTACATTGTGCTTCGAAAGTGTTTTCTTTCGAATCGAAATACATAATAACCCCCCTGATTGGGTCTTCGAAATGCATCAAACTGCTCCGGAATTTTATCGAATAATTATCTTGAGTGTTGGGGGGCCATTTTCGAATTGTCAAATTGTAGTTGAAAGGCCTCTCCATCCTCAACTAATGACTGTTTGGCGATGATTAATGATTTTATATGGCCGCAATTGGAAGATGTTAATGTGAATGACGTTTGGTTTCAACAAGATGACGCTCCTTGCCACGCAAGTAGCGATATCCATCGCTCTTTTGTGTGAAAAGTTTCCTGACCCTGATTTCTCCAAGAGGCGATCACAATTGGCCACCGTTATCTTGCGATTTTGAAGCCGTTAAACTTTTTCCTTTGGGGCTATATGAAAGATAAAATCTGTGCCAATGGACCACAATCCATTCAAGACCTGAAAGATGGAATTTGTGAAGTTATTGAGCATATAAAGCCGCAATTGCGCAAATTGGTGACGGACAATTTCATGAAAAAAATATGGTCCTGTAAGCGTACTGGTGGCAGCCTTTTGGACGATAATGTTTCCTTTATTTATGGCATAACTTTCTCTTTACAATTAAATAAACATCCGATGATTTCGCTTAAATATACTAGATTTTTTTAAACGAAAGCTCTTTTATTGGAAGGCCCTCTTTTTAAGTTTATCCGGTTAGTAAGACAACAGGTGGTTTGAGTTTTCCTTACACTTAATTGTTTTGACGCACATGAGCGCAATTTCAATGATCTGCGGCAAGTCGGCTATTTTTTCCCCATCGTTATATGGAATCAAAGAAGCTGATCATTATCATAAGTGCAATTGTAAGCAATTATTGTTCACTACTTTGTAATACAATCCTCTTTGCATGACACTAATTAAGCCGCTTTTGTCATGACGGTCGTACTGATATCCAACAAATCGTAACTAATCGTCATCATGCTTATAAGAAATTAGCTTGTTAATAAAATACTTTTGTGACTTCATTCAAGTAATTAAACTTTTTATATTATTTACAGAATCAATAGTCGTCGCGCAGCCTCCGAAATGCTGACTGAGGTTGTAATTTCAGTTGTAGCATCTGGAACGCGGGCTGTCACAACACGTTTCAAGGGACAATAACAAGGATGCAGTTGTTAATTACCGGCCGCCTCTTACGCGGAACTAAAGCAGAGTTTGTAAAATTTATAAGCTGTCATTCTAATGACAGACTTATCAAGTTCCTACTGTATTCGACAATCAATTTGAATGCATATTTTATTACGTGCTTGTGCATTTGCAATTCTCATTTATAAACAACAAGTTCAAAATGAGATGGACTTTATGGTCTTTAATCTGTCGGTTTAGTTTATTGCACTACAAACATTTAAAAAAAAAACTAAATATTAATACAAATAATAACATCTGAATAATAAATTTTGTGTCATAAAATTTAGACCCCATTTAATTATAAACAGTTTTGTACAAGCCACTACAAGTTGTTTTGTTTACACAAATTTTTTACCAACATTTAATTTAATAATGCATTTTTAGGAACAATCAAATCAATTAGCAATTTTAAATTGCGAAATAAAGTGAAATGAATTGAATACAAAGTGGTAATTTTTAATTAATTTGCATTTTATTCTGTGCCCAAATTAGAGATATTCGCTGAACAGTTGAATTAAACTTTGTTATTTCTCAATTAAGATAATTAGGCATGTGATTGGAAATCGATCGTTTTCAAATCAATCGATTTCAAAAATCAACTTCTATTAAAAGCAAATTAACTGATGTTTTTTTATTGTTTATGATATTTAGAATATTTTATTAGAGCTTAAATTTACAGCATACGTGTTTGACAAAGTTTCATTTTTCAAAATCGAGCGATTTCAAATCGATCGATTTCCATCACATGTCCGAATGTATTTTAATTTGTACAAAAAAACAGGACTCAGGCAAATATAAAAAAATAGGAAAGTCCTTTTTTCATGAATCGTTTATTTAAAAACTAAAAATTACAATATTTTATTTAACTACTAATTGAAAATTATACAAATCTTATGACTTTGACGCGGCATTTCAAAACAACTTATGATTACTAGTAGCAAATGCACAGTGCTTTGATTGCATACAACTTAACGAATATATTTTATAAAATCAGAATAATTTTAGTTTTGAACACTGATGAGAAGGTGTGCAGCGGGCTCCTAGAAGACCATTATTGTTATGTTCAATGGGTTGTGAAATGTTTTGTCATGTGCAATTCTTGCTGTATAAAATGGTTACGAGCCTCAGCCTAAAACAAATTATATATTTCATGATGACTGAAATTGAAATCAATCTATTTTATATTACTGAATCAGGACAGTAATATCTTATCACTTTGTATTGCTTCTTATTGATTAATTGAAGGAAAAAAATCGTTTAAATTGTTACTTGATCAATAGATTTCGAACCATTTGGTTCATCTTCAGGATCATGATCTAATAATACAGGTCTGTTTAGTACTACAACAAATAAGACAATAAAAAAAAACAACAGACATTTTGTTTTTGTTTAAAATCGCAGGGAAGTCAATGATGGAAAATTAAATTTTTCTTCAGTACAAAAAAATATTTTAAATAATACTTTTTTGACCTCCACAATATTAAATTGAAATCTTTGTAATTTTTTCTTTATTAACTAAAAACATATAATGAATTGCATTTGTTCTTGCCTTTATCTTATGTTATCGAAACAAATACAATAGTTTTAACTGATAACAAAAATTATTCTTAACTCCTTTTCACACCAAGATAAACGTTTGAGATTAAAGTTTGAAATCAAATTTACGTTCAGTTGAGTGTAAATGTTTGGTGCCGAGTCGGACAATTGAGAGTAAAATGCCGACCTTAATGTTAAACTACATACATTGATCTTCTTCAAGACTGCCAATATTTAAAAAAGTGTATTTTCCTAAATTGTAGTGTTTCTCAAACTGAATTTATTTATTTATTTTGTATGTCGATATAATATCCTTACAGACAGTTAACCACTAGTTTTGGCCCTCGTTTTTGTGATACTGAGCGATAGTAAATATTTTGGACAGAAAAACCCTATAAGTGTTAAAGTAACATATCAATCAAAAAGAGGCTTGTACTTGAGCCACCCATTATATTAGGTCGTCCTTAGAGTATCGTAAATAATTAATCCAAAGATTTATTATTTAAAAGTATGAAAAATTTAACTATTATGGAATAATTTAATTTCAATTATATATTAAGAACTAAAACATTTCTTTAGTTGAGAAAACTCAAAACTTTAATGCGAAATCCTATTTTTTAGAAGTTTCGTTCAACTGATTTTCAAATGATAAAACACCCAAAGAAAAATAGTTGGGAGTTATCACATTTTCATATCTGTTATGGGGAGTTATTTAATTTTTTTGTGAGCCTTTTTAAATTGGGGAAATATTGGAATTGGCAGTTAATTAATTGTTGTTTGGGACTTATTTAATTTCATTCAGACTTATTTAATTTCTTTGGGAGTTATTTTATTTCTCCTAAAATTGCGGTTCATACAATTCTTTTGTTCTTATTTCATTTCGGTTGAGACTTTCTGTATAAGGAATTCTTTCATTCTTGTTAGGGCTTCTTTCATTGGGAGATATTTAATTGCTTTTGGAATTATTGTATTAGAAATCATTCAATTTATGAATTATTTCATTTTGCACTTTAGTTATTTCATTTTTTCCGTTGGCCCTTTTTTAATTTTGGTTGGAAATTATTTCATTTGCGAGCTGTTACTGCAAATCGTTCTTAATTTGAGATCGAAATTGTTTATTACTTGAATATGTACGCGAGAAATGTAAAAGCATTTTTAAAGACAAGCTTAAGACGTTGTACTCTTTTAAAATACTTTGACTATGTTATACATATATCGCACCCTAAATACTAAAGGGTCACAACTCAAAATATTCCAAAATTGACTTTTTTTCATAAATGAATTCACATTTCACATCTCTAATTACTTAAAAAATTTCACTCTTCTTTAACTGGAAAAATCACACTTTTTTGGCTCTCCTGAAAATTTAAGAATTTTGAGTTGTGACCCTTTAGTATTTAGGGTGCGATATGTTGAGATGTACTGGAAAGCGATTGTTCAACACGTGCAAGTCAAATTATTTTTAAAGTACCAAATTAACCGGAGGTTTAAAACGGGTCAAAAAAGAAGTATTTAAAAGGTTTTTTGTACAGAAGAAAAATTTTATTTTCCATCACTGATTTCAACAAAAACACTTTTGACAATTTCACAGTTTTCGTCCTTTAAAAAACACAACGCAAAAACAAAAAATCATCTGGACTATTAAACAGACCTGTATTATTGGATTATGTTCAGGATCTCTTTAAATACAATTATGTGTTTTATTAAACAATTTAGATATTTTTTGTTAATATACAATTTTTTGTTAATATAAATTTATACTAATTTATAAATACTTTGTATGTTTCAATCAAGTCAAGCTTTTATAATAATGTTTATTACATGGAAAATATTGAAAATATTTTTGATTACCTAGAAAATTATAACGATTTCTTCAACTGTGTATTTTATTTCAATTAAATAAATAGTTCTAAAATTTTTAAATTATATATTCTTTTGATACTCTTTATATATACGAGTATATATATATTTGCTCCGTCTGAACGTACCTCAGGAATAATGTAATTGCTATGCAAAATTGTGCTGTTAAAAATAAATCAATATTTCACATAAAACTAAAATACTTTTCACAATTAATGCTTTCTCACGTAAACATTTAAAGTGAGTGCGAAAAATACATTTATAAAAGCATTCCGCTTGCAAAAATCTTTTTTTAGTTTTTAACAAACTTTCAAAATGGATTTTAAGAAAACTTTAATATTTTGTGCGCTGCTGGTAACTGCGAGTCAAGCTGAATTTGCTAAATTATTTGGCAATTTTGGACAAATCTTAGATACATCGCTGTCGACAATCGTGGGTGGCGTGTCGAAACCCATTTCGCAGTTAACTTCCAGAGAGGCCACGGATTTTACAGCTTTTAAAAATACCGGCAATAGTTTGCTCCACACTCTGCCAGAATTTATTGAAGAGCAACATAAACTTTTGAATTCTTTAGTTACTTCGCCCACCAATAATAATAACAATGGACATACTGCTGTTCAGACTGTCAGAAAAACTGAAGAAATTGTAAACTCTGAGGAACCAAACAATAATCTACTGAACACTCTTACGGAATTGGTTGAAGAACAAAATAAACTTTTAAATTTTCTAATACCTGCGGCCATCAATAATAAAACTCCTGTTCAAGCTTCAACAAACGTTAAATCCGAGACAATTACAAAAAAAGCTGAAGAGATTGCGGCTTTTGGGGAACCTAAACAGGTTGAGGAGTAAGAAGAAAGCTTCCGAAAGAAAGTCCTATAACAATTAATGCTTATTAATAAAGTTTATGTAACCGTTGTTGGTTGAATAGTTATTATTTATATTAACTTTAGCAGAAATTGCGCTAACTGGTAAGCAGGTTTGTAAGCATTAGATGCCGATTTATTAGGACATATACAAAAATTATGAGTTTAAATTGATTAATATATCGCTTTTTATTGTAGTGGGGCACGAAGAAAAATTAATAAATGTATGAAATTTGTTAAACTCGTTGCACATTCTTCTCAAAGGGTCAGCATTAGCATAATTAGCTTTAAAAAATTTAACTGAGAACGGTGAAAAATAACGTGAAGGCCGCTGAGGGACATTAAAAGTTATATCGTTGATTAAGAAACCAGAGCTTACTTCGCCAATAATAATGTTGAAAATAAACGATATGTTTAGCACAGTTCTGCGGCTTTTTTAGAGTTGGCAGCTTGATAAGGGAAAGTCTACCAGAATATGATGGCAAATTCCTTGGGTTAAAGTTTAACCCACGAAGACAAAAAATAAGGAACGGTTTTTGCACAGATTCAATAGCGTCAGAATGTTTTTTATATATATGGTCCCATATTACAGATCCATACGCCAACACAGGTCTTACAAGTGATGTATATAGACTTTTCGTAACGTACGGATCACTGAACTCTTTAGCTCAGCGTTTTACAAAACCAAGTACACCTCTAGCTTTATTTGTTGTCACTGTTATATGAGCAATAAAATTAATTTTTGAATCCAGCAGGATTCCAAGATCTAAGAAATTATCCACGGAGTCCAACTGATAATCTTTAAAAGCAAAGCGTGCAGGAATCGGACTTTTTCTAACAAAACGCATGTATTTACATTTTTTAAAATTAAGTTCCATACGATTTATGCTAGGAACACAACTGAGACGAACGACGAATTTCGTCCAACGCGACGAATTTTAAAATATTTTGAATTTTCAAGGCAAAAAAATACATGCAAGGATTGTCCCCTATTTCTGACAACACTGGCATGTGTGCCAGACGAGGCCAATTTTTGTAGTGCAGCTAGTGTTCACATAAGACAGCTGATTTTGACAAAACTTTTACCATTTCAAAGATATTTTTTTTTGGTAGCAGATGTGCACAATCTATCAGCCCAATTATAGATATTCGAAAGTTATTTATTTTCCGAGGAAAAGTCTTTTCTCGAGAATAAATTCCTCCAATTAATTCAAACTCCTTTCTGTTTTGTGAGGGAGGGAATTTTTTTTAAGGAAACCCAAACTTAAATATATTTTTTAAATTCATTAATCGAGATTGCCTCGACATATTTTTTCAAAGATTTTCAGAAACTTTTGTTTGTTGAGGGTTTTTTTAGCTAGTCTATATACATGAATTTCATTGGTGCTAATGCCAAATCATCATATTTTTGAAATGTTTCAAAACCCTTATCTTATACAAAAACTTTTAAAAAACCAATGAGAATTTCAAAAATTACAAAAGTATAAATATAATTAGAATAACTCCTTTTTAGCTTTTTATTTTTCTCTCCCTTTTACACGGTTGATAAAAACGGACTAAAAAGTAAAATGGGGGCATTTTTATTCATAATAGAAGAAAAGGAAAAAGGGAAAAATTTTATAAGAAATGTATGATTATAATTTCGCTGTATATTTTACTAAGTCTGCGTACATACGAGTCATGGCTTATTGACAAGATTCTTGTTGACGATATTTACATGCAAACAGTGTTGCCACCTTATGTGTAATTATACATATCATGTGTAATTTTTATTTTCATGTGCAGCCCATGTGCAGTTGGCTGCATATGTATAACTCATGTGCAATTTGAAATTTTATCGTTTTTGAGCTCAATTTTTTTATTGTGATGACGACTATGATGACGAGAAAGAAGAATTGGCTGTGAACCTGTTTTGCATTTTTTTCAATTTATTAAATTTTTGTTTGTGATTGTCCTTTTTACACAAAACAAAACTGTGATATTTTGAAAGAGAATGATGTAGAATTGGTCTAAAGAAAATTATATATCTAAAAATAATAAAAAAAAGTCCCAGAAGATGTTGCCAAATACCAACGAAATGTCGGAATAATATGTAAGAAATAATCTTTTATTAAAAAACCTTGAAAGCCCAAATTTTGAAAATATATTCATCTTTAAAAAAGTTTCTGGAATTACACCAAAAAGGTGAACTTATTCATCTAAACAAATCGAAGCACGTTATTTTGCCAAAAAAAAGAGAGCATGTATTATTCCTAATTTAATGTATAATTTTGGCATGATGCATGTGTAATTTAATATTTCGATGGTGGCAACACTGCATGCAAATACCAAAACGTAATCGTTTTTGTTCTCCCCATCTTTCTGGCCTATAAAGTAGCAATCATGTCAATAAGACCTGATATGCGTAAACGCCAACTAAGATCGCTTCAGTAGTTGTAGAGCTATAAGCATCTAAGGCTGCTACTAATCCATGCACACTTATTACCAGGGCAAGTGTAAATATGCACAAAAGTTATTAAAATATGCATGCAAATATTAAAAAAAAACGTTATACATAATATGCGACCGAAAAAAAACACAGACTAATAATTTTTAATCAGTTTTGTTTAAGTACAAAGTATAATTATAGGTCTTTCAAGTTTTCAAATTGAAAGGATCTTCGATTGTCGCACAAAACAAATATACGTCGAACATCAGTCGATGTTACTGTATATGTTGTTTTTAATTTTAGTCAACGTTTAAAGGCCAACATTTCGATTAAATACTTTGTATACTTAATATTCTAAAGTTTTTCTTTTACGTCTTCTATGACGGATAAAATTTCATGTAATAGAAGTCTTTTGGTTTCCAATTTGATTATGCTGTGGCAAATACATTCAAAATTATCTTTAATGTATGCTAAATCAGTTTTTACCAATGAATTCTTAAATAAAGCTTTTGCATTACATATCGACTCTGCCTCATCATCAGAAAGCTCATTTAAAACGCTGCTTATTTCTATAAAGTTATCGCAGCCTTTAACCAAGATCCCCAACTAGTGGTACAGGGCCTTGTGGATTTATCATACTTGGTTACGTAGATACGAGAAAGCGCCTGGAAATTTAAGACATTTTCTTTTCCAAAAAGGAAAATGTAACATTTCTTTTACTCTTTATCAAAAAAATTGCATTTCAAAGTTTTCTTAAGACAAAAATAATGATGCCTTGTAAGTGATGATACACTAATTTCTAACAAACTCGTTACTTCAAAAAATCATTATATAGCAAATTTGAAATAAAAAGGGCTAAAAATTTTGCAATTTTTTTCTAGAAAAGAAAATGTAATAAGACAATAAGTTTTTTTTAGAAAAGCTTTGCAATTTGCAACAAGTGAGCTACCACAAGTAATTTTTATTTTGAAAAAATTGCCAACCAGCGTAGTATGAAAATTTAGACACAAATGCATTCTCGGGAAAAATTTTAAAGATATGCAAATGCATATTTTTCATGCAAAAAGCATGAAAAACTTGCCCAGCTTATTACACATGCTTGTGCATCAGCTTCAAATTGAAAAATATTGCGGGAATGGCGTAGTAAACTAAAGAAAGTTTATTAATTTCCAGTTGGCTAATTTTCATTTTATTTTTGTTTTTGTATTTTATCGCATGGCTGACTAGGTCTGCCATCTGCTATAACAGCTCGTTTCGAGCGATTTGAATACTATTTAGATATGATATTAAAAATTAGAAAGCATTGCTAAATTTTAAAGAAATTTGTGAACGCAGTAAAATAATTTTTAAACGCAGTATTATTAAAAAATTAAACAGTGAATATATTTTTTATCATGACGCCTTGTAAAAAATTTATATTTGCAGGAAATAACCGCTATTGTTGCTGTAATTTTATGTAGGCTAGTCTATGCTGTAGTAATTCTTTTCAGCCTCTCTACTATCTTTCATAATGCCACGCTCGACAGCACGTACAGCACCTTTTTGTCCATTTTGACTTTCACTTTCACTTTCTCTAGCCGCACCGCTTCCAACATCACTTACACCACCAATACTTGCCACACCACCCCTTGCGCCGCCATCTCATCCGCCACCACCTCATCCGCCACCACCTCTTCCGACACCACCTCTTCCCTCAACGCCTATTCCGACAAAGGCTATTGCCACCACTATCGCTAAAAGGAACACAATTGTATAATTCATATCTTCCTAGATTCACTGAGTCTATCGGAATATATATTATACAACTTAATCTCAGAGTAATCCGTATGAAAATGATAATTGTATGAGGTTTTTATGTAGATTTTACTATTCTTATAGTTTTTTCTTTCCTCAAAGATAAAAGAGATAAAGTTATGTTTTTTTTTTTAATCAAAACTCTAAAGTAATTGGCTTGCGTAAGCTCGTAAAATATTGCATCATGTAGTGATATAAAAATTAAGAAATGGTTTTGTAAATAAAACCTTTAGAACTACATACTCGTATTTTATGATTTCCAAACACAGGACAGCTGCCATTTTCTGTAAATCGCTTAGCTGAATCTCGATCGCTGAGACATAACAAAAAACTTTTTAATATTTATGCAATATTTATGCATAATTTGTTGAACTGTTTAGGTTTGTAATGAAATGAATTTTTTTGGCTTGAGTTCATATCTGAGTTTACCCATTTCTTCTGAATTTTTAAGAAATTGTTTGGATGAATTCGTAATTTTATTAAGAGAATACTTTTTTCTTGGAACAATTTTTTCTTATTATTCACCAGACTAGCAGAACAGATCAGCACTGCTTTCAACGTCGCTACTCCATCTCATCAGCGTTCTTTGTTCGACTATTTCATCACTTTTGACGGTGGATACTAGTGACTAGGAATTTCAACTATTAATAATAAATTTATTAATAATAAAAAAATTAACTTAAAGTTAACAATAATTATGTTAGTGAAAATTCATTAACAAGAAGCTCTCTGTTAAGATTTAACTTTTAAATAAAATTAACTGAAATATTTTTTGAGTTAAAATTTTTAACTTGAAAAAAATATGACATCCAAAAGTTAATTTTTTTTGCTTATTTTAAAAATATTTTTCATAAATTCTTAAAAAAAAACTGTGATTTAAGCTTTATCATCGAAAAAATACTCATCTTTGTGCAGAAATCGTGCTCAGATGTCCTTGGAGGATGGTGTTATTTTCTTTTTTTGCATTTTCCAAAAATAAATTCCTGCTGTGTTTCACAATTGTTGATAACTGTAAGTTAACTAAATTTTTTATTGTTAATGAACATTTTTAACTTCCAATTTAAAATTAAGTTTAGACTTACTGAAAGTTAGTAAACTTTCAAATTAAATAAGCATAACTGAACTTTGTGTTAATGGGGATTAACCGTATTATTTTACGAATTGAAATACGAAAAGTGCAACTTATTCATTTCTTACAAGATAAATTTTTTTCGGTTAGTACAAAAAAACTTTCAGCGATGATATCTAAGGTTAAAATTGCGTAAAATTAAATGTTGAAGACCTTGCCAAATAAAGGTTATTTTTTTAAATCCCGATGGAACTTTGAACTGGCAACACTATTTTGGATGACAACCGATATGACAGCTGACATTTGCTTTGTCGTTAGTCCCCTTTTACAAATCGGCAATTGAAAGACGGACAGACTAAGTTTGTAGAAGAAGGGGCGAAGATGCAGAGTGTGTAGTACACGACCCTCTGTGCCGGACATTTTTTTGTTTCTCTTTTGTTATTTTCACAACTTTCACTTTGTTGCTTTATATCATATTTTCCATGCCCAAGACGTCTTCTTCGGGAGAATCTTCTAATGCCAATTTTGTGCAATAATAAACTAGTTTTTCCTATTTTTAATCAAATTTCCTTTTTATAAAAAAATGTTTTATATGTTTTTGGTAATTTAAGTAAACCACAGAATAAAATAAATATGTAATAATAAGTAAACAAACTGCGAAAATGGTTGAAAAACGAATATGAAAAAATTTATGCCTGTCCAATAATTTCCAATATGTAAAAGCTTCAGGCAAGAACAAAAGAGAATTCAAAAAGTGTCCCACAAGAAAAGTCGCATATGGGACTTAGTTTGTTTTGCCAATTTATAATAAGTGGTTTCTCGCTAAAACAACGCTTACAAATTGTTATCTCAAAAATACTTTAAAAAAATATGCTAAAAAATAGAAAATTTCACGTATTTTTTTTTGGCCGCCAAGATTTCGCGAATTGACCCCACTAGACTATTTTTCGTGGGGGTAAGGGAAGTCTCTCGTTTATAGGGACAAGCCAGCTCCGATTACAGCTCTGGAAGACAACATAATAACTTCCAATGGTGAGATACCGACCGAAATGCTAGAAAACGTCGCCCAAAATTTAAGATCAGGGATGAAAAAACTACAGCGCAACCGCAGGCACCATTTACAAGAAATAATCCTTAAAACGTGAAGGCCCAAATAAATATTTCATTCACTTTTGCAAATTTTCGTTGTTTTTTTTTTAAATTTCAAAACTCAATCGATTAAAAAAGCACCCTTTATATTAACACAAGTAACATTCAACGCCAAAAATTTGCTAATTCGACTTACTATATTTTTAGCGAAGCCGATTTAGCTTTAGAGAATTGCAGAATAAGGCTGCAAAAAAGAGATTATGAAATTAAGCTTTAAAATTTCATATATATTTTTTTTTCTTTTTACACATTTTACTCTTGTATATGGACACTCTCCATTCATGTTCAGCTGCAGGTAGTTTTCATGTTCTGGAGGTGGGTGAAAGTTCCCACATATCCCCGCAATTTATTGTACCGAAGAAAGGCAGATCCATTGTGAATTCGCCTTGAGATAATTATCATCTGCTGTGAATTCGCCTAGATACCGAAGTTGATGATTTTACTGTTTCGTTTAGTCTTTGATAACACAGTTTTGTCTTTGCTAAACTATCTTGCGGCAATGCAGTGTCTGTTATTGACAAGGTTTGTGTACTCACTACTCATTTAGTTTAATGTAGTTAATTCATAATCGTTTACGCCACAAGCAAATCAAATCCATGTCTCTCGCCAAGTTTGCAAATAAGTCATTGTCAAAAAAAAAAAAAATACTGTATGTATGTTTTGAAATCAAACTCAGGAAAAATCTCCATATACAATGGTCGCTGAGAATCTTTTGTTAAAAAGAATCTTACTAGCGATTGTTGTACCAAATTTCATTATAACATTTTCAAAGTTTATAAGAGGTTTTTGTGACAAATTTTTCTTCAAGACAGTATTATTAATAGTTTCCTTATAAAATTATAAGTTTTAATTGTTGTAGTACGTAAGTAAGATCTCATAACATTGTACCTTGTTTAGTTTATAAGATTCGTGAATAAAAGATTTTAATAATAATAATAATAATATTATTAATAATAATAATAATTTAATACTTTCTTCGACATTCACCAGTTTAATTAAACTATTTTTTTTATAATTAATGTTTATAAGTAATTAGTCGAACTTGAACAAAGAACGCTGATGAGATGGTGTAGCGACCTCGAAATCAGTACTGATCCGTTCTGCTAGTATGATGAATAATAAAAATTGTTCTATATATAGTACTCTCTTAATAAAAAAATAATAATGAATTTATCCAAAAAATTTTCTAATAAAAATTAAATATAAAAAAAAAAAAATTTAGAATAAATAAATTGGTAAATTCGGGTTTGAACTTGAGCCAAAATTAATCGTTTCAATATATAAAAAACTATTTTTTTTATTTAATTATTTTAAATTTAATTATGTAAGTACACATATTTAAGAAGAACTTAATTATTTTTAATTTGCGTACAATAGAAGTCTAACAATTTCTAGAAAATAGTTTCTCTGGCTTCTCTTATTTTTAATTAAAAAAAAATTCATATTAAAACTGATTTCAATAAAATGCAAAAACGAAAGTACTTGATTAATTGCATCAGCAAATAATATATACAATTTAGGTCGACTCAGTAACTCTGTAAATATTTTTTAAGCTGATGTCGAAGTGGGGACGGTAATGGAGCTGCAAAATGTTGCAACACTACTTTCGGTGCATTAAAAACTACATGCATACACGCGAATGCTATAAAATGAAGTTGGCCACCACTCATGTGACGGTCGCAAGTCGCATATGATCATCAGGGGTTGTTTATATATTGCCTAACACCATTTTTGGCGTTTTGACGGACGCACAACTCCCTCTCCCCTGCCCCTTTACCGATACTTAATAACGCATTTAAAAAAATTTTAATTACAAATTATAAGCTGCTTAACAAAATTTGAAGCTCGTAGTATCGGAACAGCCCCTAAGCGATCATGAGTAGAGCATGCATGAGCGTGATAATAATAAAGTTTGTTATGAGTAGAATTTTAGCGTGATTGTTTCGTGAATAAATAGCTTTGAAAAACTAGTACTAAAAATTCTGATAGACAGTTAGAAACGTGTGTATTGAATGCAAGACGTCAAAAAAAATCTTCTGAAGTACAATTGAAAATATTTTTTTTAAATTTTAAAATACAAATGGCAATGGTGTATTATTGTCAGCAAGTCGTTGGAAAAAGTACCATGTCAAAATTGAATAAATAATTTTTTTCCGAAAAGTTTTTTTTTTAATTTATTAATCGAGATTGCCTCGATATCTTCTTTTTTTTTGCATTAGCACCAATGAAATGCATGTATGTATATAGACTAGCTAAAAAACCCTCAACAACCAAAATTTTTCGAAAAGTTTTTTGTGAACGTGAAATCGTGATTATTTTTTTTTTGCACTCAATCTTGAGTTCAAAATTAAACTAATATTGTTGTTATCGTTTTTGCTAAGTGTTCTCGTGAGTCTGAGATTGTAAAATCGTAATTGGGTTTTTTTTTTCAAAATAATCTTGAGGTCATAACTAAACAAATTATGTCGTTAGCTTTAAATATTTTTAATAATTAATATTTATACGTAAATGTTGAAATGAAAATTTATGGCTTGAGTTCCAATCTGAGTTTACCCATATCTTCTTAATTTAAGAATTTATTTTTTAGATAAATTCATTATTTTATTAAGAGAGTACTTTTTATTTGAAACAATTTTTTCATCAGACTAGCAGAACGGATCAGTACTGATTTCGAGGTCGCTACACCATCTCGTCAGCGTTCTTTTTTCGATTTTACCACTTTTGACGGTGGATACTAGTAACTAGGAATATCAACTATTTAACCGTATTATTTAACGAATTAGAATACGAAAAGTGCAACTTATTCATTTCTTACAAGTTAAATCAATTTCGGTTAGTACGAAATTCCATCTCTGATGATTAATTATTCCAAATATTCCATACTGTCCCGCTTTTTCCAAAACAGTTGGCTCTGAGATAAAGCAGTTTTCCATTTTTTTCTGTTTACTTTATTTTTCTCTTGTAATTGACTTTTCTTAGTATTCGGAAAAACAGTTTTTACCGAGAGCATTTCGTGAACGTGATTTTTTGAAAACGTGATTGATTTTTCCACTCACGTGAAGGTGAGCAAACATATGTCGGATGTATGCATGTCGTTATATTTTTGGCTCACGCTCCTGCACGCTCACGCGAAAAAAAGAAAAAGTTAGCCGCAATCACGGAAACTCGCGCTCACGAAAAAAAATTGTAAAATTATTTAAAAAAAATTATAAAATTATATAAAAAAAAATTAAAAAATTAAATAAAAATAAATCACAATAAAAAAAAATCTTGTAACAATCAAAAATCTAATTTTTGTATGTTCGCGTTTATGCATGCTAACGTGATTGAAATACTTGTTCACGCATGCTTCACGCTAATCAGATGAGCGATGCCAATCTGTAGTTGAAATTAAAGAATTGAAGTAGTTATTTTAAATAATAATAATAATAATAACTGAGAGTATTTCGTGAGCTTGACTTTTTGAGATCGTATTTGATTTCTTTCACTCGCGTGAGCGTGATCAAAAAAATCTTGAGGACAAAGTTGAACAGATGTTGCCGTTAGTGTTAATTATTTTTCTTTCAAGAGTTTTTCATGAGCTTGAGTTTTTAAGATTGTGATTGGTTTTTTTCACACAAGTGAACGTGGTGTTATATGCACACGTTCCTATGCCACACTACCATGATTTTGGACATTTTAAGATTTGATTAGTTAATTTTAGAGAAAGATTTACGTATTTATTTGGTTCTAAAACTAAAGGAGACTTAAATATTTTACTTACAAAATCCCAGAACTTAAATACTTAATGTAGGGTATTCATATATAAGATGTTTGATAATGATTAAAATAAAATCAAGCTGTCGGTTAAGGTCTCAATTTTGTTTATTGCATGAGCAGCAATAACAAATTCAAAGAAACGCATGAAAAAAGGTACTTTCCACTTGTATAGGATTTTCCCCATTTATTTACACTAATGCCCCGTATTGCAGTGCTCCGTTTTGTGTTGATTTTTGTGGCGCCGTCAATTGTTAATCGTTTGTTTTTTAATTTAGCGGGAACTATTTTTAAGTTCACTTATTTTTGAAAATATTGTTTGATTTTTCTTTTACCCTTAATGGGAACTTTTTGAAGGGTGTATTATTTCAAATAACAGTCATTAAATTATAAGTTTTAAAATACTATAATGAAAAAATATGACGAGGAAGAATAAGTACGTTGTAATTTCTCTCATAATTTCTAAAATTTCTACGGTTTGGATATAACAAAACAATAAGTAATCGAAAATTTCAAACAATTTTATTATTTTGTTTTTTTTTGTGAAGCACAACAACAATTTTTTTAAACTATTGTAATATATTAACACATTATGACAATTTGACTTAATAGGTCACCATCTGAGTCTCCCAAATAATAATTTTTTCTGTTTTTATTTTCCAATAGACAAACACAAATTACAAGAAAATTAGTTTCTTGGCTTGTCTGGGCAGGAATCGAACCTGCTATTACCAGATTAATTGACTAGTATATTATCCAGTTGTCTACGAGGCCTCTCAAGCGTTTACATATAGTTTTCTGAGTTTGTTTTTTATAAATAAATACAGTATAGGCATCAACAAGTGAATATATACAGTACAAAGCTGTTCTAAAGGATGAACTCCTTAGTCCCATGGATTTGTTTGTGTTTGTAGAAACAATTCCATCGCATCCATCCCACATCTACCTCAACAGAAAAGAACAACTACGACGCTCATTGTATATATTTTAAGATTGCTTAGTGTTTTTTTTTGAGTTAGTGATTGCATTTTCCCGGTACCAATTACTCGTAGCAACGCAAAACGGGGTATTAGTATATGAGAATAATCTAAAATGCTAAACAGATACGAGTATGTATGTAAGTGCTTTGAAAAACTATAAAAATCTCTAGTAAATAATTAAAAACAACTCAGTGATTAAATTAACTTGACAATAGAAAGATGAAGTATTTCTCAGTGTTGTGTGCACTGTGCGTCCTCTTGACCTTAAGTAGCGGTTTGTATTTCAAAGTTAAAAGAAAATGAAAAATGATTTATTTTATTTCAAATTATTGACAATTCCATAGCTTTTCCATTGCCTGGCGGTGGAGGTGGAGGAGGCGGCGGTGGTGGTGGTCGCGGTTGTAATTGTGAGCCTGGTGGTGGAGGAGGTGGTGGCGGTGGAGGCGGTGGTGGTGCTGGCACTGGCCCTGGTGGTGCCGGTGGTGCCAAGGGACCCGATTGTGTGCGTCCCGCTTGGATGAAACCATGTCCATAAAATATAAAAACTTTTCAACTCAAAGCTGCCAGATGACATTGCAAAGAAATCATCAATTTATCCATAAAATATAAAAATAACGTACCGCAAATTTTTTAAAACATCTGGCTAATAAAAGAGGTTAATTGTTTTATTTTAAAGTGATTACTTTTCGAACAAATCGGTTTTTAGTAGTTTTTAATCCAGTGATTATTGTTTTGGCTAAAGATCGTAACATTTTTAGTCAGAAAGAATTGGATATGAGACAATATTCTAAAGGAATAAACAGTGGCGGATACATGGAAGCACACATGAAAAACAACCTTGGTTCTGCTCTGCCGTGTAAGTTGAAATTAATTGATGTTAAAATTTTCCCTTGTTCCTTTGGACCAATTCTTTCTGACTAAAAATGTTACGAACTTTAGCCAAAATAATAATCACTTTGGATTAAAAACTACTAAAAGAGGTTAAGTTTTTTTCCAGTTGTCTTCTACTTTTATTAAAAAAACACACATTTAAGTTTTCAATAAATATTTTAAGGGAAAAAGAGTTTAAAATATTCATATAATTAGTACAAAGTTGATACGAAACATGGTTTTTGAAAAAGTGATTTGAAAAAGTTGTTTAACTCATTGAATTTATTTCATCATTTTGGACTATAAAAGGTTTCGACTCAGATTATTATGGCGCAGAGTAGTGTGCCAGGCCAAGTTCAGGCCTATGCACGCAGCGTGTATATTACACAATACCATGCGCTGTTTTTACCTTTCCTCATAACTTTGCTTTACTTAATCATAAAATAATTAAACTTCAAATATAAAAATATATCATTCAGATAACCTCATAGGATACCCTCGAAATATTTCCCATAAAAGCTTTCCGAGATATAAAGATGTAAAAATAGCATATTTTAGAACCCAATGTAGGTAGAGGGGTGAAATTCGGTACACAGAGACCCCTTGGTGAATAACTAATAGGAAAATTCTAAAAACGGGCACTTTTTAAAGGGGGGTAACTGAGTATCCCTTATTTCTATTGGATCCTTTCACTACAGCTAGAGAGTTGAAGTTCAGTATACGGGTAGATCTTATTAAATAAGAAATAATAAAATTCTAAAAACGAGAACTTTTCGTTTAGATGGACTAATATTAATAAGGGACGATATTTTTATGAGGTAGTTCCATTAAAGCTAGACCACTGATAGCCCTTGGTGAATAACTAATAAGAAAAATCTAAGAACGGTCACTTTTCAGGGGAGAACTCGGGTGCTCCTTAAATGTATGGGATCTTTTTACAATAGTTTGTTAAATAAGAAATAAGAAAATTCTTTTGATCTGGGGGACTAGGAAGTCCCTTATTTGTTCCGGGCCTCTCCACTATAGCTATATAGAAAGCCCCAATTTGGTTAGCTGGTAGGTCTTAGTGAATAAGTAATCAGAAAAAAAACTAAAAACGGGAACTATTCATTTAGGGAGACCTCTTTAACATAGCATATCGCCCTAAGTTACAAAAAATTCAAAAACGACTTCTTGGTAGATTTCGATCCACCATGTCAAAATGCATGTCCCTGGAAAATTTTATTTATCAAAATTGTACTAATTCGTCAATAAGAAATAAACTTAAACTAAAAAAATTTTGAAAAATATTGCTTAAAATTTCATATTAGAGAGTTTTTTGCTTGTCCTCTAAAATTTTTTCAATGTAACTTAAGGCTTTTATGAATTCATACACATTCATACGATATACACATGAAAGTAATTGCATGAAAGTCGCAATACACTCACACTTTTTCACTAAAACACTTAAAGTTTTTTTACTTTCAACTCAGCTTTCAACGATATTTTCAAGAAAGTAATTTTTTGACGTTTCCAGAAAGTAATCTGACAAAGACTCAAACACTGTTACCCTCATATAAGACTTATACCAATCAACCGGATGTTGGCAAAATTTTAATTGCAAATTTAACTTATTTCGTAAGTATATTTACGGAATCGTTATATTTGTTCTTCAAATATACATATTTAAGACAATTCATGGCTTTTTATAGCAATAATCTCTTTAAAATATTAACAATAATAATTATTCCCAACTATTGCCCGATAAATTTGTTTACGTGATAATATTGGTAACTCTAAAGAGTAGAAGCAGAAGTATCAATTTTTGCAACTCTTCGCTTCGACGACATTTTTAAAATGAACTTTCACTTTCTTGTGAAAACGAACAAGAAATTTTCATGAAAGTCAACTATTTCGCTAAAATTTTTATTTATAATAAATATACAAAAATTTCAAGAAAGTACTTTCATGTGTAAATGCAGCGTAAGGTGCCTCTTTTGAAATAAAATGTTGCAAAAAAGGAGTGAGATCCACACAAAAATACTAACGTGAAATAAGACCAAGTTCCTTTCCAAAATTTTCGACCGACAAAAGTACAGAGATCAAAATGAGAACTAAGCTGCAACCTGCTAGCTTGGCAATATTTTTCTAACCTCCTAATATTTGAATTATGAATTAAAATTAACGGACGCAAGCCTGACTTAAAAAACAAGACTAGTCGATTGCGAACCTAAGTATTTCAGATTCATGATTTTGGGCAAAGATCATACATTTGCAAATTAAAATTAAAAATAAAATTAAGTTGCAGTAGAGAATGTTCTTAGTCTTGACCTAGAGTGTCGCGCCAGACTAAATTTTAAGTAAAAGAAGTTTATAAAGTTATATATGTATATTTTTTAAAAGATTTATTTACTAAACAAATATTATGATGTCCTTAAGGGTTCCCATTACTGCCGCCACAGACCCCATTTCCGCAATTGCCGCCACCTCCATTGTGACCACCACCGCCTCCATTACCGCCGCCACCAGCACCATGACCTCCTCCTCCATTGTGTCCACCATCGCCTCCATTGCCACCTCCTCCTCCTCCATTGCCCCCTCCACCACCATTGCCACCTCCCCCACCATTCCCACCTCCTCCTCCACTGCCACCTCCTCCACCGTTACCACCACCGCCACCACCATCACCTCCTTTGCCACCATTTCCACCTAAACTTCCCGGTGGGCCAGGTTGACCGGCTTGCCCACTAATGCCAGCAGCTCCTGCAGCATAACCTTCAAATTAAATTTTTCATCTCTATTTATTATCTATTTGCTGCCGACCAATATATTTACTTCTAATAAGCAGCATTTGGGACAATTTATAATTTTTCTTTTTCATTTATTACAATAAACTAATAGTTAATTTACCGTCCACTTACTTAAAGTCACCGCTATTGCAGCCAACACAATTAAAATAAAAGCGTAGAACTTCATAATCATGAAGTCAAAATCACAATAACGTAAAAGCTCAATTGAATTCGTTATTTATAACAAATTCATAAAGCGATTAATTCATGCTTTCAGTGTCGCTCAGTAAGTTAATTCTAGGAAAATATCTAAAACAAACAAAAAATACAACAACAACAACAAGAAATGGAGGCTTACATCCAGCTGTAACGAGTCATGTGTGCATACATACACTTCACATAAATACTATTTAGTTTTATTTTTAAATAGTTTAAGACTTTGAATTTGTTGCCTGAATCAGTTAAGAAAACAACTGCAGGAGATACGAGAGGTGCGCTCGGAATGAAGCTCTTTCAGCTCTATAGCTATATTTTATATATTAATAAACAATAAAATAAATTAAAACCTTTTGAGAATAATTAAATTAATACAGAATAAAAATAATTAAGGCAACGCTAATAAAATTGTAGTTAACGATAAAGTCGAAAAAATGCCTAAAAAACGGTTTCCAAAACAGAGTGACGGACGAACGCGATAAACATGATATATAAAATGAAAAAAAAAATTCATCTAGATACGGCTCACAATGTAC
Organism: Gymnocheta viridis; assembly: GCA_956483585.1. NCBI lineage: Eukaryota > Metazoa > Arthropoda > Insecta > Diptera > Tachinidae > Gymnocheta > Gymnocheta viridis. The sequence continues at coordinate 9,472,241 of OY101443.1, forward strand.
AGTCAACCCTAGATAATTTGAAACTTATGGGACCACAAAAAAAGTTCAAATAACCAAGTGCTCATATAAACAAGGAGAAGTTAGAAAATAATGCAAGTAAACAGTAGTTGGATTAAATTTCGTAACCGTTCGAGCATTTGTAAAATTAATCAAGCCAAATCGAACAGTTTTTGATCCGATCCTCTTTGATTTCGCTCGTTTATTAATATATTTTTTTACGCATTCAAAGCAATTCCGACACCAATTTTCAGCCTTTTACAAAAAACTCAATACCACTTTGTAATAGATTTTTTTTTAATTTGGAAACAAAAGTTTTTGAAAAAACTTCAATTAATTATAGAGCAGTATTGATAATTGATATCTGAAAAAAGTTAAATATGATTTCGTTTGGATGGACTTTAAAACCTAGATTTTTTGAGCAAAATGTTACTCTACATAACGTAACTTTTGAGCCCAAAGTCGAAATTGTGATCACGACTTTTATATATTCCTCATATAATTTTTAAAATTTTTAATTTTTTTCTAAATAAATACTAAATTAAAAAAGAGAAATCAACATCAAAAATATGTCTTCAAAACTAGTTTGGAGTCGGTGAACGCGAATATGAAATTAAATTTTAATAAATACAAGCGCTTTCGAGATTTATTACTTATTTTCTTTGGTCTAAACTTCTGCAATTCAATGTCATCCATAGACGTTGCGACAGTTCCTACAACATAGTTGCCAATTAAGTTTGGCGTTTTGCCTACAAACTATGCCATTTTGTGTACAATCTCATTCACAACTTCATATTGCCAACACGTTGAGTAAAGATGACAACTAAAACTTGCACGCACAATATTATTTGATATGTAGTCATCACGAAAATAAGCACAAAATAGAAGAAGTTTGTGCGACAAAAAAAAAACATTTCGATCTTTCGTACAACGAAGACACAACTTCATACCACCAGCCCACAAACGTGACAGTCTCGCGTGCACAACCTTATCAAGTTGTACCAACGGTTGCAGCGTGTATGGCTTGCATGACATCGTCCAATGACGTTTTTGTTATTACTTTGCTTTGGTCCGCCAATGTGTAATTCCTACAACTTCAAGTTGCCGGAGATATCAAAATATGTATGAATTTTTTTCCATTTATCGGATATTTAAAAAAAAAACTGAAAAATCTTTAAATCGTCGAGTTAATAAAATGTTCGAGTGACGAACTATCTCGAATCGATTGTATTTATTTATTATTATGAATCGCCAATTCTACAAATTCCAAATACAGCTCCCTGAATTTATTTTTTTAAATGCCTTTCATTGGTAAATTATTCGGCCCGTATTCATAAAAAATAATTTATATTTGAAATGTATTTTAAGAAAAAATTTTCATGAAAATTTCCCTTAAAATAGATTTCAAACCCAAATTATTTTCTTATGAATATGACAATTAATATTTACTTAATTAAAATTGGTAATATTTATAAAATTTAAATTAAAATCAATTATTTTGATTAGTAAGTCTGTATGTGCTTTGATATTTTCATTAACGGCCGTAACCTCCATTGCCACCATAACCGCCAAGTTGTCCAGGTTGCCCCGATTGACCGCCATAACCACCGCTGCCGCCATTACCACCATAACCGCCATTACCACCATAACCGCCATTACCACCATAACCGCCATTACCACCATAACCACCATTACCACCATAGCCGCCATTACCACCAAAACCACCAGGTTGGCCTGGTTGACCGGGCTGACCACCCGAACCTCCACCTCCTCCACCACCACCGCCACCATTACCACCCGGTGCTCCACCATATCCTCCACCATTACCACCCGGCCCTCCACCGTATCCTCCACCGTATCCTCCCCCATTACCACCACCTCCACCCACGTAACCTCCTCCTCCACCACCTTGAGCACTCACTTTAATTAAAGCAATAAAATTGTAATTAAATTTTATCTTGCAAAATCGCTGCCCTCTCTCTTACCTCCACTTGCAACCAGCAGAAATGTGACTGCAAGGCACGCGATTGTAAATTTCATGTTTCTCTCCATTCACCAAAAAATAACTGTGTCTGTCAACAGATCTTATTTCACTGAATTCACGAAACTTACAGACAGTTAAATATAAATTTCCAGTTTAATTGATGACACCTGTGTGGGGCTTTTTTTATTGTTGTGTTTTTTTTTCTCTAGTTTTTATTTTTATTTATTTATTTTTTTCTATGAAATTGGTAATCGCTTAAAATGTTTCATCTCTTTGCATTGGGAATAATAATTAAAAAGTAATACATTGTAATTATTAGCTTAGTACACTTATGAACACGCCGGCACAATTAGGGGAACAACAAAATATACCAACATATTGGCCAGAATAATTTTTGTATAAATTTAAATTAAATAAATATTAAATTAAATATTGACAATTTTGCCTGGAAAATAATACCAAAAGTTTCCTTTTTTAGTTTCGACCTTTGAAATTTCGAATTTCTTTAAAAAAGAGACTGTACTATCAAATGAACAACTAGCGATACGTGTAACGGCCCCTTAGCAGCAAACTATCGTAAGCCATAATTTCTACAAAAAATTGTTTTATTAATAAAACTAAAATTTTATAAACCGACAAAAAAAAATTTATCAAGGGACAGTTCGCTGTTAGAAAAAGGTCAAAGGTCTTCCATGTTTCAAAAACCAAGATATCCCAAGCGGGTAATTTTTTCCATGCAATTTTTAAAAGATATATGTAGAAAAAAAATTTTACCATGATCGGAATTGAAAGAGATGAGAATTAAATACTATGGATGTATGTATGTGATGCGCAAAATTTAAACTGCTATTGTGTTGTTGCGAAATCGAGTTTTACCAGCAAACACAAAGCCAATCGTTTTAAATATGATGCCGCATTATATTTCTTTACTCTGCAGCCGCACGTTCAAGTTTTTCTGTCAAGTTTTTCACACATACCGCTTATTCAATTAAATTGATAGTTGTGACGTAGGCTGCACGCAAATTTATTTTTCAAGAGTCATCGTCAAGAAAACACCTTCAAATGCTCATCGCACAACATCATTGCACTTATTACTTTTATTCACAAATAAATTTTATTTAATTTTAATTTTAATTAGAACATTTACATAAATAGACGTAGAATATTTGGAAAAACACAAACCAAAAAATTATTTAAAAAAAACATAAGATTTTTTTAAAACTCAAATCTGTTTATATATTTTAGAAAGGAAGCACAAAAATTAATTTCAAATTGAACATAAAATTGACAGATAAATGGATAGGTGAAATTGATGGCAATCTCAATTCTCAATTTAAAAAGTTTGACTGCGTTAGTAAAAAAGTGTAAGTGTATTACAAATTGAAAGAAATTGAAAGGCAAAAATTTAACGTGTGGCCCCCAAGTTAAGCTTAGTACTCTGTTCAAATTTGCGAAAAATGTTGAGCAACATTGATTATTTCGTTTGAAAATTTTGACAACTGATCAGTGGCGACAATACCACGATTTATAACAAATTTATCGGTTTTATTGCCTTGAAATGAGCAACCATGATGAAATAAACAGGTGGCGTTATTAGGGCTACAACTACAACAATACAACAAAAAAAGGAATTTTTGTTTGTGTAAGCCCTTGTCAAAAATTATTTTAAACAAAAATTAAATAAAATAAGTTAACAGAAACCATTGAATTTTTTGGACGCTACGAATGAGCAAGACAAGGAAGTTTGGATTAGTTTGAAAGTATTTGCGGTCCATATAGAAGGTAGTGCCACCCACTCTCAAAACAAGCACAAATGTATAAGTACCTATAAAAAATGATTGAAAATTTTAATAAAAATTACGAATTCCATTCTTATAAAAACAAAAAAATGTGTTTATTTAAAAAAAAAATTAAAACATATGGATAACAAAATAATTTTAGGAGCTTGTACTGCAACGTATCAATTAATGCAAATCGCAGCTGCTGCGGAGGAGCTCATAGAACACACACGTTCTGCAAAAATCACTCACGCTCATTTTATATTAATTTACATTATTTTAATTATTTCTGGGCAGCAAACTTAAAATTAAAACCACAACGCCCAGAAATATCTGATCAGCTGTTGTTTGCAATTTCGCACGAAATAAGTGGTGCCAGAAACATTTCGTATGTTTTCACAACATGAACAGAGTACAACTTCGGCCATCTTATTTAGGCAATTATTTCGCATGAATTTTTTTATATGGGCTTCTGATAGCAGTTCGCACGAAATGATGAACAGAGTATCATGCTTTAGGTAATACTTTAAGCCTTCAAACTAAAAAATATTAAAATTTTTTTAATCCAATTTTCTTTTTTGCTTGTAAATAAATATTATTTTTGAGTTTTATTTTTTTATCGTAATACTGTGTTCAGACATACACCTTTATTGAGATTATCGCTCAATATTGCATACAAAATTTTAATTTAATTATTGTTCAATAAGTACGAAATAGCTATAAAATTGAGTAAAACTTGAAATGCAACACTGTTCACAAGTGTGTTTAGTGAGCAAAATTATCTACAATAGCAAATCTTAAGAAAATATTGGAAAAATACGTTAAAAGTATGGCGAGTAAAGTTGCGGGTAAGTTTATTAAATCTATGATTTATAATAAAAAAACAAATAAACCAATTTCTTTTTTAAATAAATAGATATCAAAATTAAGAAAAAGAGAATAAACTGGAATGAGGCCAGTGAGGCAGCCCTTCTAGATATTTGGCCAAGCAAAATAGATGGGCTTCGTGGACACAAGAAAAATAGCCACATCTACGCAAAGATGGCTGATGAGCTCATCCAGCGGGGTTACTCTTGTAGTTCACGGGATATACATATGTACTCGTACATAAAAAACGTTATAAAAAATGTTTTAAAATTAACATTTTTGCAGAAAAGAAAAGGCGGCAATGCGAGTATCCGGAATCAATTTCATTAGAAGAAAAGTATTTTTTCCTGTTTTCATTTTTGATGAAAATTTTTTGTTTTTATTATTATTAATAATTATTGAATATTTTTATTTAAGCAGATGCTTCCAATTCACCAACGGCATTGTATCCTGGTGCACCTGGAACCAAGTCTCCCACTCTTGAACCAAGTACGTCAGCGCAACAGCTCGGCGTTTCTAGTATATAATATAAATTCCTTGTTTAAATAGGTATTTATTTCCATTTTTATAATTTTCAAAACAAATTTCAACGACCAAAATAAAAACAATTTTATTTTCTAACTTTCAAATAATTATTGAGTAAGCTAAATTTAGTATATCTGAACGCTAAAATAATTTTGTCAATAAACCGAATATTGAGGCAATTAACAATGCATGTCCTGAACACAGTATAAAGTAGGGACGCACTTCGTTTCGTTTTGTAATTTGTATGAAAAATTTTGTTTTGAAATGCATTTGAGTTATTTTTCATACAGAATTTTAAACTTTTGAAATTGAGTTATTAATAATAATTAATAATTAGAAATGCTCTAATTATCATGCTCAATTAAAAAATATTTGATAACATAAAAGAAGTTATTACTAAATGAATTGTTTATAATAAAATATTTTTCGCATATCATCAATTTAAAATGAAACGAGAGTTTCATTTCATGGTTAACTATTAATAAAAAATATATAAAAATATTTCAAAAAAATTTATAAGCCTCCGGCGCGACTAAATAAAGAGAAATATACCATGAAGAATTGCATTATTATTGGACATCTTTTGTATGAAAAATAATAAAAATATTTTTATACTAGTTTAAATTTAAAAAAAAAGTATGACGAAACGACACGATAGGACACCGTGCGAATCCCGCAAGTAATTGCAATGAATCCCACAGAATACTTTTTATTAGAATACTGACTTTTATTTCCAAATATTTATTTTAATTTTATTGAACAAAGTTGTGTGGATATAAAAAATGAAATTATAAAAAATGAAATTAAAAGAAATTAAATTAATTTGATTAAACCTTATAGTGGTTACTGAAGAAAGTGTACGTCATTTGAATTTAAATCACCAGAGCCTTCAAACTCATCAGAGATTTCTCGACCTAAGTCTGCTGGATCAAAATATAGACCGTCATTAACTGCACTAATATTATCTTCATATTTAACACCATGACCTCCTTGGTTTTCAAGTTCTACATTGTATCCATAGCCTTCATCATCTCCATGTTGTAGATAGAATTTATTATCATCATCTCTAACGTACCCAAGGTCTTCTTCATCTCCATGGTATCTATAGTTTTCAAAATCACGATCGTATCTACGGCCTTCATCATCTCCTTGGAGTCCGTGGACTTCATGATCTCCATGGTATCCATAGCTTGGAAAATCTACATCGTGTCCATAGCCTTCATCATCTCCATGTTGTAGATAGAATTTAGCATCATCATCTATAACGTACCCAAGGAATTCTTCATCTCCGTGGACTTCATGATCTCTATAGCTTGGAAAATCGCCTTCATGATCTCCATATCCTCCAAACATTTCGGAATCAGGCATTGGTCCTCCACTCACTTTAGTTCATGCAATGAAATGATTATTAAAATATTTAATTCAATATTATCTTGTCAAATTGTTGTACTCTTTTTTACCTTGACCAACTATCACCACAAATGTGGCTAAAAGCGAGACGACGGTAAATTTCATATCTCTATAGTTTCTTCGAATATTAAACGAGTCTGTCAAACGATTTTAGCTGGCTAATTGACAGAATAACTTCTGTGTGAGGTTTCTTTATATAATTTTTACTACTTTTTTTAATTGCTTCATTCTTTAAAATTTCTCTATCTCTTCTTTATGGCATTGTTATCAAAAAAGATATGTGTATCTATAAAGATAAGAAAATAACTTTAAAAAAATAAGTTTTATAATTCTGAACTAAACATCTTCAACAAACTAAACTTTTTTATGCTTGTGTAGCAAACAGTTCATGTACAATTGAGATGCACTGTACTTTGAATTACGACATTTCTATTTCAAATGTTAGTGATCAAATATGTTTTGCTTGCATTGAATTTTTATATATTGAAAAGTTTTATATATTTCGATTCCTTAGCGAACAAATCGTTGCAGGCGATCGCTCGGTTTGCAAAAACATGTTTTAGTATAGAATTTCAATTTAAAATTATTTACGATTGTATAGTAAGCGTCATTTTATGTATTGAAATATATATTTAAAAGTAATGTTAAGAAACAGATTCTAACAAAAAAATTAAATTTTTTCATTTATGATAATTCGGCCCTGAGGCGTTCATATGTAAATCTCATACACAGTTTTCTCTAATATTTGGCATATAAGACAAACATTGGCCTACCACTGACACGACCTCCATCACTAGAAATACACATGAACTTTTATGACCGGATGTAGCGGCCTGCGAAAACCGCATGTTGTTCCGAATAACTAAATTTTCTTTATTTTTGTGTTAATTTGCTATTTAGCTTTATAATCTTTCTTCTTAATAGATAATTAATTATCTTTTCTAAAAACAAACTAATAAAGTGCGTTAAAAATAATCTAAAGCTAAACATAAATGAGGTGACGCAAATAACAAAATAAAACTGATACTCAAAAGCTTATTTTGCATCCTCTAGAAAAGCAAAAATTAATAGAAATCATCCAAAAATGTACCACGATTAGATAATAAAATCTTTTTGGCCGTCCCTGCGTAAGTGTAAATTTTATGATTAATGCGGTAATTTGCAAGTTATAATTACCTTAATTACCTTTGCAAAGTAAACTTTGGCTGCCGCAAAGGGGACTTGATTTAGTATTCTTGAGAGTAATAAATGTATGATTACATAGAAATTAAAATTTTTAATAAAATTTATAAGAATGGGAAATAACAACAAAAGGCTCAGTTAGCCGACCGTTTCTGCAACGACAATTAACGCCTAATTTGAACTGTTATGATTATCTATTGTAACGCAGCAGTAACATCTTCAGCTTTTATGAAAAATAGATTGAGACGTTACGTCTACATATCAAAAAGAGGGAGAGAAAAAGAGAGAGGGAACAGAAAGAGTACAGATATCCCACTATATAGAAATCTGGCTCCATTAACGTTTCCTTAATGGCCAGTAATATTTTTGAGAAAAATTACTTTCTTTAAATTAATTTTTCCAAAACTCCAAAGTTGTTTCAGGAATACCAATAAATGTGCTCTTTAAAGACCTATCCGGAGCACAATTTTTATATATATAGTCAGATGAGATATCTGTACACATCACCATGTTTCCAAAAAATATTAAAAATAAACCTGAAGTCAGTAGTAGTATTTCTTAAATTATAGAGCTGTACATTTCCAACATTCACTAAATATCGGTTTAAATAGCCTGGCATCATTCTATTTTTTATTTTAAATATAAAAAGTAACATGTTCATAGCAAATCGTTGCAGTCACCCATTAGAGTGTCGATGACAGGTGTCTCACATGTGTTAATCTATGGCATCGTAGAATACATTTCATTTCCTTATTTTGTAGCATCTGGAGCCTCTCTTTCATCTGTTGGTTTCCTAGAAACCATACAGTTGACCACTATTCAAAATCTGGCTTAATATTTATAGTAAAATTTGGTATTTTATAGTGTATTCTTCTCAAAAAAATTTTTTTCTTGCTATCTTTTTGAATACGTAATCAAATTGAGATTTGAAATTTCGGTTTCTACCCAACATTATTCCTAAATCTTTAATTTCATTGACTTTTTCAATTGTTTCGTTTTCATTGCGAATATTCTCATCGGTTTCACCTTTTAATATCATTGCTTTAGTTTTGTTTACATTTAGTTTTATTTTATTCATTTATATATATTTCTCGATGTTTTTTAGGTCCTCATTTATGTTTTTAACAAAGTCGGCCGGATTCTCTTCGCATATATGTACACAAATAGTTTTTTCTTAAGTGGGACCAGCACTCAGGGGATGACCTCTACATATGCAATGCATTGTGCCGGAACTAGGAAAATTGGTTATGCGAAGGAGTATAAAGGGAGTAGTGTTTGTGGACGTTGGAGTTGAACCTTCCCACATCGAAATTAACAGGAAATACTTTTGTGGGAAGTTTACTCAACATACGAACTGATCGGCTAAAGAACGAATTTTCTTTGTAATCCGTATTGCGATCCACTGGCATATCAACCACAAATAGCCATTTGTGTTGACCCCTTCCCAAAAAAAATGTGGCCATCCCTTAGAGCACCCTAATTTGGAAAACTGAAAATAACTCGTTGAAAATCCAACTGCTAAAGAATCCATTTATGAACAATAACAGAGGAACACTTTGTCTTCAAATCCCATTCAACTTTTTCTGTCCACGTTGACTCCTTCCGAAAATAATTCCATTTCTAATGGATTAAATAAGATTTTATATGTGTACAGAGTCATGTTAGCATGCTAACAGAACTCTGTTAAACTCTGTGGTTTGTGTCTAGAGAGATATATTTGAAAATTTAACTTCACACACATTATACTGTTTAGTATCCGAATTGCCAATTATAAACTGGTGTCGTCTGAGACCGCAGTATCCGGTAAAACATCCCGTTAGTAATCTAACGTCATTTTTGTACATTAGCAACAATTTTTAAGATTTGTTTTGAGATCACATAATGAAACCTTTTGCTTGTCTAAGAACATGAAGGGCTTCGCATTGGCGATTAAATTCCATCTGAGCCCAAGAGTTATTCTATTCTTTGGCATATCCTCTTGAGATGCCAAAGAAGGGTTCAGGTCCTATGAACCTACGTTGGGCTCCTCTGTTAGCTAGACAGTCAACCCGTTCGTTACCAGGCACCCAGCATAACGTCAGTTTACTTTGAGCGCCAAGCTCATTTAGAGATGTATCACAGTCCATAACAACACCCGATCTGATCTCATAAGAGATTATGGCCCTGATCGCTGCCTGACTATCTGATATCAAGTAGAAACGAATACCCTTACATTTTTTCCTTAAGCATTCTCTAACACAAATTAAGATGACATACACTTTCGCCTGGAAGATCGCAGAGTATTTACCCATGGGAATGGCCTTTTGGAAGTTAGAGCCATATATGCCTGCCTTCGTATCTTCATTTTCCTGTTTGCAGTCGTCAGTGAACCAGATCTAGTCGGCATCTTTGTGCCAGGGAGTGCGGTTCAGCCATTGGCTCCTTTCAGTAATTAGAACTTCAAAGTTTTTGTTCAAAACTAATGTATGGATCGTTCAGAAAATGTCCTAGTACGCCCATATGGTTTTTCTTGTTATTAAAACTATTGTTCCGTAACTCATTACCTCCTCTTTAAATGTTACGGGCTCTTTTCCAATACTACAACGATTCATAAAAGAACATAAAAATATAAAATTATGTGAATTGCTGACTATGTACATACACATTGTAATTATTATATATCTTTAATCGAAATTTTGTTGTTCAATATTTCAATGAATCTCAAAGAATACCAAATGACTTTTATTTGCAAATATATATTTACATTTTATTGAACAAAGTTTTGTGGGTATAAAGGATGAAATAAAAAGAAAGTCAATTATAGTAATTAATCTTTATAGTGGTTACTGATGAAAGTGTACATCATTTCAATTAAAATCACTAGAGCCTAATTATAGATGACTCGATCAAAGACTCTTGGAACGCTATATTGACCGTCATTAACTTTACTAATATTATCTTCATATTTAACACCATGACCTCTTTGCTCTTCAAGTTCTACATCGTATCCATAGCCTTCATCATATCCATGGTGGACATGGCCATCAGCATATACATAATCTACATGGCCATTATGATTTACATGGTCTACATGGTCTTCATGACCACTATGGAATTCATGGTCTTTATGATCTCCATAGTAGTGTACCTGGACTTCAAGATCTCCATGGCGTACATAACCTTTGTGACCTCCATAGTGTACATGGCCATCAGCATATACATGATCTACATGGCCATTATGATTTACATGGTCTACATGGTCTTCATGACCACTATGGTATTCATGGTCTTTATGATCTCCATAGTAGTGTACCTGGACTTCAAGATCTCCATGGCGTACATAACCTTTGTGACCTCCATAGTGTACATGGCCATCAGCATATACATGATCTACATGGCCATTATGATTTACATGATCTACATGGTCATCATGATCTACATGGTCTACATGGCCTTCATGACCACTATGGTATTCATGGTCTTTATGATCTCCATAGTAGTGTACCTGGACTTCAAGATCTCCATGGCGTACATGGCCTTTGTGACCTCCATGGTGTACATGGACTTGATTACCTCCATGGTATCTATAGTTTTCAAAATCTCCACCGTATCTACGGCCTTCATGACTTAAATATCTTTCAAAATTTTCATAATCAGTCATTGGTCCTCCACTCACTTTAGTTCATGCAATGAAATGATTATTAAAATATTTAATTCAATATTATCTTGTCAAATTGTTGTACTCTTTCTTACCTTGACCAATTATTACCACAAATGTGGCTAAAAGGGAGACGACGGTAAATTTCATATCTCTATAGTTTCTTCGAATATTAAACGAGTCTGTCAAACGATTTTAGCAGGCTAATTGACAGAATAACTTCTGTGTGAGGTTTCTTTATATAATTTTCACAATTTTTTTTAATTGCTTCAATCTTTAAAATTTCTCTATCTCTTCTTTATGGCATTGTTATCAAAAAAGATATGTGTATCTATAAAGATACGAAAATAACTTTAAAAAAATAAGTTTTATAATTCTGAACTAAACTATTTTATGCTTCTGTAGCAAACAGTTCATGTACAATTGAGATTTACTGTACTTTAAATTACGACTTTTCTATTTCTAATGTTAGTGATCAAATATGTTTTGCTTGCATTGAATTTTTATATATTGAAAAGTTTTATATATTTCGATTCCTTAGCGAACAAATCGTTGCAGGCGATCACTCGGTTTGCAAAAACATGTTTTAGTATAGAATTTCAATTTAAAATTATTTACGATTGTATAGTAAGCGTCATTTTATGTATTGAAATATATATTTAAAAGTAATGTTAAGAAACAGATTCTAACAAAAAAATTAAATTTTTTCATTTATGATAATTCGGCCCTGAGGCGTTCATATGTAAATCTCATACACAGTTTTCTCTAATATTTGGCATATAAGACAAACATTGGCCTACCACTGACACGACCTCCTTCACTAGAAATACCCATGAACTTTTATGACCGGGTGTAGCGGCCTGCGAAAACCGCATGTTGTTCCGAATAACTAAATTTTCTTTATTTTTGTGTTAATTTGCTCAAGGCTATCTAGCTTAATAATCATTCTACTTAATAAACAATTAATTAACTTTTCTAAAAACAAAATAATAAAATGCGTTAAAAATAATCTAAAGCTAAACATAAATGAGGTGACGCAAATAACAAAATAAAACTGATACTCAAAAGATTATGTTGTAATCTCTAGAAAATCAAAATTTAATAGAAATAGTTTTTCACAGAGCCGGCCAAAAATGTACCACGATTAGATAATAAAATAATTTTAGCCGTCCCTGCGTGCGTGCAAATTTTATGATTAATGCGGCAATTTGCAAGTTATAATTACCTTAGACCTCTTTTCCACAAGCAACGTTTACTTTGACAAAGTCTTTATAATTTTCTTTTAAATTTTGTGTCACTTCTGCACACGCGAAATTTACTTTGATCAATTTAGTGTTCATTTGCTGGATCAACATGCAGATCAAACATACAAACATGCAGCCAAATACAAAGCAATTTTGCGAGTACAACAAAGTCTACGCTAACCCCCATTCTTCATTCACCTTCCCACCCTCAAGCTCAAGACTTTGCAAAGTAAACTTTGGCTGTCGCAAAGGGGACTTGATTTAGTATTCTTGAGAGTAATAAATGTATGATTACATAGAAATTAAAATTTTTAATAAAATTTATAAGAATGGGAAACAACAATAGTTGTTAGTTAGCCGACCGTTTCTGTAAGGACACGTAACGGCTAATTTGATCTGTTATAATTATCTAATGTAACACAGCAGCTTTTATGGAAACTAGATTGAGACGTTACGTCTACATATCAAAAATAGGTAGAGAAAAAGAGAGAGGGAACAGAAAGAGTACAGATATCCCACTATATAGAAATCTGGCTCCAATAATTTTTCTATAATGGCCAGTAATATTCTCGAGAAATTGACTTCCTTCAAATTTATTTTTCCAAAGTTACAAACTTATTTCAGGAATACCAATAAATGTACTCTTGAAAGACCTATCCGGAGCACCATTTTTATATATAGTGAGATGAGATATCTGTACATATGACCATTTAAAAAAATTAAATTAAACAAAAATTTATTTAAGTGCTTCGGGCGGGATATACAATACTTTTTGTTTTACTCCCTTCAGCAAGAATATATAATTTTTTTTGTTGACCAGGTTTTAAATAAGCAACATAAAACTGGCCATGCCAACAACATGGATTTTTCCGCACACCTGTAGTGAATGTCGCTGTGACTTGTTGATTGTAATTGAAAAAGTAATGCGAATCGAGAACTGTGATCGCTTGAAGTTAAATTTTTTTTTTTTTTTAATTACATTTCAATCGATTTTAAAGTTTCGGAGAGTTGGAAATTGTCGCTTTAGTCACCTTGTTTCGAAAATGTACATGTCCTCTGTCTTCTTCTAAATGAAGGGATATTTATAATATTTTGTATTAAATAGGAAGTTTTATTTTTGCCTACTGTCTGTGGAATTGTTAAAACAAAATAACAAACTTAAGAGTATCAGTTTAAATTTTTAATATTTTTTTTAGTTATATTTTCTTTATTAAATCATTTTCTTTCGCACTGTCTTGATTCAATTAAAAATTAGTACTTTATCACAATATACACGTTAATTTAAAAAAAAAGAAAAACTTAGTGGACCCACTTCATATGCAAAAACAATTTTGAGAATTTCTGTAATTACTCGTAGTGTTCTAGTAGCACAATTTTGAGAATTATTTCGCAAATGACGAAGTTATTTGATAATCAATTATTTGGGGCGAGCATTTTGCGAAAAAAATTTCCACAAAAAAAAACATATGAAAAAATAATTTGAAAATTTGTTCACAAGCGACAAAGTAATTTGATAATCCATTATTCGGATCTCGTTTTCCGTTTATTGTTTAGTATGGAAGTGGTCCCTATTCCTTGATTTTGCTTCCTAAATCGAGTTTATAAATTTCATTACGGCTGTTTAACATGTTTAACAGTGTTCTGTTAAATTTGTATATAAAAGTGCTGTGTTAATTGCAAGATCAGCACTTCTACAAATTTTGGATTTAATGATGAAATAGAACAAGGTCTGCAACTTCAGGAAAAATCACTGATGGCCCATAATAAATGATGAAACAGAACAAACTGCAACTTCGGGCTGAACAATGGTTTACATACAGTTTGACATAAAATTTTGCCAGAGAATGTGGTCATGAAATAGAATCTATTATATTTTTGCAGCGTTTTTTCGTATACTCTCAATTTTAGTGACTGGTAATTTTGAACCCATCATAACGACGGGTTTAAGGAAAGTGTCCGTTCTCCAAAAGAACAAATATATTCAGAACGATTGACAAAAATTCCCATGCAGTATCATTCTTAAGTCTAAACAATAGGAATTCGAACAGCTTAATATTAAAATAAACACACATACATATATACATACATATGTACATATTTTTACCTACACACTGAAGTATCTCTTAAGGCCGTCTTCCACATAGACACTTCTCTATGTGAACTCTCTTTGAGTGATAAACGATGTTTTATAACTCTAAATGAAAAACAATTCTGTTTACTTTTGGTTTTTATAATTTTTTGGAAATCTACTAGTTGATAGCAAATTATAACCACTTATCATTCGCTAATCTTGACTAAATCTTTAAGAATAGATATTTAAATTAGCGACACACAGTGGTGTGTCTCTGTGCGAAAAGCTCAGCAAAAGTAAACCTTACAGAAGGATTTAACAATCAACTCGACTCCCGCACTTAAAAAAAAAGAAGAATATATTTTCATATTGATGACGGCTTATCATCAGAATTATTATGACACTAATGTTGTGAAAAATGTCATCCATCAATAAGTCTAAAACTAACACCAAACTCATGACAAGCCACAGCACAGAATTTTGATATACCTAAAACTAGAGATGGGATCAGGAGTGACTTTTCACTCACGCTCATGCACGCACACGATAAAAAAATTTCACTCATGCACGCTCACGCACGACCTCATATTTTTGGCTCACGTTCATTCACGCTCACGTGAGTGGAAAAAAGTTAGTCACAGTCACGAAAACTCACGCTCACGAAATACTCACGAAAAAATCACAACCTACAAGTATTTATACATTAAAATTTCTGAATGCGAATAGAAAAATCGAATATACAATTAGAAAATTCTTCAATAAAAGAGGAAAATTATTTTTAACTGAGAAATATACTTTTCTGAAACAATTTGTTAGTTTTGAAATAAAATTTTGCAATTTTGATACATGGGTAAGTCCCGGAAACAGTCCAGCAAACAAAATTTTTTGAAAGTGATCCAACTAATTTTTTATTTTTGTTTTATGGAATATTAGACTAGATATATAATTTTATAAATAAAATAAATGTATTTCGACGATCAATTATGCACAAATTGTTATCAAATCCTACCCTACCTCAGATCTTCTAATTTCATACCAGAAATTAAGTATTTTTAGGTATTCATATGATTAGCTATATTTTTATACATTGAATTCAGTTCAATTTTAGCAAAAAAAATTTTGTTTTTACTATTTTGGAAACATTGAAATTAGGTATGAAATTTCAGAATAGAAATATAATAGAAAAAACGCAACGTAAGTCACGTAGGGTTCATGTCTTCTGACAAAATCGTAGGGTTCTCACGCAGGATTTACACATATTTATGTACGTATGTATCAAGCGATTTCAAATTTTGTAGTTAAAATTAAATTTTACAATTGAAAATTCTTAAAGAAATTATAAATTTTCTTTTATTTTAAAGTTTTGAGGTGAAATTTAAAATATTTAAAATATTTTTATTAAAATCATTCATTTTCTAGCTCAAAAGCCATTTGTGCAAAAAGCCATCTTATGCAGAAATAAAATTTTTTCAAAATTTTTCCCGTGAAGTCTGTTTCACATCTCTTCAATTATTTAAAATTTCTAGGAACTTGTTCGTCTGTTTGAATGCGAATGAAAAAACGAAAGAGAATTGCAGATGTTTTCTTCCAAATGTTCGCCAGGCGAAATTCGGACTTATACTGCTACTCTGACTCGTTCATTCACATCAGCACATTAATACATACCGGCACAAAGTTTTATGTCTTCATGACAAAATTAAAAACCACGTACATATTAAAAATTCTAAAATCACGAAACAATCACGCAAAAAATCTACTCATGCACGCTCACTCACGTTAAGTTTTTTTTATACTCATACTCATGCACGCTCACGTGATTGAAACAAAACACTGCTCACGATCTGCGTGAGCGATGCTTATCTCTACCTGAAACCCTCATGAACACTGATGATGGAGGGCGAGGCATGGCGTGACGTCCTCCTAAAACAATATTGTCTTGTTCTGCCAGCAAATATTCGAAATAATTGATAATATTTTTTCCTTTGTTCCTTGAAATGTTGTCTCATATTCAGTAGTTGCTGAATAAAAACGTTACAAACTTCCGCCTAATATCAGTTACTTTGGATTGAATTCATTATTTTGACACGAACAAGTTTTTGCTGGAAAAACACTCAAAAGTCGCCACTGTGCCTAACACTAACACTGTGAACTGTTCTGTTTGGTTAGACAAAATAAACACATAAAAAATTTGCAAGTTTTTGAAATAAAAACAAATTAAGCAAATGCGTCAGAATAAGCAGCCTTAATTTTTATTAGTTCAGATTACCGCGTGATCATTGTAGAATCTAAATATAACTGCCTGATTTTGTAGAATAAAAATCTTTCTAAACGTTTGAAATTTGTATTAAAAAATATAAAAATAAAAAAAAAAAAACTTGATGGTATTTTTCATACAAATTTTAAAAGTTTAGAAACGTTTCATTTTACAAAATGAGATCACGAGAAAAAACTATTTTTTTTTTTAAATTCATGCGTTAGACTTGAATAAAAAATGTTTGGGAAAATCATTTAAAAACTGAGTGAATGTGTTTGAAGGGCCTTTTTTTGTGTACTTCGGGTCAAAGCCACCATTGGTAGGACGACCTCCAAACGATTTTTCCATCTGCTCCAAACAACTTACTCTGCGTTACATCAGACCACAGAACATTGTTCCAACTTTGAGGGCTAAGGTGTTGTCTGGCAAATTCCAATTATTTTTTTTCACGTAATTAGGAGAGGTGCTTTTCTTGGACTCCGTGCCGAAAGTCCAGTCTCTCGTAGCTTATTACTTATCGTACGGCTTTATACTTCAGCACACAATTTATTATATACCAGTTCATTTCTTGAGTCGAAGAGTTTTTTTATTAAGAAGCGGTTTCCACATAACAAACATTCGCCTGGAGTAGAAAATTTGTACGGAAATCACTCAAAAGCCCCCAATGATTTTTATATAAATTTTCTGCTCAAGTCGATCGTCCGTTGTGTGAAAACAGCACATAAGTAATCGAAAGTTTAGCGTTACGTGACGACATTTTTCTCTTTCAGCTTCCGGTTTTGATGGTTCTGTTTGAATGACACATTTCCGGAGCAATACGTTGTTTGGACAATTTGTCTAAGTTAGAATGGCCGGTCGTAAAGATCTCGCATAAGTTACCACGATGTACGATAACCCATAAGTGAAAAGGTTACTTCGATGTGATGCTACCTAGAGTACTCCACACTCTCTTGACGAATGCTGGGAGTCTTACTTCCAGATATTTCCCCAAGATCTTGGTAGTAATGATATCCCAGACAGTTCGCTCTGCAGCGTATGACTGCTGCACCGTTTCTCTTTCCCCTGGTACCCTACAGAATCTACAGCTGTCAGTAGTCAGTTGCCTCGATCTTTTGACGTATACTGCCGTCCAACAGTGACCCATTCTAAAACCTACCAGAAGACTACCTACCGTCTTTTCTCGATAGCGATAGTAAAAGTTTAGTCGACTTTGGATTATAGGATCTCCAAAAAACATTGGATATTTTGCACGTTTCGGCGTTTCCACAAACCGCCTCAAATTGCCTCTGTATAGTAGTGTCTGTATCCCTTCTTATTATTACGAATTGAAATTGGAGTGTCTGTTATACGGCAATTGAACACGCCATTCTCGGATTTTTTTATTTGATTCACAATTATTCTGCAGCGATAGGTGTGAACTCCACGACCCATTTTATCATAGAACAAGATCATACTGGTCACCAATGTTTGGATATGAATCAATTTGTTCAACAATGCATCTAAGCAATGCCTCTAATCACTACACTTTAGCAACAATGAACAACATAATCCTGTAGGACATCAACAACATGACAGGCTGTACAAAATTCGTCCTATAATCATGCACCTCAATTGGCGGCTTTCCACAGTTCCAATATATCAAAGATTTTCTGTAGATGACCAGATGTGCTCTACAAAAATGGGAAACTTTTTAAAACAATACCCACGCAAGCAGCCACACAAATGGGGCTTCGAGTTGTTTGCCCTTTGCAACCCAATGGAATATGCTTATATTTTTGAAGTTTATTCTGGAGTCCAAAATCTGGACAATAGAACTTAAGAAAACTTCCAAATGAACCAGGAAATGTTGTAGTTCGTTTTCGTCGGGAAGCTCCGTTAGTATACTTTTTAGGAAAGAAATGCATTTTGTGGGAACTGTGCAACAAAAACAGAATACTAAATAATAAATCGCCGGATAAAAAAAATTTCATGAAGACATTCGTGGCGCCAAAGGGGAAGTTATGAAGAGAGATTTTCCACGCTTGACGGTATAGATATTAGTTGTGTAGCTTAGAAGGACAACAGGTTAGTGACTCTCTTATCAAAGTTTGCTGGAGCATAATCCATGACTGAAGTCAATAGATTAGACAAGTAAAAAAAAAAGAAAAAGTTAAAATAAACTACCCAATTGGGAAGTATAGAGCTCATCGATATCTTTTCGGAAATAGGCCACAAGCCGTTGAGGTCCAAAAAGCGATACTCATATATTTTTTCTATTTGTTTGATTTAGCATTAATAAATTCTTGCATAGTTCATAAAAACAAAACTCCGGAGGGAAATGTGAAAGTATTACAAAAGGACCTGCTTGCAATGAGAGAATTCAGTAATGAGTTGGCATTCGTTCTATGCAACAAAGGAATCACTAAAGGTGCTAAGCGCGAGCGTCTAAGTAGTAGTTAATTTGAACAAGAATTGCGTTAAAAAAGAAGAAAAGATTTTGCGATTCCTGCAGCCCCGAAGGATATAAGAAAGTATGGATACAATCTGTGTACCCACAAAAATTAGGCGGATCACTCAGATGCAAATATCCGATATGCAAATAATTTGTAGCAAAGTTGGAGTTAATTTGTGACTCAGTAAGAATAATAATCATCACAAAGGGACCTATTTTTCTGGACCCAAGTGGGCCGGTTGCTTGCAATCGACAGCCTGTGCAACCTAACCTAAGAATAATAATTGTTTTTTTAATAATCATTTGGAATAAAAATGATACAAAGCTATTTTGATGTTCATTTATTTAGCACTGAGCTTGCAATGCGATTTTGCATGTTGATGGAAATTTTCATCATACTGTTTTTTACTTATTTTATACTGTTTATTTATGATAGAAAAATTCTGAAATATTTTTTCCTTAATCTACACCATGTTTTACATTTTGTTATTTTTTTCCATACAAAAAAAAATATAAAAAATCTGAAATGAGAAAAAAGTTTTCTCATGATCAGTTACACATACTAGAGATGGCCACCGCTCACGTGACTAGGGCGATCACGCATGATCATAATTAATTTTATGTTTCAAGCACGTGCCTGAACATGAGCATAAACAAATTTTCCGTGAGTGAGCGCGCATAATTAGATTTTAGCGTTGTTTCTTTTTTGCTTTATTGTAAGAATTTTTCATTTAATTTTTGAACTTTTTTTTAATTATTTTATCGATTTTTTCATAAGTGTTTCGTTGGCGAGATTATTCGTTATGGTTTTTTTCACACACTTGAGCGTGCATGAGTGTGAGCCAAAAATATAAGATCATGCATGAACGTGCACGAGTAAATTTTTTTTACTCGTGAGCTTGCATGAGCGTGAGCAAAGTTACTCACGATCCTATTTATATACTCGTATGTGTGTGTAGACTGTTTCTGTGTCAAAAAGCCAACAACTTATGACCTTTTTTTTCTAGAAAAAATTTTACATATTTTTATTTTTTTACAAAAAAAAACTCAATACAGAGCTCTCTTAATATATGAATTCAGTCTCGCAAAGGATGATTTAATAATTTGTAATAAATTCACTTTTTAAAAAATCATTATATTCAAAATTGATATTGAAAATTTAAAATTTTTTTATAGAAAAGAAAATGCTCTTAATTTATTCGTGTTCCAGAATATAATTAAAATTGTTAGACATTCTAAATTTTATTGTGATATAAAACATAATTTCTAAATTTTGCTACCTTCACTTTTGAAAAACTTTTTCTTTTTTTTTTGCAAAAAAAGTGTATAAATTTAATTTTTTTTTAAGCGACTTGTTTCAACATTAATATGCAAGGTAATTTTTTTAATATCAAAAATAGCTTTTAAACAAATCTTTCACTGAAAAGAAAAGTCAATGTAATAGGTTTATTCATTTAGACATAAAAACAAATCATATAAACATCTTCAAACCGAAAAAACAACATTAAAAACGCATGTAATTTTCTTCACTTTCCTGACTTCAGAAGTGTCTCAGAGCTACAAATCGCAACATAAAGTCTTAAAAATTTACAATGTGACGTAAAATTTTTTTGTGTATCGATCTCCACACTTAGTTTTTAAGACTTCTTTAAATTATTTTTGCCTTTTTGGCCAGCTTTTCGGCACAAATACTCCTCTGTGAGGCGGTGCATTCAACGTTGCTGTCAATTAATTGACTTTTTTGACAACATTGTCTCACCTCCTGTGCTTTCGGAATAAAATGTTATGAACTTTAGCGCAAAAAATTAAAAAAAAAACTAGAGAATTATTGTGTTATTTAATAGTTGTATTATTTATTTTTCACTAGAAATATTTCGGTTTCAAAGAAACAAACACTAATAAGTTTTGTAAAGAATTTTGTTTTCTTTTAATCAAAAAAAAAACTACTTGTTACATATAAAAGTTATAAAGTTGAAAGAAAGTCAATTAAAATTATTTCATCAGCTTTTAATTAGTTCTTCCCGGAGCTCTTAAAGACCATAATCATTATAATCAATTTCATTGTCATTGTAATCACCATATCTGTTGCTACCATCATTTTCGTTGCTACCACCATTTCCGTTATTACCACCATTTCCGTTGCTACCACCATTTCCGTTATTACCACCATTTCCGTTGCTACCACCATTTCCGTTGCTACCACCATTTCCGTTGCTACCACCATTTCCGTTGCTACCACCGTTACCGTGGTTGCCACCGTGACCGTGGTGGCCGCCGTTACCGTGGTGGCCGCCGTGTCCAGGATAACCGCCATGTCCAGGATAACCGCCATGTCCGGGATAGCCACCATATCCGGGATATCCACCATATCCGGGATAGCCACCATATCCGGGATATCCACCATATCCGGGATAGCCACCTTGGCCGGGATATCCACTGTGTCCTCCGGGATAACGATCATATACGGGATAATCTTTATAAATAACAATATTTGGCACGCTACTTCCTCTATAGCCGTTCGAACCTCCTCCATTGGCTAACGTAAAAAATTTGGAGAAAGTTGGTTTTCCACTCACTTCCATTAAAGCAAAAACAAAATAAAATAAATGATTATGTTATTAAAATGTTATTTCATTTCAATTGAATATTATCTTTATAAAACTGTTGTTGTCACTCTTACCATGACTGAAAGCCACCAGAAATGTGGCTAGAAAGCACCAGATTGTTAATTTCATCTTTCTCTAGTTTCACGTTCTAGTTTACGAAGCGTCTGTCAGAAGATCTTGTCGTACTAATTATCAAAACACCTCTCGGTTGGGGCTTTTATATACTTAACTGTCAGTCTCCTGTAGCTCATTATTTAAAGTTTGCTATCTTTTGTTTTTAAGATACGAGTACTCTTGTTATCAAAACATTATTTTGCAAAGCTGTATGCAAATAACTTTATAAGAATTATTATTTTTTTAATGTACTATTGCAAATCTTAGACTCCATTTAGCTGAGTATAAGATATAATAAATGTGAAAAAGTGTTTACGAAAATAGTAAAACTAAGATTATACGATTATTTTCTTTAATTTCATTTAATTTATTTTATTATTCGAGATATGCCTCGATATCTAATTTCAAAGAATTTCAAAAAGTTTTATTTGTTGAGTATTTTTAGCTGGTATACATATATAGATTAGGGTGATCGACTCGGTTTTTAAAAGCGAACTTTTTACAATACAATTGTTGGTACGAACGCAATTTATTAAAATGCAGTTATTAGTCAAGGCCTTTTAAAATAAAAATTTAATTTAAAAAAAAATTAAAAAAGATTTTAATTTATTTGGATCTTTCATAACACTTATAAGACATTTTTTTTCAGCCTTCTCATAATTTTTCTAGGTTTTCTCGCGACCTTTATTTTTATTGGACATCTATATCAGCAAATACTTAGTGTGTGCCAGCTCTAAAAAGCAGTAATTAAATAATGGCTATGCAAAGACCGAAAAAATAATAAACAATTGGTAAGAGAAGACCAAAATAAATAGAAATCGTTCATAACAATTATGAGAGGACTAAGAGATTTTTAGCTTTTCCTAATTGTTATTTCAGGACCAAAATTTTTCCAACCAATTGAATATTTAAAAAGTAACAGCAGTTGTTTTATGTCCCTGGTCTAAAGTAAAGCAGCCATTGTTGCCATATTTTTTTTCAAAATTCTTCGAATGGAACAAAAAAATCTTTTTTTAAGGTGATTTTATTGAAATCAAATTCAGTTCAAATTTATTTTAATTAAATTAAAATATTTATTGCTTATACATATAAGGCATATTGGCCTTTAACTTCAAGTTCACTCTTTTCAGATTAAATTTAGGTATTTTAAAACAAATTTAGAATTGTCCAAATTAAAACACATTCAGTATTTTTGGCATTTTAATGATCAAAATCAGATATTTTCAAATGAATTTTATCTAAAACGGGCTGATTTTGGTTTTTAGAATGCCGAACTTGATTTGTAATATACGAAATTTGTTTTGGAAAATTTAAATTAGAGTGATAACATATTTACATTAAATTCACACATTTTTTATGGCCGCATTATGCATTTCTTTATTAAACTTGCTATTCATTTCTTTTGTTTGTTCAACATTTGTACAATTACGATCAGATTTTTTCAAAATGTCTTTGGTCCTTAAAATACCACACAATGTTGGTATATCTAATTCATTTCTTAGTTTCTTCTTATTGATATTGATTTGAGAAGAAGTTCTTTCGCCGTTAGCTGTTGCTAACTAATGATCCAATAAATTATATTCTTTAAAGTTGAAGTGGAGCAATTCTCGCCATTCGTCATCAATATATTGAATATTATTCGAATCGATAACATTTGGAAAGAATTTCGTAAATTGGGAAATACTTTTATTATTACTTTTCATAATATTAGTAGGTGCCAGGAACTCAACACTTTTTAAAAAATCGCTCTCGAAATCAAACTTTTTTAATAAATTGTTACATACGAGTAACTCAACATAAAACTTTAGGCAATTATTTCGAAATGGCATTTCATCTTAATGTGATAATTTATGAGTAGAAGTGCTATAGCTATTTGAACGCATAAGTATATACCCTTAATATTTTTAAGATAATATTTAAAATTAACGGTCGGAGAAAGGCGGAGCCATAACCTGATGACTCGCAGTGTATGCACAATTATTAACATCAACAATGTTGTTGAACTTTTTAAAACAGATATATTCATCTTTTACAATGGATTAACATATTTTTAAATACAGAAGACGAATTTCATTATTAAGTAAATCAATTTTTATATAACAACAAAACATCGCTGCAATTTAATGGATGGAAGTAAACAGCGTTGCAGCGGTTAACTTCTTTTCACACTTTTAATGAAGTAAAGAAGAAAATAGCAGAAAAATATCAAAAAACTTCAAAAATAATATAAATCTTCACATATGCTAACACTGATAGCAGCATTTGTAGTCTAATTTCACATCCTCTCTTATTCGTATAACCGGAAATAACAATTCTTTGTTTTACTTTTCGTACATTGCAAATATGTAAAAAACCTACAACAAAGTTGTAGAAAAGGTAGCATATATATTTGTACGTTTTTATACAGTGAGAGAATTTATTCTTAACTTGATATCATATATGCGATCTTTTAAAGTAATTCTGCTATCTAAAAAAAGTGCTAAAAATGCTAAATAATTATAAAAATTGTTAAACTAGCATTTAGCATTTTTTTTAACTCTTAGTGCTAACTAAGAAAATCTAATGCTAGATCTAGCACTAAAAGTGCTAAGATGGCAAGCCTGACTCGAACGCACTTAATATGACAACGCTGAGTGCAAATAAGTCGTTATTGCCCTTTATATACCTTCAAGCTTAAATTTGTTTACTAAACACTTTATGTGCGTATGTTTGTTTTGTATTTTTTCTATTTTTATTTACAAAGAGAGAATCTTTTTACAGAGAGAGTAATTTGCGTATTGTTTACAATTATTGAGGATGAGTGTTGCCAGCTAAATTTTTTCTTCCCCCCGCCCCCAAATAAACATTTTTAATTTCCCCTGCAGGAAATGTCAATGGTAAGACTTTACTGACCTACTATTGACACAGTCACCAGTACTAGTGACTTATAATACCCCAGACAACGCTATTTACTGAACTTGGTACTATTGACTATGTAAATCCTTTGTGACCATATATATATATACATTCGAACCAATGATTCACTAGTGCATTTTAGTAATTCTAGCCTACACTTTCGATTTTTTTATGAAAAAGATGTCGATAATTAAAATGCATATTTTGTTAGCGTTGGAAGTTTTATTAACGCTGCAATTACACATGCAAGTAGTGTAATGTATACGTATTATCAACGAAAAATTTTTCGAAAAACTCGAAACTCTTGCCACTAGCTTTTTCATTTACTCATGCAAGTGCAAGTTCATTTTTAAAATCTCGTCGAAGGGTAAACTTGAGAACATTTTTACAATTCCTTCTATTTTAACTTTTTGTTTTGTTTACAAAATAGACTTACCAACTTAATCATATAGAAACATTTTTGGGGAAACATTTAATATTTATTATTTTAATGATATCAATGCTGTATAATTAACACACTGGCATTTTCTGTGTGGCTTAATTCTGCGGTTTTCGTGAATAAAAGACTTGTTCAATTTTTTTCATTTCAAATTAATGATACCAAATCGTTACATTTTAAATACTTTTTTAAAAGGTAAAATAAAATTTTTAAAAGTATGGACCTATATCACTTTCTTTCTAACACAACAACACAACTTCTACATTTTTTTAAAATAAGTTTCAAGTATGTTGACAAACATCGGCTTTCTGAAAAATGTCTTTCATATTTACAAACACAACACAACCTACATCATATTATCTGAATACATTTGAAAATTATATTTTAATAATTGTTAAGTTAATAACAAATCACAATTGCTTATGTTTCTTTTTTCTTTTGTTCGTTCAGCGACAATTATTTATATCGACATAATTTGTTTTTTAGAACACAATTTCGAAATCTAAAATGGTTTGTTCTCTTCAAATTGCTGTGGGATCTGATCCATAAAAAATATATAGTAAACATTAATTTGAACATTGTCATAACCTAAATATACATTTTGGAATAAAATGTTACAAACTTTAGCGCAAAAAATTCAAAAAAAAAACTAGAGAATTATTGTGTTATTTAATAGTTGTATTATTTATTTTTCACTAGAAATATTTCGGTTTCAAAGAAACAAACACTAATAAGTTTTTTAAAGAACTTTGTTATCTTTTAATGAAAAAAAAACTACTTGTTACATATAAAAGTTATAAAGTTGAAAGAAAGTCAATTAAAATTATTTTATCAGCTTTTAATTATTTCTTCCCGGAGCTCTTAAAGACCATAATCATTATAATCAATTTCATTGTCAAAATCAGAGAAACCTCCGTTGAGTCGATTTCTGGGTCTATTATTGGGTCGATTACCGGGACGATTATTGGGTCGATTACCGCGACGATTATTGAGTCTACCACCATTTCCGTTGTTGCCACCATTTCCGTTATTACCACCATTTCCGTTGCTACCACCATTTCCGTTGCTACCACCATTTCCGTTGCTACCACCATTTCCGTTGCTACCACCATTTCCGTTGCTACCACCATTTCCGTTGCTACCACCATTTCCGTTGCTACCACCATTTCCGTTGTTACCACCATTTCCGTTGCTACCACCATTTCCGTTATTACCACCATTTCCGTTGCTACCGCCATTTCCATTGCTACCACCGTTACCGTGGTTGCCACCGTGACCGTGGTGGCCGCCGTTACCGTGGTGGCCGCCGTGTCCAGGATAACCGCCATGTCCAGGATAACCGCCATGCCCCGGATAACCACCATATCCGGGATAACCACCATATCCGGGATAACAATAGTATCCGTAACAGCCACCTTGGCCGGGATATCCACCGTGTCCTCCGGGATAACGATCATATACGGGATAATCTTTATAAATAACAATTTTTGGCACGCTACTTCCTCTATAGCCTTTCGAACCTCCTCCATTGGCTAACGTAAAAAATTTGGAGAAAGTTGGTTTTCCACTCACTTCCATTAAAGCAAAAACAAAATAAAATAAATAATTATATAATTAAAATTTTATTTCATTTCAATTGAATATTATCTTTATAAAACTGTTGTTGTCACTCTTACCATGACTGAAAGCCACCAGAAATGTGGCTAGAAAGCACCAGATTGTTAATTTCATCTTTCTCTAGTTTCACGTTCTAGTTTACGAAGCGTCTGTCAGAAGATCTTGTCGTACTAATTATCAAAACACCTCTCGGTTGGGGCTTTTATATACTTAACTGTCAGTCTCCTGTAGCTCATTATTTAAAGTTTGCTATCTTTTGTTTTTAAGATACGAGTACTCTTGTTATCAAAACATTATTTTGCAAAGCTGTATGCAAATAACTTTATAAGAATTATTTTTTTTGAATGTACTATTGCAAATCTTAGACTCCATTTAGCTGAGTATAAGATATAATAAATGTGAAAAAGTGTTTACGAAAATAGTACAAATAAGATTTTTTAATTTCATTTAATTTATTTTTTTATTCGAGATATGCCTCGATATCTAATTTCAAAGAATTTCAAAAAGTTTTATTAGTTGAGTATTTTTAGCTAGTATATATAGATTAGGATGATCGACAATTTATTAAAATGCAGTTATTATTCAAGGCCTTTTAAAATAAAAATCTCTTAATAACCGTTAAAAATGAGGAATATTTTTTTGGTCTTCTTGTAACTATTATAAAAGATTTTAATTTATTTGGGGCTTTCATAACATTTATAAAAGACATTTATTTTTTCAGCCTTCTCATAACAATTACGAAAGATTTTTATTTTTCTAGGTTTTCTCGCGACCTTTATTTTTATTGGACATCTATATCAGCAAATACTTAGTGTGCGCCAGCTCTAAAAAGCAGCAATTAAATAATGGCTATGCCAAGACCGAAAAAATAATAAACAATTGGTAAGAGAAGACCAAAATAAATAGAAATCGTTCATAACAATTATGAGAGGACTAAGAGATTTTTAGCTTTTCCTAATTGTTATTTCAGGACCAAAATTTTTCCAACCAATAGAATATTTTAAAAATAACAGCATTTGTTTTGGGTTCCTGGTCTAAAGTATAGCAGCATACGTTGTCTAATTTCACATCCTCTCTTATTCGTATAAGCGGAAATAACAAGTCTTTGTTTTATTTTTCGTACATTGCACAGATGTAGTGCTGACAAATTCTACTACTTTTCATTACTCAATAATATTCAATACTTTTCATTTGGGTACTCAATACTACTCGATAATTATAGCGGATTTTTTGAATTTGTAACGTATTATTAATTATAAAAACTAAATGTAAAGCTAACTTTTAATTTAACGTTAACAAAAACTTAAGAAATAATAAAATTATTTAGTTTTCATTTGATTACAAAATCTTACACCTAGTTGTCTTTTTATACAGTGATGTATTTTTGTACACTATTTTAGCCACTCAACTTGCTTAAAAATACAACTCTAAAAGTATCGAATAACTACTTTTGAGTATTGAGTAACCAAAAAAAGGAAATACCCGATACTCAACACTTTTCCAGCACTACACAGATGTAAAAAACGTACATCAAAGTTGTAGAAAAGGTAGCATTTATATTTGTACGTTCTTATAAAGTTAGAGAATTTATTCTTAACTTGATATCATGTATGCGATCTTTTACAGTAATTTTGCTATCTAAAAAAAGTGCTAAATTTTCTAAATAATTATAAAAATGGTTAAACTAGCATTTAGCATTTTTTTAAACTCTTAGTGCTAACTCAGAAAATCTAATGCTAGATCTAGCACTAAAAGTGCTAAGATGGCAAGCCTGACTCGAATGCACTTAATATGACAACGCTGAGTGCAAATAAGTCGTTATTGCCCTTTATATACCATCAAGCTTAAATTTGTTTACTTAACACTTTATGTGCGTATGTTTGTTTTGTATTTTTTCTATTTTTATTTACAAAGAGAGAATCTTTTTACAGAGAGAGTAATTTGCGTATTGTTTACAATTATTGAGGATGAGTGTTGCCAGCTAAATTTTTTCTTCCCCCCGCCCCCAAATAAACATTTTTAATTTCCCCTGCAGGAATTGTCAATGGTAAGACTTTACTGACCTACTATTGACACAGTCACCAGTACTAGTGACTTATAATACCCCAGACAACGCTATTTACTGAACTTGATACTATTGACTATGTAAATCCTTTGGGACCATATATATACATTCGAACCAATGATTCACTAGTGCATTTTAGTAATTCTAGTCTACACTTTCGATTTTTTTATGAAAAAGATGTCGATAATTAAAATGCATATTTTGTTAGCGTTGGAAGTTTTATTAACGCTGCAATTACACATGCAAGTAGTGTAATTAATGTATACGTATTATCAACGAAAAATTTTTCGAAAAACTCGAAACTCTTGCCACTAGCTTTTTCATTTACACATGCGAGTGCAAGTTCATTTTTAAAATCTCGTCAAAGGGTAAACTTGAGAACATTTTTTCAATTGCTTCCATTTTAACTTTTTGTTTTGTTTACACAATAGACTTACCAACTTAATCATATAGAAACATTTTTGGGGAAACATTTAACATTTAATATTTATTATTTTAATGATATCAATGCTGTATAATTAACACACTGGCATTTTCTGTGTGGCTTAATTCTGCGGTTTTCGTGAATAAAAGACTTGTTCAATTTTTTTCATTTCAAATTAATGATACCAAATCGTTACATTTTAAATACTTTTTTAAAAGGTAAAATAAAATTTTGAAAAGTATGGACCTATATCACTTTCTTTCTAACACAACAACACAACTTCTACATTTTTTAAAATAAGTTTCAAGTATGTTGACAAACATCGGCTTTCTGAAAAATGTCTTTCATATTTACAAACACAACACAACCTACATCATATTATCTGAATACATTTGAAAATTATATTTTAATATTTGTTTAGTTAATAACAAATCACAATCGCTTATGTTTCTTTTTTCTTTTGCTCGTTCAGCGACAATCATTTATATCGACATAATTTGTTTTTTAGAACGCAATTTCGATGTCTAAAATGGTTTGTTCTCGTCAAATTGCTGTGGGATCTGATCCATTAAAAAAATATGTAGTAAAATTTAAATGGAACATTGTCATAAACTAAATATACTTACATTATTGTAAAAAAAATTATTTTCAATACTAAGATCGTGGCTTCAAAAATAACTTATTTTGGATCAGTACTGATTTCGAGCTTGCTACACCATCTCATCAGGGGTTTTTTTTGACGGGGGATACTAGTGACTAGGAAATTTCAGTAATATCGTTGTTGTCCCATATTAATTTACAGATGGAACTATGTTTCAATGTTATCTCCATTTTTGCAGAAACTTAAATAAATGCATTTATAAACGCATTATTAGAATATATAGCAAATATATATTATCAAGTACATTTGTATAATTATAGCGAAAATAACTTTCATTTCTTAAAACTTATTTATAACAAACAAATGTATACATTCTGGTTAATATCGGACTGCAGATTATTATATAATCAGGTAGATAAAAAAATAAAATATGTGTATTGTCATAATTTTTAACTAAGTTTTTCCCTGATATATTTTAACAAATATTCGTATTTAGAGAACACATACTATATAAAAATAATTTGAACTGTAGCTCCACACAGAAACACGTAGGCCTATTAGATTTATTATTACACTGTGTATGGATGTAGTAAAAACACTTGAAAAAAGTACACTTTAGCTGAACTTCACACGAGATGCCTGTTTTGTGTCCGTTTTGTTTAGTATTTTAAATAATAAATATACATGTATTATTATATACCATTGGACTGGTAGATAACTGTATTTTAATATTTTGTATGAATTTAGATCATTTTTAAAAATACATAAGGCATTTAATTAAAAACCCTAAAAAATTAGCCATTCGTATTTTCTTCACATATATTTTTTTAGATTTAAAAATTCATAAAAAAAATCCATTCAATATATCGATGCAATTTTTTTAATATAATAAGATAGCTATGTTTTTTAATAAATAGTGAAGAAATAAAAATTAAAAAATTAAATTTAGTACAATTTTCATTTTTAGTAAATCTGCTCTCCTCGCCACATTTTTGACCGGGCGGATAACAATAAAAGGTCAGATTCATTGTATTAAATATATCTAATGTAATTTATGAATAAAATTTTAAAACTTGATGGGCGTTATTTTTTCTTCAGCGATTAATTTAGAATTTCGTTAAACAATTCTCGATATTCGTCTAATGCTGGATATAGCGTGCATGCTTTAATCGGCTTAAATTTTCTACAGCAGTCTTTTTTGAAGTCTAATCTTTTGGTATATTGAAAAAGAAAAGTTTTGGTTTAGAAAAAATGTTTAAAAAAACGTCGAACAATCAAGCTCTATTTTTGTCAAAATTTAGCCATTTTTCACTCTCATTTCAAAAAAATTTACTTTGATTTTTTTTCACGACTACATGAATTGAGATCAATCAAAAATTTTTTCGGCATATTATCAGAGATTGTATTAAAAATCATAATGTATTTTCTTTTTTAATTTTATCTTTGCTATTACCGGAGACATTGACTAAATTGCGAGCAAAGTCAAGGCGAAAAATTAAAATTTAAAAATTGAAATCCAAATATCTTTGAAAATATTAAAAATATTTCTTTAAAATAAAATGTATTTTCTTTATCTATTAAAAAGCTTTACAAAAAGCATAAATTTGTTAAAATCAAATAATATTTGTAAAAGCTATAAAGCCAACAAAGTTTTATATGCACGAGGTAGTCAACTTTGACACCCTGTAGCCCACCGCATGTTTCACAAGGGTGCTTCAAATTAACAAATCCTTAAAGCATGGGTTCTCCTCTATGATTCCTACATGCATTGTTTTGTAATCGGATCTCAACTTTGCTTATTGAAAGGAATTGTTTGGCTCAAGTTCAAATTTTTTTATGGTGAGCGTGAGTAAAAAGTCACTCACGATCCCATCTCTTGTTTTGACGCAGACAAGCAAATAGGGAAATCTTTTAAAAACAAAGCATACGTGTATGCCGCCCTCTGATGTTTTTATCTAAGAAATGTTTGCCCTAAATGCAATAAAATATCCCCGCTTAGTGGAAAAACCACAAAGCCGGCAACTCTGTTCTTCAAAATAATCCAAATTCAAATAATCCAAAGATTGTTGTTTTTGTAACAATTCAAATTAGTTTGTTAACAACCAAACAAAAGTTAAGATGAAACTATTAGTTCGTTTTGTTTTGGCGGGTGTTCTAATACTTGTTTTGAGTCACGTTCGAATGAGTGCGGGTAAGTCGCAATAAAACTTTGATGAGTTAATAAACTTAAATTGGATATTTTACTTATTTCAATTAAATGTAAATTAATAAATTTATTTTTAGTGATTATTAAGTAAATTAGTATTTTAATTTTTCACATTTGTTTTCATTTTGGATTAGCACAACATGGTCAGGGAGGTTGGGGCGGCGGCGGTAATGGTGCCAGTGCTGGTAGCTGGTCTAATGCCAATAGACAGTCTGGACAGCCGGGTCAAGCTAGCTACGGTTACGGTGGTGTAGATGCCAATGGTGTACCATATGGGGGATATGGCGGTAATGGAGGCTATCATGTTGACATAACAGATGAGCATGGCCGCCAGCATACTTACAATGGTGGCCAAGGTGGTTTTGGTGGTTCTCCCGGGCAACCGGGGCAATTTGATCAACCGGGTTATAGTGGCACTTATAGTTATGCTAATACCAATACGAATCGTAATGGTAATTCGAATTCATCATCGTCATCAGCTTACGCTTTCGCTTGGAGTACTTTTTATGTCGTCTGCTTGTTTTCACTATTTTTAATAATTAAATCTTGAGCTTTTGATTTTTACAAAGAAGTGTAAATTATAATTATCGGCTCACTCAATGTTAAATATTTATGTACTCATGTTGCTGACATTAATAATAACTTTTTTTCTTTCCGAAATATAATGCATTTTACTGCTTGTTTTTTTGTAAGTACGCACGCAAATTTATATTGAAAACAAAGAAAAAATTCTCTATATAAATTGCCGAATTAAGTTTTTTGTTGATATGTATTTTCGAAATTAGATAGTAAATAAAAATAAACAAACAAAAATTTTATAATTTGAAATAAATTGTTTTAATTGAACGTTACAAGGTCTAACTACAGTTCGAGACTTGAATTTAATGGAAAATACATGTCTCGAACTCGAGCTAGATTTAATAACTTGCAATTAAATAAAAAGAAACTTTTTGAGAGCTGCTGATACGACTGGTTTCAGATTGATAGAAGGCGCTGTTGTTGAGCAGAAATTTAATTTTTAATTTAATTCTTTTTATTTAGTAAATTTATTATTCGAGATATTCTTTAAATTTAATTTCAAAACGTTGAGGGTTTGAAAAAAAAAAACGCATTCGTTACGCATTAATATTTTTCAGGGCGGTCTGTATCTGCTCCAACTGATATTTAATGGTCATTTGAAATATATTTTGAATTTCAGACAAATAAGTTTTTTTTAAGAAAATTTTTATTAAATTTTCAAATTTAAGTTTCAGCAAGTTTCCTCACAATAATTTTTAAAAATTTCCGGAAAGTAGCCATAAAAGTCGCTCAGGACTTGGACCATTATGCACATACATATGTACATGTATGGGGCTACCTTAACTTTGACGAAGTTGAAAAATTGTTGCGCTATTTTTTTTTTAAATAAAAAATCCCCAAAAATACCCCTAATTATATGATACATATTGAAACTGGTCTTCCGTCACTTTTTTCGGAGACATTGAATTTACATTTCAGCTACATCAGAAACGTTTTATATCTTCCTGTCGATAGACCACGACTGCTTGCCGAGAAGACCTTTAGGCAGGATACTTTTTGGCCTCCTTATTGGAGATTAGTGCTGGCAAAGTATTGAGTAATGGGTACCGAGTATGAAAGTAATAAAAATATATTATATATATGAGATATATGTATTGTGTTTAAAATTTAATTTTAACTAGTCCGGACGATCCACTAATCCGGACAGTAGCTGAAACTATATCTGTCCGGATTATGGAGGTTTTACTGTACTATATATTTACTTAGTTCAAGGGTGTATAAACCTCGGTCATAGACGATTAAAGCCACCCTCTTATTTTTTTTCAAAATGCGAAAATTTTTTTAAAACAAATTAATTTTATAATAATAATAATCGTCAAATATGGCAGCACTGGTGATTTCTATTAGTTTTCATAACAAATAATATGTAGCATGACTTAAGGCGTAACTGAATTTCATAACGTTGCTAGTGATGCCACAAACTTTTTTACAAATAAATCGTTTGCCCCTTATTGATGATTTGGGAATTTTAGCAGAAAAAAAAATTGCACAAATTCAGGAATTTCCTAACCATTTGCACAGTTCTGATGAAAATTCACTTGATTAGAGATGAAATTTGGGCTTTATGACAGTGTTTAAAAATTCAGTACTTTAGTACTTTTTTCAGAACTTTTTCATTTCAAAAATTCATCGGTAACCCCACCACATTTTCAGTACTATTTCATTACTACATATTTTACATTTTGCGGGAATTCGGGTGGCGTTGGCTCAGGTAGTAAGCACGTTGACTACAAACCGAAGGACCTGGGTTCAAACCCAGTGTCAGACAGAGTCATGAAATATAAAAAAAACACCACGCATTTCTCTGATGTGCATTGGTGTACCTTTGTGTCAGTTGTTGGCGGAAGGTTTCAGTGGCGAAGGCATGGTCACTGGTCACTGAACAGTTACCAACTTCAGCTGATACTAATTTCAATGTAACATCAGAGCGCCCTCCTTCGTTGGTACTGAGTAGCACAATCAACGGCGAAGTAAAATAAATTAATAAAAGAAGTGGCTACTAAAACTAAACACAGCTTCAAAACTCGTAATGTCCTCCTCGCCACCAGAGGCGCTGCAACACTGCTCTACGAATAAACGTGCAGAAAAAAAAGCAGAGTTGTAAAGAACGAATGAAGGAAGCTTCACCTCCTCTCATATCTATCACTATCTCTTTCCTCTAGTTACAGCACAATGCATTGCATGTGTAGGGGTCATCCCCTGAGTGCTGGGCCAAGATAAAAAAAAAAAATTTATAACAAGGAATGTTTTGGATAATATGTCAGTGGAAAAATCAAATTTGAATGAGAACCATTTCCCTTTAAATGAAGTCCTTTATGGAAATAAATTTGCCATATACATTTGTAAGTAGAAACATGCAAAGTTGACAAAGAAATTGTTTATAAATTTAAAGGAACCGCAAGGTTTTTTTGCCGCGCATATAAACTAATTCAAAAAGGCTCGATTTTTTACATCTTGCTAAGAAGAGTTTCTAGACATACATATTTTGTGGTTGGATCTAGGACATACTGTTCTCAACTAAAAAGACGGGTTTGCGCTGAACAAATATATAAGCGTGTATGAGCGTGTGTGTGAGGTTTATTTCGCAGTTTTTCATCCGTCTTAAAAGAAGCTAAAATAAATAATACCTGAGCATTAATTGCTCCTGTTTCACGAAACCAAATGTTCAATTGTTTATGAAAATACATAAACAAAAAGGGAATGCAAAAAAGCGGCAAGCATTCTGACAGTACAAATGACATTCATTAAGAATTGACAATGACAGAATTATTAACTACAGGACAATATGTTTAAAATGAACCAACTGATAACCCTTTACGGGTCGTTCTGGAACACATACTCGTACATATATACTCGTATAATCTGTATATGGGTACGAAATAGTCAAATAGTTACTACCACTTCACATATTATGTGATTAAATAGCATAACAAAAAAAAAACGTTGTTTTTTTCAGCCAAAGAATTCAATTTAAGCTCTCAATTAAATTTCAATTCACGGTCAATATCGTTTATGGTGTGTTTGTGACCCCCCCACCAAGGTCTTGTTGTGAACAGAAACATGTTGTTTTCTTTAACTGCGAAAATTGTTAAATCAGCTTAAATTTTAAAAGAATTTCTTTTTGTATAAAAGTAATAATTTTTAGCAGCAAAGACAATAGTATTCATACAACAACTTAACAAAATTATCAAATTAAAATGAAAATTTCACTAGCAGCAATTATATTCTGTATTTGCGTTTATTTAAATGTGGCCAATAGTAAAAGTGTAAGTAATACAGTAAAGTGTCTTTAAAAGAAACTCTTACTTAACAAAATACAAAATATATGCATATTAACAAAAAAATCCTTGAACTTTAATTTTAGTTGAAAAATTACTATGGCAATTCCCTAAGCCCTGTCAAAGGGGAACAACGCAAGCCTTTTGCCACCCCGCTGGGCAACGCCATACACGACAACTACACACGCCACAAACGTCAAATATCTGAAGCCACACGCGACATTCAAGAAGCTTTAAATAACGCCAAAATGGCTTGCGTGCGTGAAATGAACATGAATCCTGATATTTTGGAAAAGTCCCTCATGCATGAGGACAATCCCACCAACGAAGAGAAATGTTTGATGATGTGCATGCTGAAGAAAACCAAATTGGTGAGTCCGAGTTTTTTGTGTTGATAAATCTCAAATTTCTCTGCTTATCAATTAATTAATTAATTAATTTAGATGGAAGAAAATACCAATAAAATATCCACAAAGACTATTGCTCGTATGGCTGGTGCCATGTCCGATAATAATGCTTTGGTGGAATCAATTGCTGTCGCTGCAGCTAATAATTGCAATAGTGTGATTAGAGCTGCAGATCCCTGCGAGGCAGCCTATCAGTTTAACAAGTGTATTGGCAAAGAACTAAAAACCAATAAATTAAAATTATATTTTTAGATATTTATTTTTAATTTAAATCTTTTTTTTTAATTTAAATCTTTTTTTTCTAATTTAAATCTTATTTTTAATTAAAATTTTATATGCTAATTTTTTTTAATAAACTTATTTTCTTCAATAAAACTTATTTCTTTTGTAGTTCGGCGCTGTTCACACATTACGTAGTTAAATATTTGTTACGGTAATAATATTTTATATAGAAACTAGGTGACCCGGCAAACGTGCTTTTGCAATACAACTTATTTCTAGTGAAAATTTTGTTTATTGCGTAGAAGTGGACATGATCCATTGAAAAGTATTTTACTGCCTTGTCCAGGTTACGTTCATTATATGTTTCGAATTTTTGATAAATTCGTTGAGAAGTGAAGTTTTGTATACCGAACATACATACAAGCAAACCATAGACTTGCGACTTATAACAATTTTAAATATATCGACAAAAGTGGTCGTAAAAGTAGCCATAGAATTAGGAGTTCTCAATTTATTTATTTATTTAAAAAATTAGTCAATGGAAATAATCCTTACAGACTAATAACAAGGTGCAAAAATTATATTAAATTACATGAATTATAATAAAAATTTATAAGTTATGAATTAAGAAAAGCAATGATTTTATGCTTT
This sequence comes from Gymnocheta viridis, assembly GCA_956483585.1. Classification (NCBI taxonomy): domain Eukaryota; kingdom Metazoa; phylum Arthropoda; class Insecta; order Diptera; family Tachinidae; genus Gymnocheta; species Gymnocheta viridis. The sequence continues at coordinate 9,509,725 of OY101443.1, forward strand.
ATAATATTAGAATTCAAAGAAAAATCAACAAGTTCACACAAATAATTACATTGACGACATAATCTCGTGAAAGGATCAGCCATAGCATAATTAGACCAACAAAACTTAATAACAAGAGGATTACAATGGCGAGTACTACGGCAAGGAATATTAAATTTAACAGAATTTAAAAGAAATTCAGAGCAAATGTTACCATTGATAAGGTTTATCATAAAAGAAACATTTAACATTGTACGACGACTTTTGAGAGTAGGAAGGTTTATTAATGCTAATCTGCTAGTATATGAAGGCAAATTTTTTGAGGAACTGCATCCAAGGCCACGTAAGCAGAACAACAAGAATTGTTTTTGCACAGATTTAATACGAATATTATGAATGTTGCAGTATGGATCCCATATGATTGATCCATATTCTAAGATAGGTCTAACTAGAGACACGTACAGCTGCTTCGCATTGTAAGGGTCAGAAAACTCTTTAGACCAACGCTTTATAAAGGCAACAACACCTCTAGCTTTATTTACAGCCAAAGTAATATGAGAAACAAAATTTAATTTAGGATCCAGCAAAATTCCAAGGTCAAGAAATGATTCAACCAAATCCAACTGATGAACTCCCAAGGAATAATAGTTAACAGCAATAAGATTACTACTTGAAAAACGCATGCATTTACATTTTTTTTTTAAATTCAGCTCCATCATATTGTGTTCGCACCATTCAAAAAAGTTATTAAGGTCACTTTGAAGATAAACGTGATCAATAAAATGATTAAACGAATAAAAAATTTTAACATCATCGTCCGCGTACTTGTACTTGGTCAATTCTAGAGGTCAAGAGAACAACTTTAAAGGGAATCGATGTGTACGAGGGCGGTTCGGAAACTTCTTAGCCTAGCACAAAAAGCGCAGTATAAACAGAAAAAAGTTAAGTGTTTTGGAAACTTCCATCTCTGCTATGAACACATGTTAAATTTTGTTTCGATCTAGCAACTCCTTCATATAGAAACAGGTGTTCACAAAAGACGCATTCGCGATTTTTTTACAATGGAAAAATTAGAAATGCGTGGTGTCATTAAATATTTACATAAAAAAGGGTTATCGGGACAAGAAATTCATAATGATATGGTGAATGTGTTAGGTGAAAGTGCTCCTTCATATGCAACAGTAAAAAATTGGGTTGCTGAATTTAAACGTGGTCGTACAAGCATTGAAGATGAACCACGTAGTGGACGTCCAAAAACAGCAACAGCAACAGAAATTGTAGCCAAAGTGCATGATATGGTATTAAATGATCGACGAATAAAAGTGCGTGAAATAGCTAATATCATGGGCATCTCAAATGATCGAGTCCATTTAATTTTGCATGAAGAACTAAAGATGAAAAAGCTATCGGCAAGATGGGTGCCGCGTTTGCTCAGTGTCGGACAAAAAAGAGTTCGACAGACCACTTCACAGCGGTGTTTGGACATGATAAAGCGTCATTCTGTTGATTTTTGGCGTCGATTAATAACTGTTGATGAAACGTGGGTCCACCACTACGCACCTGAAACTAAAAATCAATCGAAACAATGGGTGGAAGCTGGTGGAAGTGCTCCGAAGAAGGCGAAGTCAGTGAAAACGGCTGGCAAGGTTATGGTCACTGTATTTTGAGATACACACGGAACATTGCTCAACGATTATCTTAAAAAAGGATCCACAATCACAGTAAAGTATTATCGTGCATTATTGGATCAATTGATTGATGCAATCACGAAAAAACGACCACATTTAAAGAAGAAAAAAGTGCTCTTTCTTCAAGACAGCGCACCGCTTCACACAGCATCAGATACGATGCTAAAATTACATGAAATACACTTCGAATTGGTTGATAATCTACCTTATTCTCCTGATTTAGCTCCCAGTGACTTTTACCTGTTCCCAAATCTAAAAAAATTCCTGGCTGGGAAGCGTTTTACCTCAAATGAAGATGCAATTACAGTTGTAAACCACTATTTTGAAGACCTTGAGGAAAACTATTTTAATCAAGGGATAGAATTGCTAGAAAAGCGTTGGACTAAGTGTATTGAAGTTTCAGGAGATTATATTGAAAAATAAAAATATTTTTGAAAAACTAACTATTCTCTTTCATTGATAGGCTAAGAAGTTTCCGAACCGCCCTCGTATATAAGATTAAATTTTTTATATAGAACGAATTAGTGTAAATAGGAATTTCAAATAATCTTATACCAATCTTTAATTAGATCTTTAATTAGAACTTATGGCTGCCAAATTTGGTACAATATTGCGCCATCATATATGGAGAAAAAATGCGAAAACAAAGATAATGAGCATTAACACCGACAATAGCCGACCTATTCTTCTAGACGGAAAACCGGTAGAAGTTGTTGACTCCTTCTGCTACCTTGGAAGTATTATCTCCAGCAATGGTGGAGCTAGTGATGACATAAGATGCCGCATCACAAAAGGTAGAGCATCGTTCGGAATGCTAAATAAAGTTTGGCGGTCTGCATTCATTTCTAAGCGCACTGAACTCTCAAAATATTTGACGCTAGTGTGAAATCCGTCGCTCTATATGGGTGTGAAACATGGCACGCTGCCATTAAGGAAATGAATGCACTCCAAGTGTTTATAAACCGGTGTCTGAATCAAATACTACGAATATTCTGGCCCAACACCATATCCAATGCCGCATTGTGGGCAGCAGCAGATCAATTGCCAATAAAAACTATCGCCTCTATGCGAGGGATAAGAATATGTTGCTGAATATAAATACTAATAGATTGTTGTAACCGTTGCAATATATTTTTGTATAACATCTAAGTTGTGTTTGAAATTTTTTATTATTATATTTCAATAAAGAAAAACTATTAATGAATTCAATTGAATTTCATGAAACATAAAATATCGTTTACGGAATTTATTTACAACATAGATACTGGTGGCTAGACCAATACATTAGCTAATTACTTTTTCTTTTATCCCTTATTAACTTTTGTTTTCAATTTTTACAATATTAAAGTGTTTTTTTTTTCATTTGTTTTTTCCTACATTAAAAAATTTAAATTATTAATGTACACATAGTATTTGTACTACAAAACTTACATATAAGCTAATTCATCAATATTCTTAAAAAAAGATCTAAGATTTTCACAATATAATTGTACTAGAGTGGGACAGTGTACATACACACTATATTATTATGCCATATACTGTTTGTTTATTTATAGTCTTAATTATTAGAAAAATTATTTGTTAAATAAACGTAAACAAAAAGGATGAATAATTGTGGGGCAATTATTTAAAAATTCCCTTTTTAGTTGGGAACGAAATAGTGCGGGACGCACGTGGGCCAACCTTAAAGGAGATTACAATTTCAACCACTTAAAGATAGGTTGGAATTGTGAGGGGTTAAGGGATAAAAGACGAAAAGACGTGCTTTTATCTAACTGGTAAATGGGTACTGGGTGTTCCTGGAATCTGTAGTTTCTTTTAGAACTTAATTAAGTAAATTTAATGTTATTTAATAACAACGTTTTTTTATTTTATTGTGAATGGCAAAGAAATAATTAGTACACGATGTGAACTGATGGCGAGTTGCAAAGTAAGTAATTGTTCTCACGAAATGCAGATGTTGGGCTTCGGTAACAAACCCGAAGTCAAACGGTTTGACCGGCTAACATCTACCTGCATTACGGTGAGGGTAATTTTACTCTATATTAGAACAATTACAATGAAGTCAAGGTAGGTATAATTTAGGCTAAATAGGTATAATTCAAAATAGGTGTAAATTCAATATTAAGATTATAAAAAGTTAAACTCTAAATAAAATATAGTCCAAACAAGTTTTCTAGAAATTTCACTTATACAGAAGAAATGGGCGTAGAGGTGCGTGAGGTCCATCATAAAATATTCTACGTCCTCGTCCTGATTACGTGCATTATTGTGTGTTTCAACTTTCTGAAATATCCCTTGAGAAAGGTAGTTTTGTATAGCGAACATTTGTGGTAAAATATTAACATTTTGATAGTGCTACGTCCCTGCGCTCATAGAAAAAGTTTCATAAGAATCGGTCAAACAGTTTCGGAAGAGTTCAAACACAAGCTTCGTGACACAAAAATTATATATATTTAAGAATTAGAAAAAATGTCTAACGATTTTGGCAACACTGCTTATCCTTTTGACACTTATTTGCTGGAAGTGTGGAAAAATTACCCAGTAGCATTTTCAATCGTGAAAGAACCTACTGGGAGTCTCATGAAGAACATTTCTGATCGTCGACGAGCGCATTTTTTAATCGTAGAAGATACGTTGCACGGCAGAAACTATTACAATTATACGAACTGATTCTTCTTTGAGATTCTTCCACAATCGCTTGAGATTTGTGTACTTAAACAAATCCGAGATCCAACGCGACATCTCGGAGAAATAGTCATGGAAAATGACATCAGAGCGGTGGGGACCACATTTGACGGACATTCCATATTTAATCGGAACATGTCTTCTTTACAATCCAATAAAAAAAATCACAACTATCTAAAAAAAATATGTGTTTTTATTTTAAAATGAAAAATTGCATTCCCAATGAGACATCCTTTACAAATAAAGGACTTTGAGTGAGAAATAAAAATGAATTATGAGGATTCATTGTGAACAATATTCGTTATATTTTTATTATATTTCTTTTACTTCAGCGGTGGGAAATCAGACCGTTGACGTCGTTGATTGTGTTCCTGCACTTATTCTGCGTTCAGACGAGTCACGTTTTATTGACAAGATTTCTTACTGTTCCTTCTTTTAACTTTCATTGATGTTCACACAAGACATGTCTGGTTGACGATATTTACATGTAAATACCTTCAGGCTGAAAAATACGAATGGAAGAGCAAAACTCGTTTCTTTTCCCCTCGTCTCTCACGCCTATAAAGTAGCTATCATATCTATAAGACATGACCTGTGTAAACGCAGACTTATATTATAAGAAAGTAACACTATGGGACAGTTAACAACATAAATCAAACTATTTTTAAAGACATTTTAAGGTTTAGCAAATATTGGCGCCACCAGAAAAAACCAGAGCAAGAGTCTACAAGTTTCTTATGAGTTAATTTATATATAGACAAATTGTAAAGTCTAGCGCAAAAAACTGCCAGAAGTCGTGCGAGGTGAAGGGTAACGCTCATGCAAACTAATTAATAAATATCAGCTATCCGGAATCCTGATAATAGTAAAACTCAAATTAATGGTAATTAATTGTATTCACATCAGTTGTTGCTGGTATTTAAATTTCAATCATACATACAAATCATTTATGAAAAAAGAATACGAGAATTGTTATTATTTATATTTATTCGCTGCTAAGAATTATTTCGAATAACTAAAATGTTGTCAACGCTAAAAACTTTTATTACTTTGTTTATTTAGATCTATTGCAGATACATATTTACTCGTATTAAAAATGTAAGCCAAAATCTAACAACAAATAATTGTAATTAATATTCATTGAATTTTTAACAACTTCACTGCAAATGTCATGCTGAAACTTGATTCAAATCACCCATCGCAAATGACGTTATTATGCAATTAATAATTGTATGTAAATTCCAGAATTTTGTTGTTCAAATAAATCTGATTAAAAGACTTAACAAAAACATTTAATTTTTCAAAGCACGAATATTTAAGCCAATAACTAAACTAATACGCTGTTGAGACATAAAATCGTATATAAATTAAAAATTTAACTTCAGTTTTTACACGAATAGCGGAGAAATTTGGTTAAATAAAAAATTATACACTGCAAAAGAAATTTTAAATTTAAAAGAAAAACAGTTTCACCAGAAAAGTGTTTGAATTACAAAATAAATATGAAGTCAGAGCTCTTCATGTGTTTCGCCATTATCGCCATGACTTATGTGCGAGTAAGTATTCTCTCTTTATGAATTCAATGAATTTGCTGTGATTTTCATTTGTTTTAATGAAGGCTGACGATGATGATAGTGGGATGACGGTTAAAGATATGGCCGAAGCCTTGGCGCCATTTGGCGAAGAGTGCGATCCCAAGCCGGAGCAAGGTAAGCATTTATAACACCTTGCAACAGATTTTACGTGGGCTGCGACACGCCCATGCCAAGTAAATATTATTTTTCAGATACTCCTATTAAACCGAATATTATGAAACTTTGCACACACACATTAAGCAGCTCCCGGGACAGAACCATGTTATGAATAATAAAAGTGGACAGTGCCACACCCAAAGAAAATAAATAATAATTACGATTGTTTTTACGCTATAATTTCTTTCTTTCTAGTTTTGCTCGCATTTATATTTTAACGATTTTTAACGTATCCTCCGACCCCTTTGCGTTAAATTATCGTAAGCGCGAAAAATTTTAATATTTGGAAGAACGTTTTTCATTATTTCAAAATATGTTTTCACACTTTAAGTAACGCATTTGCGGGGTGGGGGAGGGTCTTAAAAATATGCTTCGGAAATTATAATTTAAGGCAAAATTAGTTTGTACGTTGTGTTCTTTTATGAACCAAGAAGCAGCTGTTTTGTTTCTGTTCAATTGGAAATCTGTATGTGTGGTTTATTGTTAAGTTGTCAATTATCACGTCCACATCCGAAAGTTCAGAGTCAGAGTCATACAAAATATTCATATTTTTTAATTATTAATTTGTTTCTTTTTCTTTTTTTTTTGTTTATTCAAACAAAAGAATTTTAACGAAATCTTGTTTTTTTATTTTAAAAACAGCTGATTCGTTTCACAGAACAAGTAATTGAAAAATATTTTCTACAGAGAAGAGATTGGCACAGAACGGTAACGAAAAGTAAAAAATTAATGAAGTCTTCATTCAGACTTTACTATTTTCGGATTTTTTTTTTTTTGCTGTTGGTGGCCGTTCAGAAATTTTGTAACGCCTCTTTGTTGTTTCGAGTCCACTTCGTAAAGAGTTTTAGCACGTTTTCCGTATAAATTCTCAACTTTGACAACTCCGGTGGCAAGACGCTTAAAGCTTAAAGTAAATTGAATTTGCTGCTGCTGCCACGACTTGAAGTTTATTTTAAAGACTTCTCCTATCAGCGTTTTTTTTGTTGTGCTTGTTCGATTTCTTAGAAATAATTGTAACAAATATCTGCAATTTATTTCTTCTAGAGCACATCATAGAGGTGATAAAGAATGTCGAAGACGCTCAGTACACATCAAAATGTTTTAGACACTGTTTACTGCAACAATTCGATATGGTAAATATCTTGGGGACTTCATTCGTACAGCGCATATTTACTTTAATCATATTTCAGATACAAGAAGGTTCTCTTATATTGGACAAAGAAAAAACTGTGGGCATGATGGCTACAATGTTTTCCGAACGCAAAGATGACTTGGATGAAATTGTTGATGATTGCAATAATAAAAATAAGGACATTACAGAAAAGTAAGTAAGAATTTTTTTTTCAAATATGTATTCAAATTTTAAATTTATCTCTTGAATTGTCTTCAAAGATGTGAAAATGCTCATGCTCATGGCATGTGTATTTTGGGGCAAATGAAGGAACGCGGTTTTGAATTGCCCGACCTTAAAGATGAATAACTAGACACAAAGAATGGAAAAACTCTCGCCAGTTCACCTGATCACGACGACTTGTAATACTTGTGTAAATATATTAGATTTCCGGTTTTAGCTAATATGTAGTCATTAAATCATACGGAACCTCAAATAGGTATTTAGTTAATTCGATATTTTATTTAGTTTTAATTTTAAATTACTATTTTTTACAAAATAAATGTACATGAACAAATGGTGTGGTTTAAGAAGAAAAATCCCTGAGAAGTTTGCTATTTAAAAAAGAAACAGGCAAAACGTTTTAAAATTGGCGTGTTGAGCTGATTGATTTTGACCAGATCAAAATTAATGATCGCTATGATTTAACAATGATTTTTTTCTGTGTATACAAACCAGATCTAAAGGTCTCAATGGGCAATTGCCCCCGTTGTATCGGTTTGTCTGCACCATTGATAATGTACTACTTAAATAAAATAGTAGATAAAAAAGCGCATATTTTCTGTCCCACTACAAACTTAATCAGCATCTTTAGAGTCTTTTTAATAATCACAGACTTCATTTCTTATCTTAATTCACTGTGAAATAAAAATAATAATGTTTTGTTTTTGTTTGTAGCAATAGAATTTCCTCATTTGCTTTCGTAACAATAGAAATTAGTAAATAATAATGTACGTTTATAATCTTAGGAATTAATCAGCCGTATCATTCATCATTTAAATAAATTTTGACCAGCCTATATTTATTTTAATTATTTTGTATATTATTATAAATACCCACGTAGCTTAAAACAAAAAAAACTTCCATGACAATTTTATTATTCCTAATAAATACATTATAATAAACAATTAAGTAATCGAGGAGAAATGTCAGTTAAATTAAACACTATAATTTTAACAAGTGATACAAGTATTAATGAAGAAAGAGAATTAGAACGTAGTGTATTGTTTTTCAAAACAATTGAAAAACAACGCGGTAGGAGTGAGTTGTTTTCTATTTTTATTAGATTTTAGCTTTGGCTCTCTTTTTGTTCTAAACAAAGTTGAACTAGATTCTAGTTACTAGAAACATAAGAGAAAACCATTGAAGTTGATTTTACATTGTGTGTATTTGGTAGAGGGTCACACGGCATTCGAATTGACTCATTTAATAAAATCTGCTCGAAAAGTCTACTTGCCTCTAGAAGTTCACTATCTAAACCACGAGTATTTTCTTGTTTATGAATCAGTTGATAAGAGGATGTATGATCAGTTAATGTATGTATGTATGTATGTATGTGTGTCCCAAAGGAATTCATAATTCTCAAGATTTTGTGGATGTGTTCTTTCTTTTTTGGAAAAAAGCCGGCCGACCCAACTGTTAACATGATACGTGCACAAGGATACGATCAAAGAAGTCTTATTTATTTTAAAATCATTATCAATGACAACTACGAAGAGCTGCCACAAAGAATTGCAACAAAAAATATCAGGATAGTAAATAGAATCCTCCAAATTAGACGCCAACAGGTTGAAAGTTTCATAAAAGAATTAGCAGAATCTACTGGATTTAAAAAAACCCCGCTACCTGACTGTTATTATTTTTATGACAACATTCGTTGGAAATGCTCAACCGGTATCTTAATAGACCTTTTTTAATTTTTTTTTTATTAAAAATAATATACTTTTTAAGTAAAATGCATCAATCTTGTCATCTATTAAATTCCATATAAATTTATTATAATAAACTTGTATTTTTAATTAGCAACAATTTTATTTTATTAAAGTAACACTTTTTTAAATTTATTAATCAAGATTAAGATTTTAATTTTCGTTTTGCCTTTAATTGTCACCCAAAGGGCGTCTAATTGTATAAAGGTTGAAAAGAAAATAAAATAGATTCATATCGAATAATATAATTTGTTTGTTGGGATTTTTGAATAAGTTTCAAAGCCTACTATGCTTATTTATGCTTTTGTAGTTTTTGAAATTCTCATTGGTTTTTTAAAAGTTTTTGTATAAGATAAGAAAGAGGTTTGAAACCTTTCAAAAATATGGTTTAAGGTCTACTGATGATTTGACATTAGCACCAATGAAATGCATGTACAGGGTGGCCCAAATAACACCAGCTGATGTGAAACACAAATAACTTTTTTATTTTTTAACATAATTTATTTTTTCTTTTTGAAGATTATAACTGAACTCTTGGAAATTTAAAATGAATACGTACAGCAAGACCCCCAACAACGACTACAAAACGCTATTCGCTTTACACAATTAGCCACACAAAATGATTTTTTAAATAACCTTTTGATGACGGATGAAGCGCATTTCCATTTAAGTGGTTATGTGAATAAACAAAACTGTAGGTTGTGGGGCTCCGAAAATCCAAGGGCAATACATCAGCATCAGTCACACCCAATCAAATGCTCTGTTTGGTGCGTTGTTGTGGCCACAAAAATCATCGGCCCATATTTCTTTGAGAATGAGGATGAAACGCCAGAAACAGTCTCGGGGCTTCTTAGAGAACAATGATCGACAAATTTTTGCGGACAATGGTGGAGCAACATCCTAATTTGTGGTTTCAATAAGATGGAGCCACTGCGCATACTGCTAGGCAAACTATGGACATGCTGCGTGAATTTTTTGGTGAACGCATAATTTCAAGAAATTCAGATTTCCGTTGGCCTCCTCGTTCACCAGATTTAACTGCACCCAATTTTTTTTATGGGGATATTTAAAAGACAAAGTGTATGTTAGCAAACCACAGACAATTGGACAGCTCAAGCAGAATATTCGAGACGAAATACGGCGCCTGCAACCAGAAACATTACGCTGTGCAATGCAAAATGCGCTAAAAAGAGCTAATGCCTGTATCGAGCGAAATGGTGGTCATTTGTCTGATGTCATATTTCACACATAGTCACGTTAAATTTCCATAAAATGTATTTAATATATAAAAATAAATCATTTAAAAAATACCGTTATTACAAGAGTTACACGTGTTTAACATCACTAGGTCTCATTTGGGCCACCCTGTATATAGAATAGCTAAAAAACCCTCAACAAACAAAAGTTTTTGAAAATTAAAGTAAAATCTAATCTAACTAATACAGGGTGTTCGCCGGGAAGGTATACTATTTTCTTTGCTTATAATTTTTGATTAAATGAAAGAGAATGGATCTTATATTGATAAATGTTTTATTTAATGTCGGCAATAATGTATGGATTACAATATCAGATAAATGTACGCCTCTGTTAGCCTCACAGATGCGAATCCTTTTGAGTCCGGAACAGTCAAATCAGGCGGCCGTGGAGGCCAATCAAGATCGCCATTTCTTGCAATAACTTGTTGTGGAAAGAGGTCTCGCAGTAATTCCATTGTAATCCTGGCTGTATACGATGTGGTACCGTCTTGGTGATACCACATGTTAATCAAGCTCAAAGCATGCAGTTGTGGCGTTAAAAAGTTTTCAATCATATCACGATATCGATCTCCATTCACAGTTTTCGTTAAGCCGTTTTCATTTTCAAAGAAGTAAGATGCAATGATTCCTCGTGACCAAATTGCACACCAGACTATCACTTTTAATGGATGCAAAGGTGACTGATGAATAATTTGAGTGTTTTCAATTGCCCAGAACCGACTATTCTGTTTATTCACATATCCATTCAAATAAAAATGTGACTCGTCACTCATTATGATTTTTTCATGAAAATCGGGGTTGTCATGGGCGTGCGCTGTAACATCCTATTGACATGTGCACGGCGACGTAAAGGGTCTTGTGGAAGAACCTCTTGTGTCAACTGAATCTTAAGTGGAAACAAATGCAAATCCTTGTGCAAAATTGTGCCCAAAGTTGTTCTTAGAAGACCAAGCTCCTGGTCACGGCGTCGAATTGAGGTTGCTGGATTGTTGTGAACACTTTCTTGAGCAGCAGTAAAGTTTTTAGCAGATCTTGCAGTACGTTGTGGTCCATGCTTGGGCCCATCACCTACAGACCTTCTTTCTTCGAAATCATTCACTGCACGATAAATAGTACGTTTTGTTGGCACGTTGTTTCACGTAACTTCTCATCGTCACAGTAATCGATGACTGATTTTGATAAAATGTTTTAACGATTAAAACACGTTGGCTTATCAAATATTTTTCCATAATAAATTTGCCACTTGTCTACTTCACGACTGCCAAATATGAACTGTCAATACTAATGTTTACCAAAATGGCGGCAAAACAAAGTAGTATACCTTCCCGGCGGACACCCGTATTATAAATGAGAAAGTTTGGATGAATGGATGAATTTTTGTTACTCAATCACGCTAAAACGGCTGCGCGGATCTGGATGAAATTTATCACAGAAAAACATTATACTCTGGAAGAGCACATAGGGCACTTTTTATCCCGGTAAAATTTCTGGTTTCCGTGGGATAGATTTGTTTCAGTTTTTCATAGAGCCAAAGGATCGACATGACTTTTGGCATATGTTGTGGTAATTTAGCGGTCAGAAAATGCCATAGGCAGATTTGTATCCCGGAAAAATGCTGAGTTCCTATGAGATAGCACAGGATATCTTTTGTAAATGTTCATGAAATGGACTTTTAGCACATTTTACTCAAAAAGGCTTGATTAATTTTCACAGTAACGATGAGAACTCTTAAAAAAGTTTAAAATAAAAACAAACAAACAAAATTTAGAATACACTTTTTACAGGATTCCGATAACGTTTGTTTCTTTTGGTTGTACAATAAAAATTTGGTTCTAATGATCGGCCACTAGATGGCACATTGGGTGAAGCAATAAGTTTTCCGAATCACGCTATTAAGATTTTCTTGCGAAGAAACTAATCTCCCAAGCAATTTTCGTTTTTTTGTATCATAAATAAAATAAATACGCACTTGATTTTGAATTATTGTTTTGGTTTCGGCTTCTTTAACTTTAAAAGTCTCTATCGATACAAAAAGAAAAATAAACTTGTCGATGCTTAAGATCAACAATAAAAAAATAAACTCTTTATTGTTTCCAATATTTCGCTTTCTCTATGGAAAGTTTTTTTTTATTTATTTTTATTTATTTATTAAAGTAACCAGCCGAGCCCTTAAGGCCTTATATAGCTGGTGGACTACAATATAGGCAACAACTTATAAACTACTAAACATAATACAAGTACATAGCAAATTAAAAATAGTAAAAGTAAAAAAAAATAATAAAAAAAAAATATAAAATAATAATACAAATATACAAAGTTTACATTTTGCGCGTGCATTAACCTGTTTGATCTTGCATTAGATCAGTTCAACTGCAAGGAAAAATGAGCGTGGTAAAGAATTCCAACACTTGGCAACTCGTACATGAAAGGATCTGTCATATATAACGCGATTTCTAGCTGGGAATAAAAGCTGTGGGTTTCTATCAGTCTGTAAAAATACAAAATCTTTCCGAACATACTCAGGGCAATCAGATCAATCAGACCATAACTTTATAGAAGAATAGAACTGATCTAATGTTTACGAAACTTTTAAAGCTACAGCACAAAAAAATCCTTCACATATTTAGAGACATGATCATGAATTTTTAAATTGTAAACAAAACGAATTATTCTGTTAAAGAGTAAGATACACCTATTTAAGTCTTCAGCACTACAAATCGAAAAGACCTCTATACAATACAATAAATTAGACATCAATAAGGAGTGAGCTACGATCTTTCTGATATGAAGGGGTAAATATAAACTCAATGCATATAGTTTCCTTAGGGTGTAATTGATTTTAGAAATTAATCCCATCTCAAATCTGAGATTATTGTCTAATAACACACCAAGTCATTTCATACATTTCATATGAAAGGCAATAGCATGGCCATCGATGGTTATAGATAGATCAATCGTTGTGCTTGGCGGTTTCAAAATTAATGCCTTAGTCTTCGAAGCGTTAATACGAAAATTACAATTTCTCATCCAACGTGACACATTATACAATAAAGTATTGAGATCACATTCGAATACATCCAGAAGCTGACGATGACCCTTAAATAGTAATTGTAAATCGTCTGCAAAGACAAAAGACTCACATTCGAAACCGTCCAGTAAAGCAAAGAAGTCATTCATATAGATCATGTTTATATTGCAAATGTATATGGTCACCTTAACTATATATTTCATACTTATATGACTACTGTCTATCAATAATTTGAAGTACAGATGGCTCTCAAAGCATTTTGTAGCAATAAAAATGTAGTTTTAAGTTACGATATTTAGATTCGTTTTTAATTAAAATAAATTTGTAGATCACTTTGAATTTAACTCTGAAAGCGAACATTACAAAGGTCTTTCATTTCATTCACGTTGGAAAATATATCTTTTTAATTCGAGTGGTATTTCCGGAACACGGTTTCTCAGGGCTAAATTACCCAGGTGAAGAATCATTGCTCCTTCAAAGAAAGAGATCATAAATAGTAAGGGGCCTATAACAGAACCTTGTGGGACGCCACTGGTTACCGGTAGACACCCTGAATTTTGATTACCATTGTGGACATATTGAGTACGATCAGACAGATAAGAAAAAATTAATCTGCATGCAGATAAAGAAGAAAAAAGAAAAAATCGTCGGTATTGTAGCAAAATCGCCGGCGAAGTAAAATAATTAATAAAATGGCTACAACAGCTTAAAACACATTTATTGCGACTACTTGACATCAGAGGCCCTGCAACACTGATCTAAAAACTGGCACAACGCGCAATATCAGAGTTGTACAAATTAAGCTTTCTCACTTTCACCGTCTGTCCTCTCTCACTATCCCTTTCCCAAAGAAGGTAACACACCTGCTGGTTGGTAGGCATACTAATTGCCTAAGTGTTACTTCTCTTTCATAAAAAATAAATAAATAAAAATATGTGGAAAGTTTACAAATTAAAATATCATGACCAACATTATCGAACGCCTTAGATAAATCCAAAGAAAGCAAAACTGCAATGTCACCCTTATCCACAACTCTTCTAATGGAATCAGTAAGACCAATTAGAAGAGAAGTGGTGCTATATTCCTCGCGGAAACCCCACTGATACGGATTCCATACGAGGTTCTGATTCAAAAACTGCATTATTTGGACTTTAATAACGTGCTCAAATATTTTAGAAAAGACAGGGACAAGCGATATAGGTAGGCTTGCCAGATCTAATTTGTCAAAAAGCTTGACATTGACCAAAAAAAAACTTGATTTTGAAAAAAAACTTGACAAATAAAAACACTTATACTAAATATATAAAAGAGATTTTTAGTTTTTAAAGAAGAACTTCTGGATAATTATTATTGGGAAAATACGAATTGAATTTCAACTTTTACTCGTAAAAACAATTTTGCTGAGAGGTTTTAGCTAGTCTATAATAAATAAATAATAATTTTCATAAATAACTTGACAATTCTTCAAACACATAGGTTTTATTTAAAAAAACAATGAAAAACCGCCTGTATTATTCCACCATGGGTATATCAAGTCGGCTAAGCTGATAGAAGGATGGCGCGCCGGTAAAACCCCGGCTCAAGCCGAATCGCCGCCGCCGCCGACGAAAAGTCCACGACTTGCTTCTCTGGTTCAATGTTGTCAATTTACTAGTGTTGAGTAATAGGGTAAATATCAGTGTTGGCACTTTTATAATAATTGTACAGAAAGTTATAGTTATTTTTTAAACTATAATTGCAGAAAAAAATATGTATCATATTAGTCCTTAGTTCTATTGATAGTAAAAATATGGGCTTTAGATTTGTTTTTTAGAAATATACACATACTTTTTTTAAGTATTATTAAATAGCTAGAATAAATTTGAGAAAAAAAATAACTTACAAAAAAGCTTGACAAATCACTTTTTCACTTGACACTTGACGCGCATTAAAAACTTGACAATCAGGCCAAATCAGGCCCTTCTGGCAACCCTAGATATAGGCCTAAGCTCGTTATCTGTATTTTTTTGTTCCTAATCGGAATAAATTTAGAAATTTTCCAATCATCAGGGAATTGCGAAGTGATTAAAGAGAAATAAGAGCTGGCTAACTATGAGCGGAAAGATTAGCTTAACAAATTTTAGGGGTAGGTCATCATGACCTGCTGCTTTGGATTTTATTTAAGAAAAAGCAGTATATAAATCAACAAGCACAATGCTCCGAAAGGAAAAACAGTTGCTAAGGAAATCAAAATCAAAGCGGTTAAAACAATCAACCGACCTATGAGTCGAAAACTCCGTATTCCCTGAACGCTAAGTCTCTAAGCGAGAGGTGATGTCTTATCAGCGGCGTATTAAACCAATTATCTCCAACTGGGGTAATCCTAACTCTCTTAGTGGGTACCAGGGAATGTAAATGGTGCACACAGGACATTAAAGTCGAAAGCAGAAAGTTTACATCGTGGTTAACGTAATACAGTGAAATCGCGATAACGTTAACTAATTTTTACCAAGGCAGTTCAAATTTTCGAGTACGTTCACTTTATCGAGTACCTAAATTTGAAACAAAAATTAGCCTTATTTAATATAAAAATTATATCTCAATAAGTAAAAATGCTAAACACTATTTGAAATTAATTATTTTATTAATTCTTAATAACAAAAAATAAAATGGCATATTTTAGTTCACTTTGCGTTATATAAATAACAAAAAAATATATAAAATAAAGAATACAAGAAACTGATATTTCATTAACAAAAACAGCCACAAATAAACTAAAACTAATCGGAACATTTTTTGGTTGGATAATTCAGAACCAGTTAAGCAAAGTTTAAAGAAAAAAATTAAAGGGTCCGCCAGATAACTTTTTTTTTGAAATGCTATAAAAAAAATACTGAATATTTTCTCAAATTTCTTTTTGTATTTGAAAGTACAATCCTTCCGGTTAATAATGAAAAATAATTTTATTCAAATGAGTGCCTCGGCTGGCCATGCATTAGCCTACACGATCGGTCCAATTTTTGAAGCACATTATCGATTCTGTGCAGCTGTATTTCACCAATGGCTTCACGAATATTGTCCTTTAAAGCGTCAATTGTCTCTGGCTTGTCGGCGTAACACTTATCTTTGACGGCACCCCACAAATAATAGTCCAACGGTGGCCAAACGACATCAGCTCTGCGGCTGATAATGCGATCTTCAAAAACAGGGCGCAAAACATCGAGTGTAGCTTCGACTGTGTGGCACGTAGCACCGTCCTGTTGAAACCAAATGTTGCCAATATCCTCCTCTTCAATTTTTGTGAACAAAAATTCGTTCAACATGTCCCGACAACGATCGTCATTGACTGTAACGGCCACTCCTTGCTCATTTTCGAAGGAAAATGGCCCAATTATGCCTCTGGACCAAAATCCGCACCAAACAGTGACTCGTTTTGGGTGCGTCGGCTTTTCAATTTATGCGTGCGGGTTTTCTGTGCCCCAAATGCGACAATTTTGCTTGTTTACATACCCACCAAGATCAAAATGAACTTCATCTGAAAAGATGATTTTTTTGGCAAAATCGGCATCTTCTGTAAGTCGATCGCAGGCCCACTTAGCGAAGCGTATACACAACCATATTCGTTCAGCGGAAGGATAAAACTAATTATCTGTCAAATCAGACATGAGCTAAGTGTTTACCATTCACGAAATAAGCAGTAGTTGAAAAAAAAACGTTAGATGGCGGACCCTTTAGTAATTTTTTTGTAAGTTTTTTGGTTTGCCATCTTTAAAAGAGCTTTTCCTATAAGGTTTCTCTGCACTTTAATGTCACTTTGATCTATCATCTCGTTTTCAGCCCATATTAAAGCCTTAACCATCAAACTGCTTCCTTGGATTTAATTGTAGCTTCTGGCTGGAATATGATCGAATCAACATCATTGTCGGTATCATCATGAATTTCAATACTTCCTACTTCTGTGCAATTTTCTACAGGATTGTTGATGCAATCTTTGACCGTGGAGAGATCAACATCCATTTGTTATTAAATTTTAAGTAAATTCTCTAAAAACACTGAAACCTACAATAAAACAAACCTGAGAATTCAGCGCCAGAAGAAGTAGAACCGCACTATTTTCTCACTGACTTATTTCTAGAGGAGATATCTTCTCTCTTAAAATACATTTTTCACTTTCAGGAATTAAAATTTTGAAAATAACCTGTATTTCGGTAATTTCCCAGTTGAAAAACAGTGTTTCTGAGACGTTCACACATACGAGCGTTCACGTTTTCGCGAGTTCACTGTATGTGGAAAAGTCACATTGGGTTTCTTCAGGATATAAATAAAATTAATAATAACAATTGTTTACTTTTCAAAAAAACAATAAAAAACTTATTCTAAATTTAACTGAAGAGCACGACAACCGCAAATAAATATCAAGAAATAATTATCAACAGGAGTTGTAAATAAAAATAAGAAGTAATAAGTTTAAGAAGAATAGAAGAGAATTTCAACAGCAATCCATGAACTATAATTATTTATTTTCAATTTTGACAATTTTGTTGTTCATCGTAACATAGAGGCGCCTGGTGCAGTTATTAAGTTATAAAATTTTTAAAAATACAAGAATACAGAAAAGTATATCGAGGAAAAGCACATACTTTTTAATCGCGGGCAAAACACCGCGGGGCACAGCTGGTATTTGATAAACATTTATTGTAGATGGGGCTTTTTGTTTCAGAAAAATTTGATGCAAAAAGCCCTAAGTGATTTAACTCTATAAATATTGCACGTTTACACAAACTTTATGGGGAAACTAGTGGTTTGTGGTATTTTTCTTTTGTTTAAAAAATCGTTTTAAAAACCTTAATATTTTTCGTTTTTTGCTTCTCGTGTAAAATTACTAAAATGTTGGTTAGGACATTTTGCGTTTCAGGTAACGATATGTATGTGTACAGACCCTCAAGATTCATTTTGCTCCCTCAGCGCTTATCGCTTTAAGTTGCAGTCGTATTCTGTTTCATAATTTATTGTTTTGTTTTTCTTTTTTCTTCATTATTTAATAACAACCCATTAAATTATTTAATTTTAAACTCATTTACATTTTTATTATACATATTTATACTTTTAGTAATTTACAATAAGAATTTTTTAAGTTTAATTTTTTAATTTTGTGTTACACAAGTAATTCATGGAAATACAAATCTGGTGATTTCTGCTCTCAGGCAAGTGAAAATTGCATAAGCAGCATCACAATTGTTTTTAATGCCATTTGCAGCATCCTTGCATTTGGCCAAACCGGCCTTATATTCAGCTTTAAAATGATCGGGCATTAGTATATCAACCTGCTTAAGGGAGCCTTCATACAGGAACTTGCCTTTTTTCATCTACACACATGGAAATCTTTAAGTTTTATAAAATAAAATGAAAATTTTGTCGCCATTACCGTTTGCATCATTTCAAATATACAGTTGACGTAGCACTTGGAATCCTTTTCATTTGGCAAGTTGCCCTCCCTGATGCCATCCGCCATCTCTTTAGTAACTTTTGGAAATTTGGGCAAGCATACGTCACGCATTAATTTGCCAGCCGACATCATTTGTTCTTCGGTGGCCTAAAAAGAATTTAATGCCGTTTTCTCTTCTTAAAACAAAAAACTGGGCAACATTCTCTCATTATTTTTTTCTCTCTATATTTATTTTTTTTCATTTTTTATTATTATTTTTTTTTTTGGTAATAGAAATATTTTGCAATTGAGAGTTCTTATAAAACAAAAATTTACCATCAACAAGGATGAAACAATAATTTATATACATAAATTCAACTTTTCCAAATGCAATTACAAATTGCAATTGCAAAAGGTAAAAAATTTTGCATGTTTTGCACTTATTTAGTACTTCTGACGTTTTCTTTTCTAAAAAAAAGAGTGCAACATTTTTTGCCCATTTTGTTGCAAATTTGCAATGAAATCACGGGGATTTTAGACCACGTGATTTCCAATAATAAATTCTTATTATTGCTTTTTTTATTACTGTTTTTTACGTTTTTTTTTTTGGTGTTCATAATGGAATATTTTATTCGAACTTCGAATTTCATGAATCGTACGATTTACAAAGCACTAAAAGAACTGCTTTTAATTTTTAGAAATCACGTGATTTGAGATCTCGTCATTTACAGAACAGGCCTGATAATGATTTTTTGAAATAGTGAGTTTATTAGAAATTATTTTAACAACACTTACGAAGCAAAATTTTTGTGTTAAGAAAACTTTGAATACCAAATTTTTTTATGAAGAGTAAAAGAAATGTTACATTTCTTTTTTTTTGAAAACAAAACGGCTGAATACTTTTTGAAAAAATTCTGAAAACATCCACGATCTTTGGATGGGTAATATTTATTAATATGTACGAGTATATATTTTTTTCAATTTTCACTTTTAGACCAGGCCTAAGGAGTTTATTCTTAATATTCTCCCCTTTTTTCCCAATTATTTATTCCATAATATCTTATACATTTTTTAAATTTTATATTTTTTTCCTCGAATTTTCGAACATGTGAACGACTGAAAATTAAATTATTATACCAACTTCTTTCGAAATTTAACTTACTCCCGAAAAGACTTCCGCTACCTTGACAAGGCATATTATGACGGCAAATGAAAAAAATAAATTTTGTTTAAAAATCATTTCTGTCTCGCAGAAAAAAACTACTTGTGCAGTCAACAGAAAAATCTTTGTTTTTATACACTTGAAATATTTTGATTAATTTTTATTTTTTAATTGCGTAAAGAATTGTTTATCAACAAAGTTGAAATAAGATTAAAAGTCGTCTAAGCAAATTTAACCGAAAGACACCCAGCTTTATATATGTATGTATATGCAAATATTAACGAATCTATGGGAGTATAAATGGGAGTTTAAATTTTTGTGATGATTGTACAATTTTTTTTGTATTGAAATGTTCTATACAAAATCTGTAGGTAAGTCTCTGTATTATGGGTCACACACATGCTCACATACATTATTTATTTATTAAGAATATTGAAAACGACATACATACATAGTTTGTCAGTATTTAAATAACCTTATAGATATATAATTAAAACTTGAAGAAATATTTAACTAAATAGTTTAAAAAAAAACCTACAATTTATATGTAGAGTTTGATAAAACGTGATAAATATCAAAACAAATTTTAAAGCGTTTCTTAAGCCACTTTCATGACAGTTTGCTTGAATAACACTGTACAGCAAAATCAAATTTAATTTTTAAAGTAACAAAGTCGTAAAGACTTCCACCAAATTAACGTGTTGTATCAGCGTTTTGAAAGTTTGCAACTGCGAATTATTTTGGGAGAAGTTGTTGAACTTCCCGTTTTCGTACTAAATCTTGTAATCCTTACATTTTAGGTACAATATATTTATTTATTTATTTACGTCAATAGACTAAAATATCCTTACAGGCTAATTGGTAAATTTTAATTTAAAAGTACATTTTTTTGTCCGCAGAAACACCCAGGGTCTAGGCAGGAATCGAACCTGCGACCTCTCGACTAATAGTCTAGTACTCTATCTACTAGTCTACGGGGCTCCCCTTATTTTCTAATAATATTCTAAAATTATTTTCAGACAAAGAAAAGTCTATTCTAACAAACATTATTAATAATTTTAAAATTACTTAATGCCCGTAAAATAGGCTCACGCATGGCATAATTAGTAACATGTGTCGATATATAAAATAAGCTATTCCATCTAAGGGTTCTGAAAGGTACACAAAAGTTAATCAAATTTTATAAGTATTCACAATCGATGACACCATTAATCAAATTATAGATTATCATGACTGAATTAATAATAGATCTCCTTAAATAAAGAGGCTTTAAGCCTAAAAGCAAGCAGCGAGCATAATATGAGGTAGACGACGAAATAATACGATTGTTACGAAGAGAAAATTTTAAAAATTTCTTCTGAATTCTCTCAATTCTATCAGTATGGACACGGTGAATGGTCTTCCACACAAAGGAACAATGTTTCAACTTAGAACGCAGAAAAGCCGTATATAATATTCGCAATGTCTTAGGATCGAAAAAGTCTTTAACAGCTTCTTCTTATAAACGAACAAGCAGAATAGGCTTTAGATATTATATAGTCCAGGTGGGCCATGATCCAACAGTTGGTAGACAATATTTAAGTTCTTATCACGACTTTTGCATTGGAAGATCTTACGATTGTTAATATTAGGCTTATGAAAAGTCATTTGGTAACATTTGTTTATATTTAAAGATAAATTATTAATATCACACCAGGAGGATATAATATTAATGCACTTCTGTAGAGTAAGGGCATCATTCATTATCAGAACTAATTTCTTCTTATTCATAATGAAGATATGTTTGATTTGTCAAATTCCATATTCAAAAGAAGCAGTATTTTTTTTATATGAAGTTTGACAGTTGCATTTTTTTTAATTTTATAAAAACTTCGTGATTTTTTCCGTTTTTAGCTGATTTTTGAACACACAAGATTTTTGCCAGTATTCGCTTTGTTGGTTTTAACGGTGATTTTCAGCGATTCTATGGTTTTCTTCAGTTTTAAGATATAAAGATACTTGAATTTTTTCGGTGTTTATAAAATGCCGGACTTTTGGCGAAAGGCCACTTTAGGGTAGTTTACATATTACACACATATTGGAGGTCCAAAAAATCTAAACATGGCATTATGTTATATGTGAAAGTCCCAATGCAATTAAATTTGATTATTATTTTACAAAACGATTAGAATTTAGTAAATTTATTATTCGAGATATGCCTCGATATCCCATTTTAAAATATTTTTTAGCTAGTCCACATACATGCATTGTTGCTTATGCCAAATCATCAGTAGGTCTTAAAACAAATTTTAAAAGTTAAGTTTTTAAACGATAAGAAAAATGTAGATTAGCTTCGTTCGAGTACTTTTGCAGTAAAATACAGTAAATGAGTAATTACTGAGTAAACTGAAAAATTTACTCTCAACAAAAGCTATTGAGAAATTGTAAAAATTAGTAAGATTAAGAAAACAGCTGATTACAAATCAATATAGTGTTGAGATATATTTACACTTTGGACTACTCAACTCATTTTCTTGTTGGTACCCGATGCAATATTTATTATAACACGAATATTTTAAGAAAATATAAACAAATTATTTTCTATAATAGTATCAATGTGTTTATTTTCATTTTATTTGAGTTTCCCAATTTGTGTCTGATTAAATTTATTCAAAAGTATGTGATTATTTGATTTTTCTATTGAACACCTTAAAAGCGAATGCAGTACTAAGTAATCATATACTTAGCATTTTCACAACTCCAAAGAAATGACAAAATAACAACGAAAATGGCTGTAAATGGTTTCTACAACATTTTTTTAAAGGCATATACATACATATGTACATGTTTAACGAACGAATAGTTTAAAAATAATTTATTTAATTTAATTTTTATTATTTTATCACAGTTTTTCTTTTTTTAAATAATTTTTTCACATATTGTATACTTTGTGATTTCTTACTTTTGTTTGTTTACCTTTTCAATCATATGTTTTTCTGTTTTACTAAATTTTACTACAAGACATTTCTGCAGTAAAAATTTGTAAATTATCAGCCATGAACTGTCACTTTACGCTCTCAATTTGTGTTTTCATTTTCTGTAACTTGAGTAAACGAACGCAGTTTCGTAAAATGCAGGAGAGCTCAGTAAAAACTTCTAAAAACTTTTGGGCACTCGCAGGAACTAGTTTTTATTTCATTTAAATGGCGTCTTCTATGTATTTGACAAATATAATTTTTATGAAGCACCCGGTTGTCAATAGGTTCTCAAGTAGCTTGCAAAAATGTTAGCAACATTGCTACTCTATATAATTTTGACATTTTACAGAAAGAAAAATCAAAAAGGAAAGCAAACATTTCTGTTTGGTAGCGAAAATATTTATTCAATAATAAAAACTAAAGAATTAAAAGCACTTGAAACTATAGTTTGTATAAATTAAGGCGCAAGCCAAGAAATTTTAGTTTCTAAAAAGGAAATTACTGAAATACAGTACAATATGCCTGTAAAAAATGGTGGAGAATCTGATGCAGAAGGTGATGTATCTGGTGCTGAATCTGAACATACTAACTCTAGTCAGGGTCATGAGTCCAGCGATGAGGAAGCAAATGAAATTGATTCGGATGACTCCTCGGAAATGGATGGCAATGAAATAGAAAGACGACGGAATGAATGTCTAGAAATTTTAGGTATGCTATCTAGGATCTGTGTTATCAAGAACTGTTTGTAAGTGTATTCTGCTTGCAGATCATTTGGAAAAGCAATTTAGTCAACTGCGGGAGCAGTATTATACAGAACGTATAAATCAAATCGAACGTCAATCAGCCGAGGTGCGCAATGGGCGTTCTGAAGAGTATTTACAGCCTCTTAAAGAATTGGATAAAGTCTATAAAAATCGCATAGAAGTAGCGGAAATTTTAAAACGTTTTAGGCTAGAAAACATAGAAAATAAATTTTTAGGCGAAGAACAAGCTGCCCTGCAAAATTTCGAGGTAAGTAAAAATAAATCAAAGCTTCCCATTTACTTTAGCTTAAGAAAAACAACAACGTTTACTCAATCTTTAAACATAAATAATTTTTTACACATTTTTATTATCTTTCAGAGCGAAAAACAATTGGCATTAGATCAAATATACGATGACTTAATGGAAAAAATAAGACGGCTGGAAGAAGATCGACATAATGTTGATATATCATGGGATGACTGGGGCAATGATAAACGTCACAGTAAAGTTAGAGGGCCGGCCCGTAAGAAAGCGGTTACCGTAAATGGCCCCTTTGTTGTGTATATGCTACATGAAGAAGATATTTTAGAAGACTGGACAACTATACGCAAAGCACTCAAGCGTTCAACATTGTTGGGCTCGGTGGGAACGACGGCCACATGACTATAAATGTCATTTTATATCCCATTATGTAAAAATACAAATACTTTTCACCAAATCTTTGTACTGTACTGCTGTCTTTATTCTATTTATCTAGAAAGTCTATTCCTGAATCATCTTCATTTTTTGTTTGTTTAGTTTTTAAGCATATTTCGTTTGTATTCCTAATTAAATAAAACACAAAAACTTTTTAATGAAAATATTTAACAGGCTCTTGTGTTTTATTTATTTCTTAATAACCCTTAGATTTTAAATATTCTCTAATGATATCTACATAATCACCATGCACCCGAACCTGTCCACTCATTTCATTTACACGTGTGGCACACAATCTGCCATTACGTGCTTTTTCCACCAGTTTTCGTATTTCCTTTTCCAATTGCCAGATATTACCCTGCACATGTTTTACTACGGTTACTCGACGTTGACCCCGAAATGTGACCTCTAGGTACACAGGTATCATATGATTTCTGGAACGTGCCACATAATATTGAAATTTATCAATATTATGCAAGCCAACGGACGAAGGTTTCCATCCTGAAGGGTATTCTGCTTTGGGTTCAATTTTAGGCACTACTTTTTTTGGTAGCAGGCGTTCTACATATTTCCATTCAGGAGGATTTTTTAGAACTTCCACTTCAGGATATTCTTCCAAGGAACGTACTTTTTCTGAAGACAAAAAACTCGAAAAACGTGCCGTAAATGGTGTCTGAAACTAAAAGCAGATATTCATGAATTGTGCGTAAAGTTTCTGACTATTTTCTTACCGTGGCTATTCTATTACCAATTTGTTTCAGTAATTTTTGAGTTAAAGCCATAATTTAATACAAATTATTGGACTTTTCTTGAAATAATTAAGCAAAATCTAATTTTATTGTTTTTTCCAATGGTTCAAAAACTGTGAACAGCTGTGCAATATCTGACACAGGTTGTTTCATGTAAATAAAAGTTTGTGCCGCTCAAAAAGGTATGTGAATTAGATAAAGTGTGTTGAAAAGTTATGCTTATGGCAAATTAAACATTGGAGTTCGAGGTTTTTCGCTTCACTCTCTCTCCATAAAAACCCCAAAAATTAAATAGTCAAACTTGATGTGTGCGAACCAGCAATAAAATTTAGTCAGTTTTTGACCTAAAGATTATATTTACGATAATCCTAAATATTGGTCGATTATCTTATTTTGTTTGGTGGTTTAAGCCAACTAATTGGGCGGATTAAACGTGCGATTAAAATTTCAAGCAACAATATCTCAGAGAAAAATATATGAAGTAATAAAAATTTCCTAAATGTTATTAAAATGAGAACTTTCAACTGCACAAAATGTAAATAAAAATAAAGGTTTTATAATAACCTAATTAATTAGCGAGCTTTCACATAAAAAAATATCAAAATTTATTATTGACATTTCGCTGCTCCTTTGTGTAGCTTTCTTAGGATGAAAACAAATCGTTTAACAATTAAAAGAACAATTAATTAAAAAATAGCGTAAATAAATAATTTCCTTTTCCTCTTTTTTGTACTAAACAGAGTGGATTGCAGATACATACATATATTAGGTTTAGTTTAAGATTAAATAACCTTCTCATTTATCGTAATTTAATCTGCCTAAAATTTTAGAATTGTTTTTGTTTTAAATTTAATTGCACGAAAGAAAGAATATGTGCGACATCGTTCTCCTGGCAGTTAATGTCAAAAACAGGCTGTAAATTTAATTTAATTAGACGTCCTTTACTCAAGAAAAAAGTTTACTTTAAAAATTCTTGCGTTTAAGGCCCTTCAGACACGTTCATAATGCTTGCTGTCAAGTTCGTGTACCTGTGCTTGCTGGCTTGATGCTACCACGCTTGACGGCCCACTAAGCATTCATTTTTACTTTGATTTTGTCTGTTCATTTAGCTTTAAAAAATATTACAATCTCGCTAAATAATGAAATGTTAATAACAAAAATATTGTTTAATAAGTTGTAACACTTCTCTTTTCTTTATCAGTCATTCCTTTGCTATTCTTTTTATTCTAACACTTATTTTGAGCGAGTTATTTTTTCTAATTTTGTTTTAATTCCGATTTTTTGGACAACTGTTCACAATGAAAATATAATTCTAGTACAAATTTGTTCGTGCTTGATCGGTTAGCACTATACATGTTCAAACAACTAACAGCAAGCATGCCAAAAATCTAAATTTTTTGATTTTCCATCAAGCGTCGTTGGTGTCACACATACTATCAAATTTTCACTTATACTATAACCATGGTAGAATAATTCAAGTAGTGTCGAAGCTTTAACGAACTTTTTTTTCTTGGGATCGAGTCTGTCAAAATTTGATTATGTATTACTAACACACACCCACACCGCTAAAAAGCACACTTTATCACCTGTTTCAAATGCAAATAAGAAAAGGAAACAAAAAAATTCTTTATTGAACAGAAAATGCAACCATTTTGCCATTTTTCTTTTGTACTTTTTGACAGCTTCGAATCTAAAAGCAGTGTTGTTGCAGCTGCGATACCACCATGACTATAATCATGCTTAGCAAGCATTTTGAACGTGTCTGGAGGCCTTAAGAAAAAACGGGAAAAGATAATGGCGGAAAGTACAGACTTTCTTGTATTCATAAAGTTGTTTTGTGTTGGTCGTAGTTTACAGCTGGAGTTGGCTGCAACATGATATTTTCGTTTGCGTTTGAAAAAATTTTTTGTAAAAGTAAACTTTCTCTGTCTTACCACAAAAAAAAACCTCAAAAAGAAAAATTAGCTGTTGGCTAAAGTAGTTTGCGCGTTATAAATCGTGTTGCATTCTAAAAAAAATATGCAATATTTTAAAAAGCCATCTTGTTGCTTTCCAAATATGTTGCACAAATAAATGGCAAAAAAATAATTTAAGTCAAGGTGAGATAGTGGTCCTTGTTACACATCTACTTATTACCTTTTTAAGCAACTGAGAACATTTATTTTTGTGTTTATATTTGCTAGAGCGGGATTTGATAAAAAATTTATTAAAATCTTATTATTTATCAATCAAATGTTGCTGACAGTTTTTGTTTATTGTTAAAATCGAGCTTAAATAAAATAGCTTGGCAACGCTTACTATAAACAAGAACGAACACACATTAGTTGTGTTTATTTATCAAAAATGTGTACAAATTTGTAACAATTGTTGCTAGAAAGCATTCATTAGCCCAAAAAATTTGCAACGAGAGAGCGTCGAAAGAGCGTAAAAAATTGAGAGACAGAAAAATTCTAGCAAGTTCTTACAAGTAAAATTTGTACTTGCAATAATTATTCAAACAGCTGTTTGTTTTGTGTTTGTGTTTACAAAACAATATTTCTAAATTAAGTTGAAAATAAAAATATGTTGGAAATTTTAAGGAATTGCAAGTAAATGTAAACTTTTAAAACGATAAAAAGTATTAAAAAGATAACAAATTTATTTTTGTGTAACTTAGGAACAACAGAAGCAAAATAAGATGTCTAATGGAAGTGAATTACGCAACACAGTATCTGGTACATCAGTGGCAAGGGATGTTATTTAATTTTCACAGACCAGCTGCTGTTTTTAGTGTTGTGAATATAATGAGTATCTAGCTACTCGGTAATATACACTAAGCAGGCAAATAATTCAATTAGTTCAGATATATATTTGCAAATAAATTTAAATTAACACATAATTTATTAAATTACTTTTTTACTGCTTTTGGATTTTAATGCTGGCAGCAACATCATATTTTATTTCGGATAAAGCTATTTTATTGCAATGAAAATGAAAATTGCTTAAATTTGTTTGCTTTAAAAAATATATTTAACCCGTTTTTCGCCGGCTGTTCACTATTTTATTTATTAAATCAATTAATTAGCTAATCACCCTTATCGTGTTTAGCGTATTTCGACTACTCCTACTCCTACTAAAATTGCAAAACTTTTCATTATTCTATTACAAGACGTACTCGAAAAACGCCAGTCACGACAATGCTGAATGTAAATGACCATAATCACATTATTTTTATAATAATATACACATGCAGTACAATTTGTCCAAAAAATATAGGGATAGTTATTGAGTACTCATATACACCTATACATTACTACACTACTTTAACTTGGAAATTTTTGCTAATAAGGTTTTCATTTACTTTTTGACATTTTTGAGAGTAATTTTGGAAAATTTCTTGTTACTCTCTTGTTGCTAATTTTTACTAGTAAAATAAATGAACACACCTATTGAGGCAGAACCAAAAACAGCTTGAAAAACATTAACAAAATGTGACGGCAATTTGTGCGACCACGACACAATTTCCTAATAACCAAAACTTTTGTATTTTTTTATTTCTATCCTCAACCACTTGAAGAGAACTTCCAATGAAAATAAACAGAGATACAATTGAGCCAACGTGCATGCAGACAAGACGACATGTGTACGTGAGTGTGTGTGTGTGTGTTTGTGTGTAGCAAAACAATGCACAAAATGTGCATTCAATATTTAAATGCAAAAGCTCTGGCAAGCAACAAGAGTAAGAGCGAACGAAAGCTTTTTGTTTATTTTAATTTTTTTTAATATTTCTTTCAATGTAAAAATGCCAACATCATTAGATAAGCTTTGTAACGTATGAGTATTATTTTTTGCAAAATGCAATGAAACAAAAACTATAACGACGGCAATAAAAACAACAACAACAACAACAACAACAACAAAAAGAAAAAACACAAATTGTATGAGCTGCAGGCATGGAAAATGCAAATATTGAAATTTTACTGAATTGCAAACACTGGAAAAGTACTTTTGCTGACGTTAAAAGAGTAAATCGTAAATATATAAAAAGAGTAAAACATTTTTTGGGTCATACGAGTACGAGGGGGGGGGGGCGGGGGTGTGCTGATTGATTTATTTGCAGCTGCAGATCAGAGAACAGCAATGGATGATTCCAGAAGAAAACACGTTTCCACGTAATCAAACTTCTCACATTGTGTTGTACATAACGCGCACCTTACAAAGAATTTTGCATAATTGTACATTACGTATACGCGTAGGCTGACTTTGGGGAAATGTTATACAAGACATCTCTTATCAAGATAAGATAGACAGACATACTATACATCGTTGGATAGGTGAAGATCTGTTCTTTTATGTTATATTTCTGCTTAAGGAGTCCGACCATGATACAACTATTATTTGATAGATGCAGTACAATGAGATAGATTACTTTGTTGTTAGAAAATACTTTAGGCGTGACTACTTATGAATTTAAAATTTTGGGGTCTACATCAGCGTAGCAAATAAAATCACCTTTGATGGTAACAGCAAAAGATGTCGCTTTCGTACTGGAAACTAGCAAAGCCAATAAAAATAAAAAATTGGCGTAAGAAGAAACCCAAGAAAGGAAAAGCGAAGAATATGTGTAGAAAATAATAATAATAAAGAAATAATAAAGATTCTGCTGAACAAAGAAAGTACGATATCATTGAAATACAAAAAGAATCGAATTCATCTGAGCAAACGATATAATCGAATTACGACTGTACAGTGCTGTCATCATCGTCATCATCATCGCGATCGTCACAAGAACACGAAAAATATGATTAGCGATTGCGAAAGGAATGTGAACAGTGAAATCGATAATGAGGTCGGTCGACCATATTGAAGACTGTGCAAATTCCGATAATAATTGTACTCGTATCACGGGGGTCTGACTAAAAAACTTAAGAAAATTAATAATTAAGTTGTTTGTGGAATTTGAAAATTCGTAAAATGACGCAAGGCGAATTCATACACCGCCACATGTTTTGCCAGCAGTCAATCAAAAAATTCTTTAAACAAAATGTAGAACAGTGCTGAAATTCCCAGGCCTGCCGGACATGTGTGTACATGTGAAAAGTTAGAGCAGTAAATACTGCATTCTCATCAAATATTTCTGTGCAGGCTTAAAAAAGGAACATGACGTCATGTAGAAAAAAAAGCTTATTTTCATGAAAATCCACACAAGTTTGCTACATACACATGGAGGTATTTATGTATGTCATGATGTGTATGTAGCAGCAAGCTTCTTCAGAAACTTAAGTACATACGTACATATGAATTTTCTTGTACGAGTACTCGACCTTTTGCTGCAATTAAATTCCGTTTTACTTAAATCCTGAAATGCATTACGCAAGTTTTAAAGGTGCAATTTAGCCACAACAACACGCAGAGCAATAAAGCAATCGTTGCATCGTTCTGTTGTCATATCAGAAAAATATATGCATACATATGTTTGTACATAATGTATATAGAAAAAAATCGTTTGCCAGCTTAATTGTTTGTTCGCTCGATTCATTGGTTTGTTTGCTATTTGACGATTAAATATTTTGCAAGCAAATCTGCAGTAGACACGGCAACTGCATTAACAGCTTTTGTGTGTTTCGCTGTATAAGTAGTGTCTATGTGTCAGTGTTTTTGCGCGCTTTTTCTATGCGCTCAGTTCGTACTCAACAGCCGTTGAGTTAGGTTGGGCTTTTTTACTTGCTAATATTCTAAACTGCACACATTATCGCAACAAACGCGCGCGTTACGGGCAGAACAAAATTACATACATATGTAGATATATTTATGTATATCGGCCTGCTTACTTGCTGTCACACAGAATTTTCACAGCTTTGCGCGACAACACACCACATCACAATCATCCCACCCCTGCGCCCCTAACACACGAACTGCGAGAAGAAAACCTATTAAGCGTTTGAAGGTTAAAACACGTTGACCAAATAATAAATAATTATAACACATACTGCACTACTGACAGTGTAACAAATCAATTACAACACACGAGTTAAAATAAAATCTACAACCATTACCACGACAAACTTAACAACTGCTGCTGCAAGTGCAGCATTCGGCAATAGCGCTACTTGTACAACTAGTGGTGGTGTTGGTGTTGGTGTTGCTTGTGGTGCCAAAGAAACCAATACTACCAACTCATACTCCCCAACTGCAAATAACTGCAACGACAGCACCACCATCGTCATTGCCAGCGGCGACAACAGTGCAACTGTAACGATGAGCAGTCGTAAAGATGATCCCGTATTCAATGTGAAATTTGTGCAACTGGTCGAATCGAAACCTTGCCTATGGAATTCAACTTTACCCGAATATAGTAAAAAAGATGAAATACAAAAAGCTTGGCAAGAGGTGGCTAATGAAACAAAAGATACGGGTAAGTTAATCACAACAAGACCGCCATTCTAGGAATAGAGTATCTACGAATGAATGTTAACTTGCATAGTACATACATATGTACGTGCATGTCTGTATGAATGTACTTAGGCCGCTGCAAATGACTCAATTTTGCGTTTGCACTAGGTCGCTTTAGTTGGACACACCGATTCGGCCTCTCGTTCGGACAATTCATTCTGTTGTCGTCGTTTTACTTACATGAATGTGTGTGTGTTGTTATTAAAATAGTGCAGTATATAAATGTGAATCTTTTAGCAAGCATGCACTGTAGTGTTCTCACTAGAATAACCCAAATGTTAGTAGTATGCAAGTTTGGCTCTCAATACCCACACGTTGTATTTGTTTTAATATTTTTTGCTACACTCGGAAAAATACTAAATGTATGCCCAAATGGAGCAAATACCAGATCGATCGTCTTATTTTATTTTTTTGCATTTACGAGTATATATTTTATTTTCAATGCAACAGACACACTCAGAAAAATACACAATGTAAAACCAGCCAAAAAAAAGTTTGATTTTACCTTTTTCGTTAATTTTGAGAGTTTGCTTCATAGTCGTTTCATGTTAAATCAACATGACTTTAAGATAACTTGCAAACAGCAGCAGCCCATTGAAATATAATATGCGATTCTAATTGAATAATAATGTACCCCACATTAAAATAATATGACGAATCTTGTTGCATCAAAATTATTTCAGTTTGAAACAACATAAGATACATATTGAATGAATATTACAGTTGTGTCGTTCCGGAACGACCTAGTTCCATTGAACGATTCCCTAATTGGAACGATTCGGACCGATCCAAACGTTCCTTTTTCAATCGTTCCTCGTTCCGTAAATACAAACCGTCTTGAGGAATCATTGGTCGCGTTTATAAGACGTAGCTGTTGAGCTCAACTGTTGTGAAAATCTCTCCCACGTATTGTAGAATGGTGCCATGTTCTGTAATGTTAATGCCTTAAATCTAAGGCTGACCTGCAGATATGTATTTGATGTAAACATCAAGAGAAGCTTATTTCATCGTACTAGTAACTGTGAGAAATTGTAGCCCTTGCACCCATCCCATTTTAGAGATACACATACATACAATCTCCATTAGATTATTAGAAGCGTCTGAATTCTGTTTTTAGTACGCTTTATCTTTTTAAATTTTTAGATGAGAGTAAAATCTTTTCTTCTATGAAAAGAATATTGATTGGATAATGAACAGCTGATTAATGTAAACAATTGAATAGAAATAAAAATGCTGCAAAAGAAATAATTTAAATTTGCTAAATTAATTATTTTGACTTATAGTAAAAAGTATGGACAACAAAGAATTTGCAAAAAAGTTTTTCTTGGCAGAAATTTTACATTTTTATTTTAAAATCTGCGCCACAAATTTAATATTGACAGCATAAAAATGCACAACAAAACACTGCAATCAAATGATTAATCTACGCCGATAGTATTTATATTTCAACGCTAAGCCGGCACTGTGCTCAAAAAATCTTTCAAACTTATATTGAACTAATTATGTAATTAATATAAATAGACACCATAATAAACCGACATATATTTAATGAAATTTGTATTTTAATTTTATTTCCTAATTTTCGTTACTTTATCGCTGTTGTAATGCAAAATTTAACAAATTAATTCGCAGTCGCCACCCAACAAAACGGCGTTGCATTAGAATATAAAAGCGCATAACTCTCATGATCAGCTGTGGAGTTAAACACAAGATGTTGACTAAATGTAGCGAAAAAAATTTATGATGGAAAAAATGACAGCAAATACTCAACTGTTGTGTGAAGCGGAACTACTCAACTCTGCGTTTCTAAGACAAACACTCAACGGTTGCGCAACAGTTACGTCTTATGAACGCGACCATTAACTTGTTCTGATAATGGTCAAAATCAGTATGAAAAGTAAATTACTGACTCTTTAAGACTTTTTGGTACAATTATTTCGTTCACATTTTCTGTACACTTAGGACAAGGCTGACTTTTCGTATAGAGATCAATGTTGAAGACATAATGGATAATATTATATTTACAAATTATCTTATAACAGTTATAATTTTTTACAAATATTTTACGAAAGCATTTGTAGAACTGAAAACAAGCAATAACAAATGTTTGTTGAAGTTTTTAGGAGCGACAGACAATTTCATTCGTTCCTCGTTCCTACACAGTTCAAAGTAAAAAAAAGAACGATGAACGAAAGGAACGACCTAGTTCCTTTCATCTTTCGGATCTGTCAAAACGATTCCACAAAGGGAACGATTTTGCACAACTCTACTGACTTACAAACTAACATAACGCGCAACATCAGAGCTGTAAAACAATAAAACAATTAAGCATTCTCACTTTCACCGTCTGTCCTCTCTCACTACCCCTTTCCAAGAGAAGGTAACACACCTACTGGTTGGTAGGCATACTAATTGCCTGAGTGTTACTTCTCTTACAAAAAATATTCAATAATAACTCAAAAACGTCATTTTATTTTTAGTTAAGAATGCAGAATTAAGCATGGTACTCTGTTCATCATTTCGTACGAACTGTTGTCAGAAGTCCATATAAGAAAAAATTCATGCGAAATAATTGCAAAATAATATGGCCGAAGTTATACTCTGTTTATATTGTGGAAACATACGAAATGTTTCTGGCAGCATGATTTTTTAACCACAACATGTTTCTGGCAACATGTTTCTGGCAACATATTTTCCAACTGCGAAATAATGTAAGCACCACTTATTTCGTGCGGAATTTCAAACAACAGCTGAAGATATTTCTTGGCGTTGTGGTTTTAATTTTAAGTTTGCTGCCCAGAAATTATTAAAATAATGGAAAATAATGTAAATATAATATAAAATGAAGGTGAGTGCTTTTTGCAGAACGTGTGTGCTCCTCCGCAGCAGCTGCTAGATGTATTAATTGATACGTTGCAGTACAAACTCCTAAAATTACTTTGTTGTCCATTTGTTTTAATTTTTTTTTTAATAAAAACATTTCTTTTGTTTTTATAAGAAAAACAATATTGTTCATTTCACGGCAATAAAACCGATAAATTTGTTATAAATCGTGGTATTGTCACAACTGATCAGTTGTCAAAATTTTCAAACGAAATAATCAATGTTGCTCAACATTTTTCGCAAATTCAAACAGAGTACTAAGCTGTACTCTCCATATCGTTCTTTATATTGTGTAAAAGTTTCATAAAAATATTATGTTTACTCACCACTTGAGAGAAAAACATTTTTTTCAGGTTTTCCATTGAGCTGTGGGGTAATTTAAAAACATTAAAGTCGTTTTATGAAGAACGTATTTTTGGAGTTATGCCGTTGTTTGGGTAAATGCGCGATACTTTCAGATATTTTCCATCTGCCTATTTTTGCAGTCGGTTTTCATTTCAAAAATTATTGCTGATAGTTGGGTCGATGTGTCGAAATTACATCTAAGACAATTTAAGAAAATTTGTCAAACAAAGCACAAACCTACTGAGTAATTAGTTGTGACCCCCAAAAAGACAAAACCGGAGTGAACAAATCTACTAAAACTTAGACCAGCCTGATTCAGGTTTTGATACTAAAACCAATTCATTCTTATAAATTCATTTTTTTGCGTGTAAGTTTCACATGTATGTCACCAACTACCAACAACAACAGCACAAACACAAAATGAGTATGAGTAGCAGTAACATCATTATAAGCATTGCAATTTTGTTTACAATAGATTCGCGGTCGCTATTGACGTCTCTGTTTCATTGCAATTTTTTTTTCTTTTCAATAGATTTGTGTAATTGTTGAAATGAGTAGTATTTTACAAGCATTTTTCTTCGCGTGTGCTTCACTCGCGACATTGGAGAAGAACACATACTTACATATGTACATGCATATGTAAATATTGCACGTACATACATGCATATGCATGTCGTATGTATGCATGTATCTATCGCCTTTTATTGTTTCTATTTCTATTGTTGGTCTTCATTTACAGCAAACTTTATGGAAAGCTTTTTTTTTTCTTGTTTATTTCTAATTTTTTCACTTGTGATGCAGTTTTTGTGTGCAAAAATCAGTTGTTTCTTTACAATGTTTGATTAATTCTTTTTAATTTGTTTATTATCACTGAACGTACATATGTGCATATGTATGTATGTATGTTGTGTGCTTATGTGTTTCATGCACATATGTATGTTTGTTTTTTTTTTGTTTAGTTTACGCATTAAATTCTGAGCTTTATAACTCATGGCTATTGAAGGCAGCGGCAGGCAGTATTTGAGCTTTTAGACAATTTTTCTACTTACTCTATATGAAACTTGCATATTTTTACAGTTAGACTTTGAAACTGGCCCACTGCTGGGAATACATACATACATATGTATGTATGTGTGCATACTTACATATCGTCATATGACTTCAATAAAGCCCTAAGTTACAAAAAATTCAAAAACGACTTCTTGGTAGATTTCGATCCACCATTTCAAAATGCATGTCCCTGGAAAATTTTATTTTTTAAAATTGTACTAATTCCTCAATAAGAAAAAAGCTTAAACTAAAAAAATTCTGAAAAATATTGCTTAAATTTTCATATTAGAGAGTTTTTTGCTTGTCCTCTAAAATTTTTTCAATGTAACTTAAGGCTTTTATGAATTTATATGACGATATATAACATACCTATTTATACATAGAAGCAGTTTCAAATAAATATGCAAATACGTATTTATGTTAGCAAACGTCTTACAAGTTTCAATAATCCGATCTCTTGAATTGATGCTGATTTCCTCTTTTCAAACATGAAATTTACTACACAATTTATGTAAATTATTTATTCATGCATGAGTTTAGAATACTTTTATCCTTGATCTTTTGGTACCTCTTCGTTTAGTACTGTTCACTAAACGAAGAGGGAGTCGCAGGTTCGATTCCTACCTACACCATGGTTGCTTCTGCAGAGTATTGTTTGTTAATAACAAAAATATCTTTCAATTCAATTTCAATTGCATATGTATGAATTTCCCGAAAGCTGTATTATCTTATATTTTTGGCTCATGTTCATGCACACGCTCACGTGAGTGGCAAACAAAGTTAGTCATACAAATTCAAAAAATTCGTATGGGATTTCGTTCGATAT
Source organism: Gymnocheta viridis (assembly GCA_956483585.1). Taxonomy (NCBI): domain Eukaryota; kingdom Metazoa; phylum Arthropoda; class Insecta; order Diptera; family Tachinidae; genus Gymnocheta; species Gymnocheta viridis. The sequence continues at coordinate 9,546,462 of OY101443.1, forward strand.
CGAATGCCGTAATTTGCCCCCAGGTGACATTATTAGTCCAGATGATTATCAACTGATTACACCAAAGTGTCCAAGTCTATATGAATAAAACTAAACAAAAACTTTTTATGCATGCATTTAACATGACTGTTTGGTGAATGCCAGTTGTAGTTGCACTAATAAAGCCACTTGGTATTAATTGGCTGTGGGTAACACCAACAAAATGAAACCACTGGAACAAATCTTAATTGATAGTCGTCTAACATAAACTGAACTTGAATTGTTCAAATTCTTGTGAAAACAAAATAAAGTAAAATAATAAAATTTTAAATCGGTGTATCATAAATTAAAATGTGAAGTCTCGTGAAAAAGATAACATTTATATATACGTGGGCGGATTGATATTGAAGCTACCTAAGTAGGAAAATAACATTTTTTTTCGTAACTTGACTCGGCGATCATTCATAACGATATCGAGGATTTCCTTCATATTTTCTTCAGTAACCACCTCTTTTGGCCTTCCTGTTGATGGAACTGTTACAGTGCTTGTTCGGCCACATTTAAATTCAACAATCCAATATTTGATCATGTAATTTGACTTGCAGGCTTAGCGTAATGCTTATCGAGCTTTTCTTTTGTCTCGTTCGCCGTTTTCCCTTTCAAATATTAGTGTTTAATCACTGCACGAAATTCACTTTTTTCCATTTTTCAAGAAACACAAAAGTTGCTCACTTCAAACGACTACAACGAATAAACTAATCGATGAATTTGGGGAAATTTTAACAGCTGACGTTTGACAGATTTCTAAATTTCTAAAAAAAAGTTTTTGTATTTGTGCTGTCATCTAGCGATAGGTAGCTTCAATATCAATCCGCCCTCGTATAACATTTTGTTAAAAGTGCCACCGAGCCATGTTTGGCACTACTTTAAAAAAAATTAAAAATGGAAAAAAGAGCAGGTACTCCATTTGTACTAAAGAGTTCTGTTTTCATGGAAGCACATCCACTTTGGCCAATCATCTACAAAAATGCCATAAAATTTCTTTTGCTAAAAAAGGAGAAACAACAAACATCGATATTGAAGAAATATCGGATGAGGAGTGTGAACAAAACAAAAGAATTGATTCCGTTTTTTAGAAGTGGACGAAAGGCCCACTTTAATTTTATATTAACTTACATCGCTCCTTTTATAGAAAACAAAGAAACTATTTTTTTTATTGATGTTTTCAATATTAATTACGGAAGAAACTTTCTTCAGAATTTACTGGGACAGGCAGTTAATAAGTACAATTTTAAGTTTTACTTAGAATTTGAAATAAAACACTAAACAAGAAATTTTATTTAAAGTTAAGAAAAAAATATAAATCGGCTAGAAAATAATAGATTTTTGCCTACGATTAATCGGTTAATTAATCGGAACAGAAAATGGTTGATCGAAAAGTCGAAAGTCGATTTTCTGTTTCTTTTTTACTATTCACTAATGTACTTATATACTCGTCGTACATGCATAAATTTGAATAAACGAATACAAGTCGTAAACTTAAGCTTGATTTCGAGCGCAGTTCGAAAAATTACACAAAATAATTAAATTGTAAAAAATGGGAATGAATATACAATTGGGATGCTTGTGCTTCGAGTCCCATATTAGACTTCATCCGAAAAATCGCAATGTTTTTCTTGATTAGAATAGAGAGTATAAACAAATTTTGAGAACTTGCTGAGGGAACAGGCGAAAAAAAATCGTCAGAGAAAACTAAAAAATCGCAAAGAAAAGAATATAACGTTACACAGAAAGAAAAACGCCGTATTAAATTCAAGTATTTTCTTCTTACTTTGAGTACGAGTCATACATAAAATTTTGAGTACAAATAACAATAAAATGTACTTTTTAATGAAGTCGGTAAACGAGATTACTTTAAATAACGAATTATGAAATTTCTTAAAATCAGCAGAAAATTCTTTAATAACATGAAAAATCTTGAATTAACTTAAAAATTCTTAAATAAAATTGAGAACTTACTTGAAACCGTACTTGGGAATGATTTAAGTACGACGGATGAGTCGGTTTTTCTTTTGAGTGTACAAAAACATAAAAAATATGAAATTAACTTTAAAAAAAATTCCTCAAAGTTTATACAGCATAAAAAACATTTTGAAAATCTCCAAAAAAATTTAAAAAATATCATATTCATATTTTTTTAATTTTTTTTTCGTTTGTGTACGGAGAGTTCTTTAATTTTTTTGGGTAGCGGCTAGAGATGGGTACCGCTCACGTGATTAACGTGAATCATGCGTAATCGGTCATGCTCGTGATTAATTTTTTGTTTCAATCATGTGAGGGCGCATAAGCGTGAGTATAAAAAATTAAGCGTGAGTGAGCGTACGGGAGTGATTGTTTCGTGATTTTTTGCTTTATTGTAATTTTTTTTCACTTAATTTTTTCCATTTTTTTTTATTATTTTATAGTTTTTTTGCGTAAGTTTTTCGTAAGCGTGAGTTTTTGTGAATGCGAGTAATTTTTTTCCACTCACTTGAGAATGCACGAACGTGAGCACAAAAATATAGGGTCGCGCATGAGCGGGCAGGAGTCAAATTTTCTTTTATCGTCAGCGTGCAAGAGCATAAATAAAAAGTAACTCACGATACCACCTTCACTAGGGAAACCCTTTAATTTTTAACTCTCTTCAAGTTTATGTTAAATCGGCAATAGTAATAGACACCATATGAGAGTTTCAAGTTACGGTTCACAAGTTACATCTGCATAGTACCAATAATAATACAACTTATCTATGTCTATTACAATTCACGAGATAGAAACCTGCGAAATAATAGAGTGTGTCGTCTTTTTATACTTTGTGTAAGAAACCCTCAAAAAGATAAATCTCGCCAAAATCAATTTAAAAAATCTAAAAACCAACAAAAAATAAATACGTAAACACAAATTGAAATTTACTTAAAAAAATCGCAAAGTTTTCAATAACTGAAACTTTCATGACGCACAAATTATGAAAAAAACAATATTAAAGTGTAAAAAAAACCTTTAAAACTCATTGAAAATCTGTCAAACTGTTAAGTAACAAAGATTAAGAAGAAATGAAATTTTACCGAAAAATATCTTAAATCAACTTTACCTTCTGCTGGTGTATTTAGCTTTCCTTAAGCTTTTCTGAATAAAATTAATTCAAAAAAATTATTAATTTGAATTGAATAAATACAAGCCTCGAACGCGAGCCAGATCCAGGTACGTCAAGAAGGTATATGCAAGGTACCGCCCTTAAATTCATTACGTTATATGTAAACAGGCCCTTACTACGGCTTATATTCAATTTTTTTATGCTTAAAAAAAGTATTTCAAATTCTAGTTGAAATATTTTCAAAAGTTTCCACCTAGAAATTCTTTATGTAATTTGATACGACGTTTTACTTTGAATTACTGCATGTTGCATACAGAATTTTTTCTTATGCATGAAACACTGAATGTACGATTTGTTGCTTTTGTGTTTGTGCACAATAGCAGCAGCAGCAGCAACAAGAACTGTCATATGGGAACGATTTGATTTTAAGCCAGAAAATTATGGAAGTGGAAGTTCATTTAGAAACTTTTACTTGACGCTTTAACTGAAGGTATTTTTTTGTATTTTTTGTTAATAAATATGATTTGCGCATAAGTATTTTTTGTGGCACCGTAAATTGAAGCTTTTTGCAAACACTTTTTGCATTTGTTGCAAACTGATAGAAAAAAGCTTTTTTAAATGTTTTTACTTTATATTTCTATTTGCACATTTATATTAAATATGTGCTTTATAAACTTTTTTGTATTCTTATTGCCATTGTTGTTGTTGTGGTTGTTGTTGTTGTTATAAGTTAGTGACTGTTGGAAAGCCTTTTTTGCGAGTTCAACAGAACTTTATAAATTACATTGCATTGCAGCAATCAGCGAAAGCCGGAAAAGAGCTTTTTGGCTTTTGTAAAGAGTTTTTTTTTTTAATGACAAACACCATTAACAATATGTACGAGTAAATTTTAAATATTTATTTTATCAAAAACTTTTCTCTTTATCTCCGAAAGCTTTAGAAATTTCTAAAGTTAAATTGAAGCAATTAATTAATAAATTTTCCATACACATAAGGAAAACGTTTATTAGAAAGAAAAAAGATAACAGAAATTACAATATATAAAAATTATAAAACTTTTTTTTTATTGTACGGGCTGCGTTTTTTTTATATTCGAAATTGCGGCAAAACTTGGAAGCACAAAGTCGGGGCCTAAAAATTAAAAATCATAAAAACCTTTCATGATGGGTACCATATTGAAGGGCACAAAATATACCATAAGGTCAGAGAACACAAACTATAAATCATTAAAATTATTCATGATGGATATCATATTAAAGAACATAAAAATGTCATTCTAACGATTCACAATAAATTCAAAATGGCGGCTATGGGGTGGCATTAAGTCAGGGTCCAAAAATTAACAATTATCAAAACCTTTCATGATGAATGCCATATTAAAGCCCATAAAAATACCATTCTAATGATATATAACAAATTCAAAATGGCGGCTATGGGACGGCATGAATTCAGAGAGCACAAACTAAAATTCATTAAAATTTTTCATGATGAGTGCCATATTAAAGAACATAAAAATGTCTTTCTAATGATATATAAGAAATCCAAAATGGCTCCTATGGGGCGGCATAAAGTCAAGGCCCAAAAATCAACAATTATCAAACCCTTTAATGATAGATACCATATTAAAGAGCATAAAAATACCACTGTAAGGATGTATGACTCATGATATATTGAATAGAAAACACAATAAATGCTAATTAATCCCGTGAGCAGTAAAGCACAGGATACTGCTTCCGGTCATCCTTTAATCAGCGTTTATGTATTTGTTTGCACCTTTTGTAGGTGCCTGTCTGTTGTCAGGAATATTCAAAAATATTAAAAAATGTATTGAAAGTTAAACGGTTCTGTTCTGCAAATCGGAAAATTTTCAGAAATAAATAATACATATGTATGTACATACATATAAGAATTTTAAAAAAACTACAGAAAACACTACAAAATTTGGTATTAGTGGAATTAGTGTTCTGACAGGGCCGAAAGGCACTTTTGAACTGAATTTTTTAATAAACTGAAAAAAACGCACTCCAACACTAATTGCAATACAATCTTTTCTTTTATTATATATTTCAGTTCGAAACTGTCGAGAACGATGGCGCACAATACGCAGCAGTTTCTTACGTTCCCTTAAGTTATCACGCACAAGTACTGGCCGGGGAAAACGTAAATATTATCTCTCCAAGTACTTGCAATTTCTTATACCCTACACAAAGACGAGACTTAAGAATAGTTCCACCATAATTGCACAAAGAAAAGCAGCGGCTGCTGGTAATATTCCTCCCATGACACGTATTAGTAACATGCCCATTGTTAGCAGCGACGACACCAAAGATTCCAGCAATTCGGCTGAAGTGGCGGCCATAGCAGAGGCAGATGTGGTATTAGCGCTGCATGAGAATGCTTTAACAGGAAACGTAGCCATGACACACCATACACCGTTTCCCCTGCCTCAGCCGCTTAATTTGCAGACCATAAAGGAGGAAAAAGATGTTACAAGTGGCGCCGTTAATACAACAATGACGTCTTTAGGCAACATACTGCAGTCCTTAGATCAACAAAGGCAATTGTTAAATAATGCAAATGCTGGTTGTATGACCAACAACATTAATAATATTAACAACAACAATGCTATTGGCCAAAATCACATTGGCAAATTGACAAATCCCACCATTATGAATAACATTACAAAAGCTAGCAATCATTGTGCACCAACTATGAATATCACCTCTCATAAAGCGAGTACCAATAGTAATAGCAACAGCAGCAACAACAACCATAACATTATTAACACACATCCTCCTCAGGGCGGCTCATTTGTGAATCCCACGGAAACACGCAGTGCCAGCGCTGTGGATCTAACAGAATTTGCCGAATGGATAAAAAGTAAAAATGAACATCAACGCCATTGTTTAATGACAACTTCACCTGATGCTGATCAATCATTTCTCAATAGCTTGCATCCATATTTGAGGGAAATGTCGGGAAAACAAAACAGACGCTTTCGCCAAAAGGTGGTGGCTCTAATCGATGCCGTCTTGGACAATGTCGACTGAGGCGCTTCTTCTCCTCCTTCTTCTTGTATTGTTTTCTCTTTTCAGCATTTTATTGTTTGTTACAGTTTTTATATACTTTTCACTCATTTATAATTCCTATATACCTACCCGACCACCCACATACGCCAGTATGTGGAACACAAAATCAAAATGCACATATTTTTAATTAATTCTAGTTCTACAATATATTTTTCTTTTTTGTTATTTTTTGTTTTAGTATTTTATTTGTTTAAACAATTTAGATCACATCAGAATACATTCAAATGAAATAAAAAGTGGTACTTTATAAAAAAAAAATCATGAAATATTTTTTATTTGGAAGCTTTGCACTGCTCCTCAAGGTGGTAGTGTGTTCTGGTCTGAATGCTGCGGCTTCGATTTCCACAAAGCCTCAGGGTTTTCTTAATATGCTCAGAAAGTAAACTTATAAATGGGCGATTCCGCTATAGATGATTTCATGCATGATTTTTTCAATCACGCTATTAGTTGTTGCTTTTGTTATTAGTGTAAAGAATGAAGTCTAAATATAATAAACAATTTATTTTTATTTGATTTTATACCATATCATCTTTTTTGGCGACTTTGAAAATATTACCATCCGAAGAATTCGTATAAACTGTAAAATCATAATTAGCAACACTGGCGCGAAACAGTTGTTGTTGACAGTTTGAGGTTATGCTTTACCGGCTAAACGTGAAGTGACAATATTCATTTATCTTCGTGTTCCAAAAAATGTAAGTATATGTCGTTGTTTATTAAGAATTATTGACTGCTAGAATACACTGTTAACTTGTTGCACCCGCGATGTAAGAGATATAAAAAGTTTACTTTTTTTACAGAAATAAAGAGCTAAATTTCTGAAACTTTGCAAAAGTTAGAAGAAATCAAAAGCAAATTTAAATTATTTTTTTTAAGAGTGTAATGATTGTTAGGTTAAAATAAACGATAACTTAAATTGGTTGCCCCCTCGATGTCGATGTGAGATCGCAGGTGAAACTTTTTTTCACGTAACCTTTTTGTGTGATGAATTATACATTTCGTTGTTTTGATATACCTTGACCAATAATATATCAGTGTGGATCGCGGTTAAGTCTCGGAAAGCCATCGTTAGCAGTGCCAAACATTTCTTCCAATATGAAAATGCTCATAGCATTTTTGTGCCGCGCACCTCACTGTCTTATTCTAAATGCACATTGGTTTTGAAGTCGCCAAAACCCACCGATAATACAGATAGTGATTGGGCCGAAGACGATTTGGAATCTCTTACAAATCACTAATTACGAAAAATAATTCCGGGTCCTTATATATCTGTTCCTTCAGATTCGGATCAGAGCAAATCTTTATTGCTACTTAAAAAGAGATTGCGCGTCTCTGATGTTTACAGTGATTTAGACACTGATTCAGACAATGAGTTTATAGATAACGTCTCTCTTCAAGCTTCAAAATTATCACCAGAAGCATGTCCTGACGACGGTTGATGGCAAACGATTCACAGAAACTGTTAACATAACAGACGTGCAATTTGATGATGTTATCGCGAAGTTAGAAGCGCCAAAGAAAAAAACTGATGGAAATAATATGTTCCTAGAATTTTCGGCAATTATTGACGTATTTCAAAAGAAATAATTAATATATGTAATTATTAATACATATACATATGTATATAAATATGGTTTGATATTTTATTTTGTTCCTATATAAGTAAAATTGATGTTTATGTTCACTTAAGTGAGACAGGTTGCACCAGCGATAATTTGGTGTTGCACCCGCGATTATTAAAAAAATTAATAATTCATTGTTTAATTTTATTTTGTTTAGAGTTTTTATTTAATGTTCTTTGTTACTTTAATACATTTCAAAATATTAAGGTATAACATATTAAATGTATTAGAATTAACAAAAATATGTCTTTTTTGTTTGTAATCTGGAAAGGTTGGGCCAAATTTGTTGCACTCGCGATGGCAATTTGAACCTTCCTCCTGGCTTTTAAAATATCATATGAAAGTTTTTGTTAATTAATATAAGGTAAGCATATTAAAATGTAGTCTTTTAAAGACTAATTTAATTAAAAATGTTTTTTATTTAATTATTTTAAACTAAAACAGGTGTCTAAATGTTGCACCCACGATAATGGAATGATCCAAATATAATTTGGAATTGTTTTTGGTACATTAAATGGATAAATATATATGTGCATATGTATACTATACATCAAGGCGAATTCACAACAGGTGGCCTCGAGAGGTCAGGTGACTGAATTCGCTTGTATTTCGGCTGTAAAGATTTTTTTTAAATTGTTTTATTTGTTTACATCCCTGCAAAAATACCGACTAGTCCATACAAGCATGTTTAGACTAGTCCGCAAATGACCAGCGAATGGTCCGAAAGTAGTCCAAATGCATATGAAAAACATGGTCTTTTCAACGTTTCGATATACCAGGGCTGGACCACATAAACAAGTTTTGCATTACATCGGACTAACCCAGAAACTATTCCATCGTCATTACTATAATGGACCACTCACAAGTAGTAAAAATTAATGTATCATGACTTATAAGAAAACTTTGAATTGCATTTTTTCTTTTTTGATAAAAAGTATCAGAAATGTTAATTTTTTTTTAAAGAAAACGGCATAAAATTTAAATCTATATTTTATATAATCGAATATCTTTGGCATTTAAAGCAATCCTAAAGGTACGGTCACACTTGCCAAATATATGCCGAAAACAACGTGACCAGCAGACAAGCTAAATTTTCATTTTCTTTAATACCAATATTTTTTTAAATATGGGTTCGCATTTATTAAAAATAATATAAAGATAGTATTTTGCGGCATAATTGACTTCATTTCGTGATATAAAAACCAAGTTAAATCACACTAACTCTAAGCAAAAGTAGTGGTTACGTTTTTTTTTTTTTTTGCAAATGTTTGTCAAGTGTGACCGTGTGTACCTTAAGCATTTTTGTTGACTTTAAGAACTTAGACTGCACTTTGTGGCAGGATTTTAATTTTTTGAGTATGATGTTAACCACCTGCCGCTAGACAAAATATGTATATGTGGACGGTAAAGTGAACGCAAGTCTTTCAAGTATGGATATTTCAACACACAAATTAGCTGAATTTATATACGAAAAAATGCATATAATAAATTCCGAATTGTTCGATACCAATAACTCCATAGTTTTAGTTTAGTTTTGCATTTCCCAGAATCTGCTCAAAAATAGACAAGGAATTTAGGCTTATAAGGCAAATAAAAAATGTTGATAAAATTGACATGCTGCAGTTTTATAAAAACGTCTTCAATATAAAGAAAGTGGACGACTCCATATTGTTTCCAAATTTTTGGTTAATATATGTATTTTCTTTGTCGCATACTTCGGGTAATGTGGAACGAATTTCTTCAATAATTCAATTCAATTCCTTTATTTATCCATAATATTTACATTTTCATTTCAATTAAAATTATATATTTAAGTGTTAAAGATTTTTTTTTTAGCTTAATAATAGATCTATATTTACAAAATTTTTATATACATACATGAATTATATACATTATATGCATTTATATACATTATATACATTTTTTTGGAGGAGAAAATTTGGCAAAAAACCTATTTGATTTTTATTTTTACAACTACTTAACTACAAATTAGATAAAACATAGATAAAACCTGGCTCATTAATATGCACGAATTTAGAATTCAGACATCTGGTATTAAAATTTTGTGTAAGCCTATTGATCTTATCTGGAACTAGCACCAAGTAGTGCTGGCAAATTCCACTACTTTTCATTACTCAATAATATTCAATACTTTTCATTTGGGTACTCAATACTTCTCGATACTTTTAACGGATTTTTTGAATTTGTAACGCATAGTTTTTATCTGAAAATTGAAGTAGTTTCTTCAAAAATTAAATATAGATCTTCAACTATTATTGGTTTTGTATGTCTTTTATTATTAAATAAAAAATAAATGTAAAGCCAAATTTTAATTTAACGTTAACAACAACTTAAGAAATAATTTATTTGCTCTCAAAAATAAATTATTTAGTTTTGATTTGATTACAGAATCTTACACCTAGTTGTCTTTTTATACAGTGATGTATTTTAATGCACTATTTTAGCCACTCAACTTGCTTAAAAATACATCTCTAAGAGTATCGAGTAACTACTTTTGACTATTAAGTAACCAAAAATAAAAGGAAATACCCGATACTCGGTACCCACTACTCAATACTTTGCCAGCACTAGCTCCAAGCTCGTAATATCGTAGAGGCGAATGTATTTTGAGCTATTTGCAGTTTTTTAATATGACAAGATGCAATATGGCAGACGAGTTTTTTTCAGAAAGAGTTTTTTATTGTTAATATTAAGTATAGATTTCCGATTTATAAAAGGGTATAGGATACGGGTCAATATGTTAACTTTATTGATTACATAAGGTATATGATCTTCATTTTGGGGTCGAGAATAATACCCAGATATTTTATTTATTGTTCCCATTGTATAGAATTATTATTTTTTTCAATAATAAATCTAAACTATTTAAGTGAATAGTCACTCCAGGTCAGTTTATATAAAAAAACGTACATACATATATTATTTATTTTTTCGATATTTCGCCAATATCAATTGGCATCTTCAGGAAATAAAAATTTTTTCATTTTGATTTACATTATTTAAAAATTTTTACATTTGAAAAAAAATAAATAATATACGTTTTTGACCTAAGCCTTAAATAAGCACATAAATAATTATTAAAAAAAAGGTCCAAAAATAAGAGAATATTATTAAATAAATCTAAACAAAAGCATAATAAGAAACAAGTTAAAAATCACAGTTCTGCTATTGTTATGACCTCAGCTGTGTAAGAAATGCAAGCATATCAACAACTTAAGATAATGTTAAAAGCCAAATAAATGTAAGTATGTAAGTAAGTAAGTAGGTATGTATGTATGTATCTCTCAAGTAACAGATGCAATAAAAATCCTTCAATAACCTACAAAGCATCTGCAACTTGCACATCCTTACAACCATTTTTTCCATTCAACGTTTGCTGTGCCTCGCTCGCTACACTCTCATGCAATCAAGTAATAAAGGGAAACACAAAACGTTTATGCTGGCATAATTTGGTGATTTTATTACAAAACCATTGAAGTAGTGGGAAACGTAAAGGAAAACGATGACTGGGTAAATAAATGTTAAAACAAAATATACAAAAAAAAAACCAAACAAAATGTCTGCTCTAACGGCTGTTGCTGCACTTCTTGTAACAATAATTTTAGTTCGGCCATAAAATGAAACACGCAGAAAAGGGAAAAAGAAATAAATAAAGCAAAGTAGTAAAACTTAATAATCTTTAGTTTGGCATTACACACGTGTACTTTTTCGAAAGAACAAAACAGAAAACAGGCATACATACACAAAATAAAGTAAATGAACATGTAATTTTGTTGGACGAATGTTGCCTGCCCGTAAAGAGCACGCGTTTTTGCTGTTGCTTATTAAGCAGACTGCGTTACAAAAGTGACTCTTTGAAACTGACTAACATCATAAGAGAGCACTAACCATAAATCACACATTAACATGTAAAAAGAGTAAAGCACAAAAGTCTAAAAAAAGAGAATAAATTTGTCAAGAGAACTTATAAAAGAGCTGAGCAAATTTCCAACATAATAAACGGAAAATTTATGCAGATTTGCAGCACTGTTTTTACATCCATACATACATATGTATGTATGTATAACAACAAAACATCAAGATCGTTCTTGAACGATTCTTTTAGCCTCATAACTATTTCTCTAATTGAAGTAGACTTTTATCACAATGGATACTTTTACAATTTACATTCATAAATTTTTTCCTCTGTCGTATGGAAGTATGTTAAACACAACAAAAACGCTGTTAATGTTTTCGCATTTATTTATACATACAATATTTGTTAGCCGCCATTTTGTAGCCAAAGAATTTCATTACTTTTAGCGTCAATGCATACAGAATGCAAAATCCGCATTCATACAGCATGCAACAAAACTCTATGTACGGGGGAAAAGTTTTAGTTTTTTTAAAGAAAATATTTGTGTACAATACATATGTATGTATGTACATACATAGATAAATATTCCCCTTTATTTCGTAACTACTTATTTGCTGACGTCAATTCAACCCAACACCAGAAAATAGACAGTAATCATGCAAGTACAGGGTGTCTGCCGGGAAGGTACATACATAGTATGTACACTACTTTGTTTATAATTTTTGATTAAATAAAAGAGAATGGATCTTATATTGATATACATATGTATGTTTTATTTAATGTCGGCAATGATGTATATCAGATATGTACATATGTAAATGTCCGCCTCTGTTAGCCTCACAAATGCGAGCCCTTTTTTCATTACATTCTCACACATTTCACGCGGTATTTCATTAATTTCATCACGAATGTGTGAGTTGCTCAAGCGCTTCTGGTTTGTTTGCATACATCTTGCTTTTCAGATATCCCCACAAAAAGAAGTCCGGAACAGTCAAATCAGACGACCGTGGAGGACAATCAAGATCACCATTTCTTGAAATAACTTGTGGAGAGAGGTCTCGCAGTGAAGGTCCAAATTGCACACCAGACTGTCGCTTTTAACGGATGCAAAGGTGACTGATGAATAATTTCGTCACTCATTATGGGTTGTCATGGGCGAGCTGTAACATCCTATTGGCATACATATGTACATACATATGTACGGCGGCGTAAATGATCTTGTGGAAGAAGCTCTTGTGTCATCAACTGAATCTTAAATGGAAACAAATGCAAATCCTTGTGCAAAATTGTGGCCAAAGTTGTTCTTTGAAGACCAAGCTCCTGAGCACGGCATCGAATTGAGGTTGATGAATTGTTTTGAACACTTTCTTGAGCAGCAGTAAAGTTTTTAGCCGATCTTGGAATACGTTGTGGTCCATGCTTGGGCCTATTACCTACAGACCGTCTTTCTTCGAAATCATTCACTGCACGATAAATAGTGCGTTTTGTTGGCACGTTGTTTCTTTCAAAAATTTCATGTAACTTTCTCATCGTCACAGTATTCGATGATTGATTTTGATAAAATGATTTACCAATTAAAACACGTTGGTTTATCGAATATTTTTCCATAATAAATTTGCCACTTGTCTACTTCACGACTGCCAAATATGAACTGTCAAGCCTAATGTTTACCAAAATGGCGGCAAAACAAAGTAGTATACCTTTCCGGCGGACACCCTCTATTATTTATGGTGCTTTTGTACCCTTTTTTTTGGAAATTTTTAGCGCTTTTCACACTTTTTGGAACAGCTTACGGTGCTTTTGTTCTTTCTGGAGATACCAACACTGCTAAATTGACAAGATGTCAATTGTGAAAAATCAAATTTGTGTTGATAATATACTCATAACCAGGTCAAGTTTAAATATGCACAAAAATTATTCAAATATGCATGCAAATATTCCTAAAAAAAATCTTTAATTAAAATATGCAACCGAAAAAACACAGACTAATAACTTTTAATAAGTTTTATTTAAACAAAAAAATTTTTATTACAAAGTATAATCATATATTTTTTTAGATTTTCAAATTGACAGCATCTTTGATTGTATTTTTCTTTTAGCTGCACATTCAAAATATTCTGTTATACAATTTCACATACCAGCATAAATAATGCTGCTAAGAATTCACTTATCTGTCTAAATATGGTCGTATGTAATAAATTGTTTTTTATTGCAAAAATAAATTTACTGCCAATCCCAGGATGTCACACATATTCGTTCTTTCGTACAATTACATTTAAAACAAAACTTTTTTTAAGCAATTTATCAAAAAAAAATCTAAAAATGTGTTTGTGATAAGACGCACAATAATTGTGCTTTCTTAACTTAAAAATCATGGTTTTGTAAGATATGACTGTGTTGCATTTAAGTAACGATATGTGCTTCAAAAAAATTAATTAAATCATTTTGGGATTATTGAAATTTGCCATAACCTATTAAAATCGGAGAAATTGGTCAACGAAATCATTGAAATTGTGAATGTGAGAAAATTCGATCACAAAAAACAATTTTATTTTACAAAAAAAAAAACACTTTTATTTTAAGAATATTCGAAATAAAAGGCATAAAATTTAAAACGATTAGTTGGAAACCGTTGAAAACATAAGGACTGCTAAACATTCGAAAAAAAACACTTATATCGCGAAAATTTACATAAACTTGCCAAAAATCATTCAAATAGATAATCTTTATTTCAAAAATAAAATGAAAGCAAAGAAAATCGAGAATGGCCGCAAAATTTTTTTATCATTATTAAAAATTCCTTTCTTTACAAAATTCTATATGTTTCTTTGAAAATATCCTTGCCAGACTACCAGCCATTGAAAACTTATTAATCTACAAACAAACAAAAAAAGTAGGGTGCACCTCCAAAAAAATTATTTGATGTAAAGAAAGGTCCTTTTTATACTTTTTCTTTTTAATTAAAAGTTTTCGACTGAAGCTGAACATTTTCTATTGCATGCTATTTGCTATAGCTTTCTAAAAATGATAAAAAAAACTTTCGCTTAGACATTTAAAAAAATATGGTTGCAAAACTTAACGAAAATAATTAAAATCAGAACGAGAAATCGTATTTTTATTTTTAAAATTAAAATTTATCCTTTACATGTAAATATAAAAGATATATTTTGGTATCTTTTTTTGTTTTATTTAACTCTGGCCTTAAGCATCGACTACTTCACAAAAAACTCCTTAATATCTGAGGACATTTAAAAAAATTATGACATTCGAAAGATATTTTACGAACGAGGCTGTTAATATTGACGACTTCTATATTTGGAGCGTGTCTTGAAATGCATTAATAGAAAAACCTAAAAAGTATGCAAGTCATCTGTGCAGCTAAGAAGTTACAGATTTGTGAGCCCTTTTTTTATTTCACGCTACTGTTCGCGCTTGGTACATTAAAGGAATTAAGCGTAGATAAAGTTTGATAGGGCGGTTCTTCTTATAACAATTAAAAGAAAATTACCAATTTGAGCAAAATTTGTAATAGGACTTGTCGTTTTAAAAATAAATTTTGAAACACGATTATGAACAGAACGCAGCAACATTTTCTATTTGGTAGTAAAATTATGCTGTTGAGAGCTGTGTTGAATTTCAGTTTCATTGCAGTTTAATTTTGAAAATCGATTTTTAGACACAATTATGATCAGAAGGAAACGAAATTCGGTAATTGGTTGTAAAACTATATTACTCAGCTCTGTTTCAAATAATATTTCAATAAGTGGAAGGACATGGCTACCTCCCATATATCCTTAATTTTGGAAATCGATTTTAGACACAATTATGATCAGAAGGAAACGAAATTCGCTAATTGGTTGTAAAACTATATTACTCAGCACTGTTTCAAATAATATTTCAATAAGTGGAAGGACATGGCTACCTCCCATATATCCTTAATTTTGGAAATCGATTTTTAGACACAATTATGATCAGAAGGAAACGAAATTCGCTAATTGGTTGTAAAACTATATTACTCAGCTCTGTTTAAAATAATATTTCAATAAGTGGAAGGACATGGCTACCTCCCATATATCGTTAATTTTGGAAATCGATTTTTAGACACAATTATGATCAGAAGGAAACGAAATTCGCTAATTGGTTGTAAAACTATATTACTCAGCACTGTTTCAAATAATATTTAAATAAGTGGAAGGACATGACTACCTCCCATATATCCTTAATTTTGGAAATCGATTTTTGGACACAATTATGATCAGAAGGAAACGAAATTCGCTAATTGGTTGTAAAACTATATTACTCAGCTCTGTTTAAAGTAATATTTTAATAAGTGGAATGACATGTCTACCTCCCATATATCCTTTATTTTGAAATTGGATTTTAAAACACATTTCGATAAAAACGCATGAAAAATTTTATAAGTGGTTGTAAATGTATTGTGCTCAGTTTTTTTAAATTATATTTTTATCAGAGGTAGGATAATCTCTATGTCCCATATATCCTTAAATTTAAAACTTGAGTTTTAGTTACAATTACGATGAGAACATAACAAAACATGGGCAATGGTTGTAAAAATATGAGTTCCAGCAACCGTTTGCAATTTGTTTTAATTAGTACCTTCATATGTAAATATCCTTTATATTAAAAACAGATTTTTTGATACAATTATACACAACATAATTACCTAAATGGCTGTAAAAATATGCTTTTCAGTTTTGTTTGAAATTTCAGATAAAGCAGGGAAAGTATATGCTTTCATATATCCTTAATTTTAAAAAATTAATTTTATACACAATTATGATCAGAATGCAACCAAATTTCCTGACTAGTTTTAAAACGCTGCTTTTCAGCTCTGTTTAAAGTTTCAGCTTAATCACTGGAAGGACATCCCTGCCTCCCATATATCCTTTATTTAACATATAGAATTTTATACAATTTTAAAATTTTTTTTTATAAAAATAGATAAACATATATAACAGGATATATGTATGCAGTCAGAAGATTCACAACCCGTTCGTGCTTTTTGGAAATACTCATTATTAACAACAATTCATCTTCTATTAGAATGTCAGGCGCTTTACAACACCCGTTTAAGAATATGAAACTCGCACAGTATTATAGATATACTCAAATATCCTTAAGAGGATAATGTAAATAAAATATATGATTTAATACAACAGCTTCAGTTACAAACCAAAATTTAACGCCCGCAAAAGTACTACTCCTTAATTGCTAGGACTTTAGCTGTGAGATTTTTTGTAATTTTTATTATAATACAGAAAATTATGAAGTTTCAAAAATATGAATAAAAAATGGAAAATTTTGTGAAGCATTTTTTACTTCATCAAAATTGCATACAGGAAAAAAAGTAGGAGATATCTCTTGAAAAAAGCAGCTAAGAATTTCACATATTAAATTATAAGGAATTTTACTTAAATTACAATTTTTAGCTTTTCCCCTGTGGAAAAGTTTTGCATATTTTTTCAACATTTTCTGGCAGCACTGATAAAATAAAAAAAATGACATCCCTAAAGTAGGCTTTGAAATTGTTCAGAAACACATTATGGTATATAAAATATCAACAGCAGGAATAACAATGTGTCACTACATGCATTTCCGTAACGGCAAAAATGTTGGATTTGTAATTGTTACGCTTATTTTTCTACACCCACATTCACAAAAGCACCGTAATCAGTTCCAAAAAGGGTAAAAAGCGCAAACAAATACAAAATTTTAAAAATTTTAGTTATGCCAAATAATATTAGGCAATTTATAAAAAAGTGACCGCAAATACCCAAAATACAATTTAAAGTTTTTGCTTTAAAATAAAGGACATGAGATCAAATAGCAGAACTTATTAATATATTAATTAAAATAAAATTAAAATTCTTTTAATATAAGTAAAAAAAATTTAACAAAACAAAAACAGGAGTAAAAGAATATACTTGGTACATATACATACATACATAAAATAGTTTGTTTAGACAAAACTTAAAAGTATATTTATGTATGTACATATCGCTCCTTTATTGCAACGTAGTCTTTTATCAAAAGTGAAATATTAAAAATGTTAGCAGGTATGTATGTGGCTTGTATTTTTACATATAAAGAAATACCTTCAACATCATATTTTTTCTTAGTAACTTAAAAGTTTTGGTTTTTTAAAGAAATGATAATGTTGCATTGAAGGAGCGATGTGTAGTATACAAATTTCTGTAAATTCGAAATAATAGACTCGATTAATGAAAAGTAATTCAAAGTCGAATGAAATTAATTATAGCATTACAATTGATTGTTATTTAATTTTCGTTTATTTTGCCATCAAAAATATCCATTTCGTCTTCGCAATCAGGCCACAAAAAAATTGTAATAAAATATTGTGATTTTTGGTATAATTCGTTTGAATTTATTTTGCTACAAACATTTAAAGGCAGTTGAAAATTGCTAAAACTGAATATACTTTCAACCTCAGCGGCAAAAATTCATAGTTGCTTAAAAAGTATTATTAGCGCTTAAAAGAAGTAGCCAATTTTTATAACTAGAAAAACTCGCAGTTGTACCAAAAAGTACAAATGTCACTGTGAGAAATTGTAAAAAGTACTGTAAATACCAGTTTTTTTAAAACAAAATTTCGATGCATGAAGAGGCAAAAAGCACCAAAAAATACCCGAAAAGCACCAAAATGCCCCAACACTGTTCACAAAGCCCCATTAAGAACATTATTATAAATTCCTTTAGTTCCTTTAAGGAGCATAGCTCTAAAAATTAAATTAATTAATATGCAAAAGGTTGTTGATAGATAGGCACTGAATATGAATTTCGTAAGCACAGAGAATTAACAAAAAATATATGAGAAATTTGTAAAATATATGTAAACGTGTAGACTAAATATACTCACAAAGTTGCCTCGTGCTGGTTCGGGGATGTAGATATTTCAGCAGCTTCTTTCAAATTTAATATTTTTGATTATTTATTTTTGTTATTATTTTAGTGATTTTTTTTTAATATTTGCATTTTATTTTTATTAAATTATTATATATATTTTATTACACGTATTTTTATTTCTTTGGCGATTTTTTTAAAAATATTTATATATTTTTCTCATTTTAAACACACATTTTTTTGTTGATTTAATTGATTATATTTAATACAAAAATACGAGGGAAAATCAATCATAAAATCATATTAGGAATTTAAAACAAATTAGGAAAAGGTCAAGTTGCAAAGGACGATTGACATATTTTTTTAGGAAAATTAAAAGCGATTAGTTGAGACAACATTTGATATTTTTGCAAAATGGAATAAATCAGTATTGTCGTTAAACACTTTTATTTGAATGACAAGGCACATAAGGGCTTCAAGGATAAGAGAGCTGCTATATTATGGGACGTATATAAATTAGCTTAAAAAAATTAACTGGGTTGTACATCTACAAAATATTAACCTCTTTTACAGGGCATCCAATAAAGATAATTATTTTGAAAATCACCTATAAAATTCGCGACACACTTTTGTGTGAACGACAAGTTAAAATCAAGGTCATATGATATGGCTTAGAGATTTTGATTTTGTAAAAAAGAATTGCAAATGGAACAGCTATCGGGATAAAAGCAATGGAATGACTAATTCAATAGCTAGTTTACAGCTACTACTTTGCGATCCGAAGGAATTTTTTGCCAATACAAATCCGTTAACGATCATTTATACATACAATATTTTTTAAATAATTTTTAAATCGTTTACAAAAAAGAAATAGTTTTTGTAGCTTACTATATTCAAACAGGGTCCTTAAAATGATTTGATGTGATAATTTGAAAAATGGTCAAGAGAAAGATTTTGTCTAGAACTAATCTGTATTCCTTTCTCAAACCATAGGTAACAAGTCTTCGACGGTTTGTAGTGGCATTTACCGTCTCTCCTATCGCAGATGACCATTTCGAAGCAAGTTGGCCACTACAAGCTGTTCGATTTCTTTTACACATTTGTACCAAATGGCGATCTTGTCCATGGGTTGTGCATTTTAATTGTTCCTAAGACACTTTATTGGTATGAGTCTCACTATCAGGAACCATTTTTTCCAAATTACAAGCAAATTTTTGATATTACTGTATCCAATAGGGTTTCAAAAAGTAGAATTCTAATTGAAATTTGTTTTTCTAAAGTTCCTTTTTTACGCCCCATTATTAAATAAAAAAGTATTAAAATTTCGACAGCCATGTAACGAAGTGGCCACAACTTGTGGTTAACAAACTATGAATAACAAGTATTGAAAATTTAACGAGAACGCGCTCTAATTATGATACATAAATTTTAGGCATATTTTATGTAGAAAGTTTTGGTATTCTCATTTTCTTATTTTAAGATGATTTTTTCTTAACAAGTTGGTAAAATTTAATAAAATTTATTAATTGGAAATGGAAATAATGGTGGGGAAAAAGTGCTTAATAGGGGGTAGAAGCTCAAGGCATCACATGATTCAGAACTGAAGACATTTTATTCAGAATCGTTATAGCTTTTGAGAAATTCCATTTTGAAGAATGGCAAAATATGATATAGACATTTTTTGAATTTAATTTTTATGAACGATTCTATATTTTTTTATATATTTTTTTCTTTTTTGGATTTTTTTTCAACACAAATGACCGATTCTATATTTTATTTATTTTTTTTTTACTACTTTTAAATTAATGTTTGTAAGTAATTAGTCGAACTTTTATTAATATTGTATATATTGAAAACGATTAATTTGGCTCAAGTTCTAACCCGAGTTTACCCATTTATTTATTCTAGGAAATTTCCTTATGAAATTTTCTAATAAAAATTAAAATAAAAAAAATTAGAATAAATAAATGGGTAAACTCGGGTTTGAACTTGAGCCAAATTAATCGTTTTCAATATATACAACATTACTTTTAAATTAAATTTTATTATGACCGATTCTAAATTATATTTTTTATTTTGAATTTTTCTTAAATTTAGCTTTTTGTATACTTTTTTATTTAGTTTAGCACAAATTAATGATCCTATATTTTATTTTGGATTTTTTAACACATACCCTACATTATTTTTTATGTAGTTTTACTTTAGATTTTATTATGGCCGATTCTTAATTTTTTTATATATTTTTCATTTTCGATTCCTTAACACAAATGACCGATTTGAATTATATATTTTTTTTATATTTTTATTTTCGATTTTTTACTCAAATGATTGATTATATAATTTATTTTTATATATTTTTTAATTTGGGTTTATTTACACAATTTTTTTTTTGAGATTTTCTTAACACAAATGACCGACTACTTTATATATATATATTTTATTTTCGACTCTTTAGCACAAATGACCGGTTCAAATTATATTTTTTTATATTTTTATTTTAGATTTTTTTACTCAATGATTGATTATATATTTTATTTTTTATATATAAAATAACTTAGATATTTTTTACACAATTTTTTTTTTATTTTGAGATTTTCTTAACACAAATGACCGATTACTTTATGTATATATATTTTATTTTCGATTCCTTAACACAAATGACCGATTCGAATGATATTTTTTCTTTTTTTATATATTTTTTTCTTTCGATTGTTTGCCTCAAATTGATTCTATATTTTATTTTTTATATATTTTTTGATTTCGATTTTTTTACACAATTTTTTTTTTTAATTTGAGATTTTCTTAACACAAATGACCGATTACTTTATATATACATATATATTTTATTTTCGATTCTTTTACACAAATAACCGATTCAAATTATAGTTTTTTATATTTTTCTTTCGATTCTTTGATTCTATATTTTATTTTTTATATATTTTTTTATTTAGATTTTTTTACACAATTTTTTTATTTTATTTTTTTCTTAACACAAATGACCGATTACTTTATATATATATATTTTTTATTTTCGATTCTTTAACAAAAATGACCGATTAAAATTATATATTTTTTTATATTTTTATTTTCAATTTTTTTCGACACGAATAACCGATTCCATATTTTATTTTTTTATTTTTGAATTTTTTTCAACACTAATGACCGATTCTGATTGAACCGAAACACCATTTATCGCCAACATCGGACGCCACTAAATTAAAATTTCAACTCCGATGGCTGCTAAAATTAAAAGAAATAAATAATGAATACAATTTTATTGGTTATAATGACATAATTTTTATTATTTTTATTAAAATATTGAGTCATATGCTGCTAAATAAAAACAAACTGTTTTTGCCTGACGTTCACAATACGGCTGAAAGAAATTAGTGAGTTTTGCAAAATTCCTAAAATGATTTACATTAATCCTTTCATCAAGAAAATTAATTAAAAAATAATTAATCCTGCATTTATTTATTGCTGCATTTAATAATGCTGATACCCAAAGAAAACTTGGCTTGAAAAAAGCAAACCAGTATTTAAAATTTGATTGAAAAACTACATATTTTGAATTGGGAAGTTAAAAAAATAAGCGGTACCTGTCATTAGTTATTATACTACTTATCTACAGCTGAAATATATGTAAATTAAAAATGGTATAAGCTTTGCTATGACCATTGTCCTTAAAATACAAAAGAATATGATTGATTTTATGAGAGCACTGACATTATATAAAATATATGCAATGATGAGGTACAATGAACAACAAACTCAAATTCTTTGCTTTGCATCACAGTTATCCAAATCCTTATTATGCAACAAGCACTTAGTTAGCACGGAAACAATTGCTTATAGCACTTGTATAACATAAATTAAATAAAAATCTAAATTAATCCAGTCGTGCATATTCCTGTAAGCCGTTCTGATGCATATCCTTGCACCTACATATTTTCCTCAAACATTCAAATATTTCTCTGCCACCAGCCAAGTTATTTTTATCTATTATAATTTCTAATTGATTTATATCATTTTTAAGAAAAAGAATATATGCAGACTTTGTAGTGATTCAAATTGAACTCACCACAAATAAAAATGTTCTAGAAACATTAATAAGTTTTAGCAATATTCAGACTGCAATTGTAAAAAAAATTATATTTTTCTTTAAATAAAGAAAATATGTATGATAGGTAGGCATTGCCTTTCACTGACTCACATGAAATTCAGCAGAGAGTTCAATAGAATACATTTATTTATTGATTTTTACTGCATTATGCTCGAAATTCTTATAATTGAAGAGGCATGATATGTAAGCATATCCTTAAAATTTCAAAATGTTTTAACTTCAATATTAGACATTACCCAAGTTTTTTCTATCCATAATAACATTTTACAGTTTCATAGTGGTTTGAAGAATTAGGATATATGGGAGCATAAAGAGTCCTTGCACGGATTACAATACATTTCGCAACAAAGTTTTAAAACACAATTATCACGAGTCTTACCTGCATTATGATTATAATTGGAGCTAATAATTATTTTTAAAATAAAGGATATATGGGAGGTGGGCCTGTCCTATCATTGATTCAGCTAATATTCAATAGACAGTTCAATAGCGTAGTTCTACAAGTATTTACAAATTCTCGTTGCTTTCTGTTCATGATTATAGCCAAAATTGTATATTTTATATTGAAAATATGTGCCAGTTAAGCATCTCCTTTAAATTTCAAATTTTGTTTGGCTGAAAAACAAGGCAATACACTAATTTCTTCTATCTATGGTCAAATTTAATTATTTTACAGCGATTTGAACAATAAGAATGTGTGC
The DNA here is from genome assembly GCA_956483585.1 of Gymnocheta viridis. NCBI lineage: Eukaryota > Metazoa > Arthropoda > Insecta > Diptera > Tachinidae > Gymnocheta > Gymnocheta viridis. The sequence goes on from OY101443.1 coordinate 9,569,868, forward strand.
ACCCATATTGAATCGTTGCAAGGACTGCAAATTAACTCCCAACAAAACTTTAGAATATAACCATAAAAACAATTACGAGTTTTAGTTACATTCTGGATGCAATTGTAGCAAAAATTTAGTTTTCAAAATAAAGGATATATGAGAGCTGAGCCTGTCCTATCATTGATTAACTTGAAATTTAGCAGGCAGGTCAATGGTATAGTTCTACAAGTATTTACCAATTTTCGCTGCACTCTGTTCATGATTATAACAAACATAATTTCGTTTTTTAATTGTAGTGGCAAGGCAGTTAGGTATCTCCTTCAGTTTTCAAAATTTGCTTAGCTTTATAATAGTGTATTAGTCTATCTATGATCAAAATTTAATGGTTTAACAGCAATTTCAACAAAAAGGATATATGGACCCATATTGAATCCTTGCAGAGATTGAAACTAGTTTCACAGTATATCTTCGAAACTTAATTAGGCAACAATTACGAGTTTTTGATGCATTATGATTGCAATTGTAGCTAAAATTTTATTTTAAAAATAAAGGACATGTGGGAGGTAGAAATGTCCTTTCACTGACTGAGCTGAAATTCAGCAGGGAGCTCAATAGCATAGGTTTACAATTATTTACCAATTTTCAATGCAGTCTGATCATAATTTTAACTAAAAAGAAGAAGTATGGCAGGTAAGCATTAACATAAAATTTTAAAATTTTTGATATTAGTCTACTTTGAAGTTTAACAGTTTCATAGCAATTTGAACAAAATGGATACGTGGATACACACGGAATCATTGCTTAACTGAACTGAAATTTACTTGGCAACAAAATATAACCATAAATAATTATAAGTTTTGGATACATTGTCATTGTAATTGTAGCTGAAATTAAATTTTTTAAATAAAGGATACATGGCAGCTAGGCATGTCCTTTCATTGATTGAAAGTGAGGCCCTGAAATCTGAAATTTTCTAAATTTCAATATGAAGTAACAGCCAATTAAATTTCATCTATTTAAATTAAATCAATTAGCATGTTAACCAATTAAATAAAGAAGTAGAAAAATTCTGAAAATATTTTTTAAACAACAAAAAGGTAAAAACTGGAAAATAGAAAAAAAAATGATTTATCAAAAATTTTTTCGAAAAAAAAACATTGAAAAAAACACCAGCGGGCTACATAAATTTAAACGTAAAGTAAAAAATATGAGCTGAAAATAACACGCTTACTTTAATTTCGATTGTAGTTTTTTCTGAAGCAAATCTAAATAATCTGCAGTTTTCGGAGGCCGCTGCAAACTCCCAATCACCGTTCAGGTGATTTTTTATAGCAATTTCTACTAGCTGGATGTCAGTCAATAACCACACATTTATTATTTTCTAGTTAATATACATACTACATAATGCTAGGCGTATACGTTATATGCAATTATTTAAAATTCGATATAAAGTATACGTGTTGATAAATCCACTCGAGGCCATTTTGTTTTGAGGCCATTTTATTTATTATTAAACGAACAACATGGCCACATTATATATCGTTGGATAGGTGAATTAGTGGACTTTTATACTCTGTTAATAATAAAGTCACCTAGGAAAATAAATATGAAGTCTTAATAAATAAACTTCAAAATTTAGCTAGTTGAGTTTTTTTTTTAATATTTGTTTTTATTGATAAAATTCATAAATAATTGCTTGCTTGATTTTTAATTTTTGTAATTTTAAAAGACTGTTACATATTTAATAAATATTACAAACAATCAAGTTGAAATAATTAATTTGATTGTAGTTTTTAACCAATTACACGTAAATAAAGTAATAGCACTTTAAAATAATTTTAATAAACACACTAGACGACAAAACAATGAAAACGTCATCATTTCATTTTAACATTATTAATTGGAAAAACATGTAAAGATGGGCTTGGGAACCTTATGTCGTATTTTGAACAACTGGAATGTTTACTATAATATTACGTTACTAACAAGATTAATATTTTCTCCTCCGGTTGCTAAATTTTCCACAAACCTTTTTAAGTATCATATTGTCATTGTTAGCTGCAGACATTATAAAGAATTTAATTCACTTTAAATCTATAACACTGCACTTCTGATGCGTAGTAAAGCTGCGATAATAATTTCATTTCAACATGTTTCATGTATTTTTTTTTAACATACAGTAATTTTATTTTAATATTATTCCAGTCATTATTAATATTTAACAAATTTGATTTAACTTTTTCAACATGTTGATTAAGCATAAGCCAACATTTGTTAATATTTAAAAATTACAAAAGTTTTTTCAAAGTATTCCAATGTAATATTTAATGTTTATACGAATGTTGATTTTACAATAGTTAATCTTGCTTCAACTATATGAAATGTTAATTTTACATGAAAAACTGTAATTATTACTACAAAAACGGAATTTACAAAATTAAACATTGATTGATGTTATTTTAACTCTGTAAAAGGTAAAATTTAAAATGTACAATGTTACTTCAATGTCATTAGTTTTAAGTCAACATATTTTATTACTAAATTAACAATTTTAACCATTGATTTAACTTGGAACAATGTTAAAAGTAGATTCAATTGGAATTTTTCCATATATTAACAATTACTTGATGTCAATATTTCTTCATGTTGATTTTGCATTGGATTTTTTTCTGTGTGTAGAGCTTTGAATTTTCTTACATGTTATAAATAGAACAACGTACAACTTTCTGGAAAATTCGTGAGAAATATATATGACTACAATTACAATTACTTTGGATAGTTAAACCGCTAAAACCAATAAATATATTATATAAAAATGGAAAAAATCTAGAGTTTTATAAGGTAAAAAAGCAAAGAAGTATCTAAATTTTCTTCTCATTAAAATGCTATTAAATTTGGCCAAAGATATCATTTTACAGAAATTTTAAAGCTTGTTCGAAGTGCACTTTGTCTGCCAGGAGCTAATACAGCCGTGGAACAATTAAGATTAACACTCTAATAAAAGCTGCAAAGAATTTACAAATCAAATGATGCTATTTTAAAGAAAGTTCACGAATCTGAAAAGTACAATAAACCACAAGCTAAATTATATTAGAAACTGCAATAAGAAATTTTGAATAAATTAGTTCAATAAATTTTTAAGTTTCGTTATTTCTTTTAACTAATTTTACATGCACCTATCTGTCTATAATATTAATAGACAAACAGATTTTTTTAGATCCCTTTTACGGCCGTAATACTGAACCGATTTTGGAAAGATTTATATGTTATTAAACAAGTTTTTACATAGATGTGCACAATCTTAATTTTATTAAAATCGGTTTAGCATTTTGGGAGCTATAAGCGTTTAAAGTTGCTACTAACACATGCACACTTATTATTACACATGCATGTATAACCTTAAACTTGAAGGAAACTAAGCAAAGTGTACATGCGTCTTTGTTCAATTTGCTTTTGCTTAGAAATGAGTTTTAAGAAGAATGCTTTTTGTGTTTCTATTTTATCGTATGTATGTAAATGTTTAATATTAATTTCTAGAAAGCGGCCGATTGAGTTGACCGCTGGATACACTTTTCTTTATTGATTTATTGATTTATATATATATATTTATTTATTTATTTATTTATTTATTTATTTATGTATTTATTTATTTATTTATTTATTTATTTATTTATTTATTTATTTATTTATTTATTTATTTATTTATTTATTTATTTATTTATTTATTTATTTATTTATTTATTTATTTATTTATTTATTTATTTATTTATTTATTTATTTATTTATTTATTTATTTATTTATTTATTTATTTATTTATTTATTTATTTATTTATTTATTTATTTATTTATTTATTTATTTATTTATTTATTTATTTATTTATTTATTTATTTTCGATGTCCCATACACAAGACTCTAAGTCTCATATTACAGAATTGAATCAATCAATTGATCCAATAATGCACGATAATACTTTCCTGTGATTGTGGATCCTTTTTCAAGATAATCGATGAGCAATATTCCGTGTACATCGCAAAATACAGCGGCCAAAACATTGCAAGCCAATTTCACTGTCTTCGCCTTCTTCGGAGCACTTCCACCAGCTTCCTTCCACCCATTCTTTCGATTGATTTCTGGTTTCAGGTGTGTAGTGGTGGACCCACGGTTTCATCAACAGTTATTATTCGACGCCAAAAAACAACAGGATTACGCTTTATCATGTCCAAACACCGCTGTGAAGTGGCCTGTCGAACTTGTTTTTGTTCGACACTGAGCAAACGCAGCACCCATCTTGCCGATAGCTTTTTCATATGCAAATGTTCATGCAAAATGTTCAATACGCGTTCATATGATATGTTCACCATTTCAACAATCTCACGTAACTTGACTCGGCGATCATTCATAACGATATCGAGGATTTTCTTGATATTTTCTTCAGTAACCACCTCTTTTGGCCTTCCTGTTGATGGTATTGTTGCAGTGCTTGTTCGGCCGCGTTTAAATTCCGCAATCCAATATATTACCATGTAGTCTGACGAAGCAGACTCACCGTAATGCTTATCGAGCTTTTCTTTTGTCTCGTTCGCCGTTTTCCCTTTCAAATAATAGTGTTTAATCACTGCACGAAATTCACTTTTTTCCATTTTTCAAGAAACACAAAAGTTGCTCACTTCAAACGACTACAACGAATAAACTAATCGATGAATTTGGGGAAATTTTAACAGCTGACGTTTGACAGATCGCAATTTCTAAAAAAAGTTTTTGTGTTTGTGCTGCGATCTAGGTAGCTTCAATATCAATCCGCCCTCGTACAAAATTACGTTATTTTAAGTGTTTTACTTTCACTTTATCTCTAAATTAATTTTTAAATGCATAAAATACGTTTACTTATTAAAAAAAAGTATTAAATATTAAAAAAAATAGACAGATACATAACGCGCATTTACTCATACAACGTCATAACTCCAAAAAATCGTTTTTCAGAAAACGCGCTTAAAGTTTTTAAAAAACTATTCTCCTCTCAAGAGCTCAGTAAACAAGATATTTGTATGATTTTTTTACAGAAGAGGAAGAACGATACGGCGAATAATTATACATTCTTACCAGGACTGCCAGTAATATTTTCAGAAAAATCGTAAAATTTTGTAAATAAAATCATAAATATTTAAAAAAAAGTCGTCAAAATATCGCGCTCAAAAATCATCTGTTTTATACAACAAAATTTAAAAATTAAACAATTCAGCAGATTTATTAAAATCTACAAAAACTTTAAAAATTGTATTTAATTCAAAGCAAGATTTAAAGAGATTTTGGGTCGAAACTGGTTATATACTTTCCAAAATTAATTTTTTATATGATATATTTTATAATTTAAATAGAAATTTATGAAATATACTATTATACAGTTTTTCATAAACTTTGAAATCATGTGTAGAGTCGAATAAATTTATTGATTTATTCAATTTTATACGCATACAAATAAAGTACGAAAGAAGGACATATGATATTGATTTAAATTGGATAATTACAAAATAAAAATACTATACATACATATTATAGTTATGTTTTTTATAATATTTTTTGTAATGCTAACTTTGTAACATTCAGAGGAAATGTTTTTTTTTTAATTATCTTTTGAAAAAAGAATTCCCTCAGGGTTCCTGTTTTCAATGAATTTCTTATCTTGGTTTTATTAAGATTAATTTTGATAAATATTCTTTCAACATTAGCTGAAGAGTTTGGCAAAGTCATTAAGTTATTTACAAATTCACATAAATTTTTTAAAACTGGTTTATTGTTTGAAAGATTAATTGACTTTAATCTTTTCCAAAATATATACACATTTAATGTCTCCAAAATCGAAAAATCTTAGTTCTCTTATTTCATGCTGAATATCTTGATATTTTTCTTTAGAGACTAGGAAAACTTTTAATAAAGGAAGAATTTTGGAGTTTTTTTTTCAAAATCACAGATGGTGTAAATAAATTTAAATTTTTATAATTTTGTCATCGAAATCAAATCTTTTTTTTTTATTTGGTAACACAATTCAACGTCAACTGAAATACAATTATCAATAAATTGATTGAAAGTTTCATTACATACACACCAATATAAACTTCTTCGTATTTTTTTAATTTTACGATTATGGAAATCAATTTGATTTCGAGGCGTATTTTTTATACAATCATCTCTACTAAAAAATGTATTAAAACATTTTAGAAAAAAGTTTTGTTATTTCATAGTGCATGTTGTGAATTTGAATTCCTTCAATTTTGTTTAGATTATTCATCAAATTATGCACATATCCTAAAAAACAAAAGTAAAGATCGTTAATGTCATTCAAATTTTTAAATATTTCTTTATATTTTATCATCGATATTGGCCGCAAATCAAAAATATATTTTCAGAGTTTGCATTTTGTCAGACGTAGAAGTTATGTTGAGCAAAAAGTAGCGAAGTCAAAAGATCGTAAAAGTATAAAGGATACTAAACAAAAATCGTCAAACGCCAAATTGTGAAATTTGCTATAAAAAAATCATAAAAATGACGTAAAATCGGGTGCCCTGATTCTTAACTCAAAAATTACGTTTTTTGCGTTAACACGAACGATATGTAAAAACATTCCAATATTTACTTCCCATCTATTTTGCTGTCCATGGGTGTATGTATGGGAATGTATTTTTTTTTGTTGTAAAATATGTAAAAAAAGAAGACATTGAATTCAAATAAATTTTTACTATTTTTTGTTAATGTCATTCATCATTTTTCATATTTTTAATTATTTTCAATAAGCTAAAACTTTTTTTACATCTTTCTCCCAACGTTTTGTAAATTTTTGGTTGACATCTTCAGCGTTTTTTTTTATAATTATCCAGGCGAATTCATAACAGGTGAACTTAATACTACAACTACAACACTACCACAAGCATTTTGTTTTCGTAAAATCAAAGTACATTGTCAAAAATATTTTACTGAGGCGAAAAAATAAAATATTGAAATTTATTATTATTTCAAAAATTTTGTTTTTAAGGATTACTTGGGAATGTTTTAAAGATACGCTGATCAATTATTGGCTCCTGCCATCCAACGTCGTTGTCCATCGGTGATTGCCTCACAACCCACCCAAAAAATTTCCACGGAAATTCCATTGAGGAACAAAGTGTTAATGCTTTAATGGCCTGTGTTGTGGATGCTGAATCGGAAATTAGTTTTATTTTGCGCTGTAATTTAATTTAAGAAATATCATATGATTGAAACCTATTGTTAAGAAATCTTATCACTACACATGGCCAAAGCACGTTGCTTCTTCAGAATTTGGTTCATCAACTGCAGCTGCTACGGCTGTGATATGAATTTAGCTTTATATGTTTTAATCTTTTTATCTTTTTATTTAAATTTTCTTTTCACAATTAAATTTTTTTATTTTTAATAAATTTTCAACTTGAATGTAAACAAAAAAAAAAATTTTGACATACAACTTAAGTTCGCCTAGAATAAAACTAAAGAAAAAGTTATCAGCTGCGCTATCAAGTCCACCTGTTATGAATTCGCCGTGGTAATTATTTAGTAATTTATCACAATAAATGATATTTAAATAATTATACAGCTTACAAAAAAACATTTAACATAAAATTAAATTAAACACACAACTTAAAATAATATCATAGTGGTTTCCTTTTTCTTTGGTTTTCTTTTTTCTACGAAATCTGGTCACCTCAGCCTAAATCTACTACAAAATAATTTATTCTCTAATGATTATTTTACAAAAAGTTTAGCGCATGATCTTCATTTGTGCGTGCTACCAACATTTTCACCAACTCACTATCAATCCAATGTGTACACACTTTCAAGGTTTCTTAGCTGCTCCATTATTTGAAACACAAACAGAACACGTCAGCAAGCACACAATGCTAAAATAGAATTAACAACAACAACAACAACAGTAGCAGCAGCAGCAACAACAACAAAAGCAACAGCAACTAAAAATCGAGGAAAAAACAATATTCGCATACAGAAAATATACAAAAAGCAATAACGTCAAGAAGAACAACAAGACAAAAATACTAAAAATAAATTTTAAAAAATATATGTATATATATAAAAACCTACCAGGTGAGGTATGACTAACGAAAATTATACAATTTGTGTAGGTTCACACTCTCCAGTAGAGTCTCCAATACATAGTACACACACAAACCCACACACACACACACCTTTGCAGTTAATTTGCTGTAAAGTTCTCTGTGTGTGCGTGTGTATATTTAAAATGGTAACTAATACGTCTGCAGTATCTAAGCAAATGTGGGCACAAGCACATAAATACAAACTTTGAAACTCATGCTCAAAAGGAAACAGGATAATTTATTTCTATTCTAATTCTAAGACGCATTTACAGGCACTTATTTATGTATCTCTATATATGTATGTGCGTGTATATTATATGACGTATGCATACATACATACATATAAGCCCAGCGGTAAAATATAAAAAACCTTAAAATTTACGAACTTTTTTTTACTTTATTTTTTTAATCAACTATATTTTGATCTTGACTTCTAAAAGGTTTAACCCCTCTATCACCCCCTTTTACTGGGCTTTCATTGCAAGATCTTGCTTCAAACATTCTCAGGAAAGGATTTTCATTAAGCCTTTTAGAATCCCTTCAAAAGGAATCGATTGCGGAACGACTGCGCCGCAATGACAACGTGGAAAAAATATACATATGTACATATGTACGAGTATGTGCATTAAAATACACCGACGAAACTGCACAGCAGTCCCTTTCTCTCATTAAGAACGTTGTTTCATATCACATGAAAATTCAATTCTGTTACCATCAATTGAATTGATTTTTAATTTAATTACCAAAAAATCTTTTCCAAATTAAAAATTTTATGATGTTAATTTAAAAACACAACTCGTTTATCAGGCCGAAATGTTTAGGCTGAAGCATACGTTGAACTAAGTGATAGACAGACAGGTTGTGGTGTAAAAAGTTCTCTCTGGCTGATCAGGGAGGATAAACACGCTGCTGTTAAATGCTTGGAGCAAGCGAAATCACGGTGCGTTGTCCTTTAGACAGTAATTTAGAATTTCGTTTACACAAATGCTAACGAAAAATAAATATATTATTTACAATCATAAAATTATTTTTTCAATTTCCTTTATCTTGTCGACACAAGAGGGCGCTGAGTTCAAGCTTTTTGCGTTAAAATTATGGAATCGATTAATTCGATTAATCAGACTTTATATCGATAAACATGGTGATTAAGCAATTAATTGATTAATCCAGAGTTCAGATTAATCAAAATACCAATTGATCAAATATTTTCAATTTCGTATATTCAAATTTAATTAATTTTATTCAAAAATAATAAAACAAATATGTATGTATATTTAAATGAAAATGAAATGAGTACCCATAAATGCAAATAAAAGAAATTTGAAGAAAGTAAAAAGAAAACAAACAGAAAATAGTTAAAACAACTTTGGTATTAAAATAAAAACATAATTTATTTGAAACGCTGATTAATCAATTAATCATGAGTTTAAATAATAATGAGATTTTTGATTAATCAAGTACTAATGGATTGACTAGGCCTTGATTAATCAGAATGTTAAAGTAATTGATTAATCAGCAAATCCTGAAGCAAAATATATTTCGCAATTAAATGAGTTTTAGTGATTCATTAAAATAAATCAAAAAATTTAGCTTTTCTATGAACTGGCTGGAAGTTTTGGTAAATAATTATTTTAAAGTGATTTAAAAACTTAATTTTTTCACTAAAAGCACATAAAAATATGAAGGAATTTGGAAGGAGTGCAAAAAATATTATGTAAAAATGAAAATTTTCTTTTCATGGTTTTGAATCTTTCTTAATAATGTTCTCTACTAAAACAAAAAAATAAAAACAAATTTTTATCACAATTTTATTTAATGAATTCGTTTTATGTTCTTCATTTAATTATTTAATTTTATTAATATTCAGCATTTTACATTTGTAAAACATCTGGGGGATTCATATGGTAATCATAAAATAATATGTTTTAAAACGATAAAATGAAAAAATATGACAAGGAAGACCCAGAACTACGTAATTTCTCTTACACTTCTCTCAAATTTGTACTGTTTGGATATGACAAAACAATAAACTTAATTCAAAAAGTCTTATTATTTGATGACTTTTTGAAGCACAACAAAATTTTTTGTAAATATTGTAAAATCCCCCAATCATCAAACGTGTGAAATTATTACAATTGAAACATTTTGGTAGGAGGCGCAGCAATTTTAATTAAATGATAGATGGCAGGATTTAAAATCCTTGTTGCGATTTCAATCAAAATCAATATGGAAGTTGCTATTGTTAGACGCATCAGTTGTACTAATTATGCATGTGGAAGGCTGGCGTGTCCTTTATCCACCTTTGTCAAAACTTTCCTCATATTAATTGTAAGCCCTACTAAATGTCTGTATTAAATTTCATTTTGTCTATTCGATAAGTGAGAACAACGAGCGATTTGTGCAGCGAATAAGTGCTCCAAATTAATGCTAGAAACTTAAACGGTGTCCCTTGGAGAAGAAATTCGCACTGGGCGATAGAGAAATTCGCAAGGCAAGTGATAAATTCGCTAAAAAGGGATTTATTCTCGGAATTCAGAAATGTACTGAGGAATGGGATATTTGGAGAAAAGATATTTTTCTTACATTTGTGACAAGAGATTATATTTGTTCCATTCGTTCTATAGGAACAAGGCATTCAGCGCTCTCCTTTCGATCCTGGTTAGTTTGTTGCAAAAATTACATCCAAATGATCTCCTCACCCATATAATGTTTTAGGAGTTTTGAAATTTTTCAGCTCTTTGGAAAAACTCAACATGTTAATCGCATCGCATTAACTCTTTCGACCATGGTTTCTAGTAAATTACCTTTCCTATAAAACAAGGACATTTTTATTTTATTTGAAAAAAATTCATATTTTATTGAATTTCACAAATTTATTTGAACGATCAACGATAATGTCAATACACGATTAAAGCTTAAAAACATGTTTGGAATAGTCTAGAATAACCAGCAAGCCAAAAAGATTTAAATAATAAAGTCAGCACAAGTTCTGTCACATCTCCTTGATTTGCAATTCTACATGGTGCTATTAAATCTCATTCTGAAGCCTTTTAATATAAAAATTTTCCTTTCAACTGTGTGTCGATATCCTTTTGTATTCTCATTTACCCTTAAATGTGTATTATCAACAGCTCCTTTTGCGGTACAAAACTATATAAATGATTTATATTATCATCTTCCGAAATAAGATAGACTGTGCTTTGCAGCAGGAGTTCTCTTGTATTGCGTTTCTGTAAGAAACTTATCGATTTCAGAATTGGAAATATGCACTCGTATGCACAGAATTAGCAGAAGAGAAGTATGACTAAGATTATTTAGAGTCCTGTAGAGTAATCTTTCCTTAAAAATTATTATCAAATGCTTAAATTCCGTGTATTAATGTATATAAGTGATCCTCACCTTCTTTCTCACTGAACGTAAACATACATACTATGTATGTACAAATTTGTTTAGTTTTTTTTTAAATATTTTGAATTATTATTGATTAAATTGAATTATTTATTAATGAAAATTCTAAATTTTAATTGAAATTTGGGCATATCGAAAATGATTTTTTTGATATCTCGTAGTGGAACTTTTTTTCCTCACGACAAATTTTTGTCCTTACAAATCGGCCAACCCTACTGTTTATATTGTAAATTTTTACAATTTAAATATCAAACTTCTAATGAAAAATATGTTTTTTTAATATTTTAATAAAAGGATAAATAGTGAACTATTATTACTCATTTTGAATCCTTGCTATTAATCGTTGATCTCTTTTTAAAAAGTTTAGTATAGAATTTAAGAAATAAAAAAAAATATTATCTATAGGTATTTGTTGTTTTATTTTTTTTATGTAGAAGACTGGTGTATTGTTATATTCTTGATACAATAATATTATAATTTTTATGCAAAATTAATTCAATAAACATTTTAAATAAAAAAGAAATTCTAGACTTGGTGCGTTTTTTTTTAAATGGCGTTTTCTGCTCCATTTTGGAGCGTTTTGAATTTTAAAGCTGACAACGGTGCCAGGAATGGAAAAAATTAGTTATTTTTTTCTAAGAGCGAATTTGAATATTTAAAATAGCTTAATACATACATACATATGTATGTATATGTAAGTGTATTTTAAAAAAGTCTTAATTTATAGATATGTATATTAAACAAAAAAAATTCTAAATTTTCAAATTACAGTAGTTTTCCGATTTAACGAACCTAATTGTTGTCAGGCCTGTTCGTTAAAGCGAATCGTTCGTTATATTCATTACTAAATTAAAAATTAATAGCTAAAAATTATTAAAAAAAACTCTAATACAAAAATAATTTATTTAATAAATTGGATAAACACAGTCTGCTTATTGGAATGAATATCTTTTTTTAATGGCATCTTCTTGAAGCTCTCTCAAAAACATTAAATTTGTGCTACTAACATTGTTTTGCTGAGACCATTTAATACAAATTTCGAAGTGCTTACTGACATCTTCGTGCTTTATTTTGGGCTCTAGAATTTCAGTTCTATCAAGCTCTTCCTCATTTTCATTTTGTTCATCGTTTTGATATACATTTGTTCGTTAAACCGAGTAGAAAACAAAATTTTTATTCGTAATATAAGGTTCTTACTTAGTAAAAATAAAAAATTGGGTGTTCGTTAAATGCGATTTATTCGAACGTTCGTTAAATCGGAAAACTACTGCACTTTTCATTTTTCATACAAATTCTATTCCCAAGAAAATCGAATATTTCTTTGCCTTTCGTTTTCTCTATATGTAGGTACATATCGTCATATGAATTCATAAAAGCCTTAAGTTACATTGAAAATTTTTTAGAGGACAAGCAAAAAACTCTCTAATATGAAAATTTAAGCAACATTTTTCAACATTTTTTTAGTTTAAGCTTATTTCTTATTGACGAATTAGTACAATTTTAATAAATACAATTTTCCAGAGACATGCATTTTGATATGGTGGATTGAAATATACCAAGAAGTCGTTTTTGAATTTTTTGTAACTTACGGCTTTATTGAAATCATATGACGATATGTATATTATTTACCAAACTATGTTTTCTGTCTGTATGATATATCTCACGTAAGTAATACTATAATAAAATTTTAAATTTAAATTTTTATATGTATTATTACTTTTGTGGGGTGTTTTACGCAATTACACCGCAATATAAAAGGAAGAAAAACAAAGTTTTAAAAATGTCCTACATTTTCCTTAAAATGAGAAATCTGTTCTTTTTTCCCTTCCCCTGAACTTTTCCAATGAATTCCCTACAAAAAGGGAAAATTCCCTCCTCTTGGCATCACTGATTGTAGTACCTACTTACATATTTGATTTTGCTAATTCTGTTTACATATGTATACTAGGTACCTAGGATCTGTTTCAATAAAGAAAAACTCGTTTGAATTGAATAATAAATTCACAAGTTAAAATAATTTGAAAGAAGTACCAAAAAGCTAAAGGCCGAGGCACATAGAATCCGTCGTACGTTATATGTACGTTGATTTTTTCAACTTTTTTTCAACAACTAAGTTGAAATACAGGCTTTCTTATGAGCTTTGTCACATTCGGTAAGTCTCCGTCAACGCAAAGTACTAAAGTTGGGCAACTTTTAACGTATGTATGTATGTATGTATGTACGTTGAGTACTTTGAAAAATATTGTTTTTTTGCTTTGTTCTTATTAAGCTTTTTGTGTTGTGTGGTGACAAAATTAAATTAAATAAAAATAAAAATTGAAAAATAAAAACAGAATATCCTCGAATTCCATTGAAAATGTGTACTTTAATTAAATGAAGCTGATTTAATGTCCGTCAACAAAGTACTCATTGTGTCAATGATACCTCGGCCGATACTTTAAGTTCAGTTGAAAAAAGCAACATATACATACATACATATGTACATACATAGGTAACGTATGACGGATTCTATGTGCTTTGGCCTTAACGATACCTGATTTTTTAAATCAATATTTTATTTTATTCTAAAAATATGTACATACATATGTACTATGTATGTATGTATGTATGTACATATGAACATACCTACTTACATATGTATGTACATATCTTTGTTTGGATTCTGTTTCAATAAGAATAATTGTAATATCTAGTAGGTACTTGCAGAATTTAAATTTAGAAACATAGTAATAAGTACATACATATGTACATACATATGTATGTATGTATATCAGTCAAACTCAATGTGGATTTTTTTTATATTTTTCTGTGAAACAGAATGACAAATACATACATACATATGTAAATGTTTTAAAACCTTTGGCGGTCTTAAAATAAAATTTTTTAACTAAATATTCTCCATACGATTCTTATTTGTTGCTATGTATGTATGTATGTATCTTGATGCATCTAGTAGATACCAAAATATATTGTAGTACATATGTACATACATACATATGTACTTAGTTACATATGTAAATAAGTAGGTTTCCACGACTTTTTGCAGCAAAAAAATTCAATTTAAAATACCTACTCTACAACAAAGGTTTATGCAAATAAACCACAAAGAATCATAACTTTAAATACATACATACATATGAATGTATGTACATACATACATATGTATGTATGTATGTACCCATAAAACTTACCAAACTCAGGCTTACCTTTTTAAGTTTATGAACAAAATTTATCTGTTTTTGTAAATTTTAATTGTGAAAGCTGCATCAATCAAGTTATAAAATGTTAAGATTTCTACAACATTTTCCAATATTCACATTTTCTTTTGGGTTCTCTTCACGATTTGCGCTTTTTCTTAGAAAGAAAATCGTGAAATTTCTTTATTATTTTCTCTTTTAGCAAGCTTAAATAAGCGAAAAACAGAATATAGAAACAAAAACAAAATTAACCAGAAAAAAACAAACATTTTATTTTAAACTTGTTACGTGTTATATTTTATTTACTTTTGTGGTTTTTATACACTTACTAATTCACCTCCAATAACACGAGCAGAGAACGTGAACAGGCAAAATTAGAAAAAACATTATACGTCTATACGAGCGATACACATGACATATCCATACATACATACAAATAAACAAACAAAAATAGGCAATAACAGCAATAATAACGAAGACGACGACTTCTATGGCGACAACAAAGATAGTACACGAACGAAAAATAAAATCAGTTTTTTTGCCTTTTTCTTTGATTTTAAAAGGTTGTTTACAGTTGCCATTTATTGCTGTTGCTGCTGGTGTACTTTGCCTACTCTGATCGCAAAAATATGCTGTTGTTAAAACAACAATACTGCGAACCAAAAGAAAATATAAAAAAAAATTGATATTAAGTCAACGAAGATGCCAACGAGGAACAAGCGAACGAAAGAAATCTTAACGAGGAATATCACTACTGAAAACCAGCGGACAACAACTACAACAGCAGCAGCAACAACTACAAAAAGTCTAATCGTACTTGACGAGTCATTTGCTTTTCATGGTTGTTTTTCTGTTGTTTGACTGAATGATTAAAATTTATTTTTGCAAATGTTGCTTTTGTTGTTCTCGTTGTTGGGTAAGTGCTCGTTTTTTCTTTTTTTGAGCCGAGCAGTATTTAGCACACAGCCGATGTTATAGAAAAACATTATTAGGCACCACTTCGTTTGGCTTCATTGTTTAATTATTTTATGGGGTCTCTGTTATATATATGTATTTCAGTTTTATTTTTTTATTATTATTATTCGTATAAAAATGTTGTTGCTGTTATTTGTACGAGTATTTTGGCTCACCTCACAATTGCAGTGTTGTTGTGAGTACCATAAAAAAAAATAAATAAGAAAATATAAAACAAGCAAAAGCAACTAAAAACAAATTTTAAGGGGGCAGTGCGCTGTAAAGGCAGTTAGTTAGCGTTGAGTAAAACAGCTTACATACTACATACATACATATGTACATACATACATATTTTGTTCATCCAGCACAACAGAACAATTCTTTTTTACTTTATGTCTTTTTATAAAATGTGTGGGTTTTTTTCTTTATTTAGTAGGTATATATGTATGTATGTATTTACAATTTAACAAAAAACAAATATTGATATAATACATACATACATACATACACACTTAGACATTTTTTCATATTTTTTGAAACAATTTAGTGTTGAGTTTTTTTTTGGAAATTTTCCATGGTATTATCTAGTAAATTATGTAACATAGTACCTACTATTGATGCTTTAGTAGTCGATCATTTTAAATTTCCTAAAAGCTGATGAGACATTTCTTAAGCAACATAAGTACATACTTATGTATGTATGTACAGACTTACATGCATATGTACATATGTATGTATGTATTAATGTAGTATGTACATACATACATACATATACATATATGTTTGTACATACATACATACATACTTACATACATACATATGTATGTATGTATGTATACACGAAAATTTTTAATTAATAAAATTAGGGAGCACTTTGCAGGACTTTGTTTCTTGTTGGGATACATTTTTTTCACAATAGGCCTTACCTACAATGTCGTTTATTAATACCTAGTTGGTTTTTATCTTTAAGGTCTTCGCAGCGGTTCTACTTACATACATACATACATATGTACGTAAAAACCATATCAGATTACGTTCGCAAAAATCTTGTGTAGAACATGTTAACAGTCTCCGAATTCTGTAGAGTCGAGATCACCATTATACTCGTATTTGGTCGGTCCATCTGGAACGCTCTAATAGGTGCAAGCGTTTTATGCTTTAAGAACTAATATTTTATTCTTGCTTTTACATATGTACATACATATAGTATACCTACATATGTATGTATGTACATACATAGATATGTACGTATGTGTGTACATACATATGTAATTAAGTTTTCATCTAAAACCTCCCAAATCAAGCTCTTAATTCCGTATTTTCGAAACTAATGGCGTTTTCTTTTCTAGAAAAAAATGCAACATTTGTTGCACTTTTTATTGAAAATTTGCAATAGGTATAACTTTTTTAAATAGTGAGTTTATTAGAAATTATTTGATCATCACTTACGATGCAAAATATTTATCTTAGGAAAACTTTCAATAGCAATTTTTTGGATAAAAAGCAAAAGAAATGTTAAATTTTTTAGAAAAAAAACGACCTTAGGGCCAGACATTTTATTCAAATAGTAATACCTACAATCGTAACATAAAGTGTGCGATGTTTTCTACGAAGGATGTGCAAGTGAAAGCTTTGTTCAAGTTCGTTAATTAAATTGTTAATGAAATTGTTAAATACTAGTTGTAATCTAAAGTGATTATTTTGGCTAAAGTTCGTAATATTTTCTGTAGAAAGAATTGGAAAAAATTAACATTAATTAATTTTAACTTACACGGCAGAATAGAAATTGTTTTTGTTTTTAATGAAAAAATAATCTATAAAAGAACAAAATATACCTACATACATATGTAATTTCATTTCATTAAAAATTAAGTCAAGATAAGCTTACTTTTGGATTTCAACTTAAAATGTTTTCCTACATACAAAATATCGTTTATCAAAAATTGTTTTTTTAGATTTAATGATTTTTTTATGACAAAAAAAAATTATTTAACTTCATAAAAACGTTAATTAAGATAACGAAATTGGACCTATGTAATTGTAGATTTTTTAATTTTTTTATAAGTGTGTATGTATGTATGTATACTTTACAATTTTCTAAAGGAGTACGACAAGATTGTGAACTACGCAATAAGGATTTTAAATCCTGCCATGTATCATTTTACATAAAATTGCTTTGGCTCCTACCAAAATGTTTCAATTGTAATAATTTCACACGTTTGATGATTTTACAATATTTACAAAAAATGTTGTTGTGCTTCAAACAAAAATGTCAGCAAATAATAAGACTTTTTGAACTAAGTTTATTGTTTTGTCATATACAAACAATACAAATTTGAGAGAACTGTGAGATAAATTACGTCGTTCTTGTTCCTTCGCGTCATATTTTTCGTTTTATTGTTTTAAAACATATAATTTTATGACTGCCATATGAATCCCCTGATGTTTTCCAAATGTAAATTTCTGAATATTTATAAAATTGAATAATTAAATGAAGAAAATAAAACGAATGCTACAAATTTGATAAGATTTTGTTTTTTCTTTTTTGTTTTAGTAGAGAACATTATTAAGAAAGATTCAAAACCGTGAAAAGAAATTTGTAATTTTTACATAATATATTTTACACTCCTTCCAAATTCCATCATATTTTTTGTGCTTTTAGTGAAAAAATTAAGTTTTTAAATCGCTTTAAAATAAAAAAGCAAAATTTTTAGATTTATTTTAATGAATCACTTAAAACTCATTTAATTGCGAAATATATTTTGCTTCAGGATTTGCTGATTAATCAATTACTTTAACATTCTGATTAATCAAGGCCTGGTCAATCCATTAGTACTTGATTAATCAAAAATCTCATTATTATTTAAACTCATGATTAATTGATTAATCAGCGTTTCAAATAAATTATGTTTTTATTTTAATACTTTGTGTTTTAACTATTTTCTGTTTGTTTTTTTGTGACTTTTCTTTAGATTTCTTTTATTTGTATTTATGGGTACTCATTTCATTTTCATTTAAATATACATACATATTTGTTTTATTATTTTTGAATAAAATTAATTAAATTTGAATATACGAAATTGAAAATATTTGATCAATTGGTATTTTGATTAATCTGAACTCTGGATTAATCAATTAGTTGCTTAATCACCATGTTGATCGATATAAAGTCTGATTAATCGAATTAATCGATTCCATAACCTTGACGAAAAAAGCTTGAACTCAGCGTCATTTTGTGTCGACAAGATAAAGGAAATTGAAAATAATCATTTTATGATTGTAAATAATAAATTTATTTATATATTTCGTTACCATTTTTGTGAACGAAATTCTAAATTCCTGTCTAAAGGACAACGCACCGTGATTTTACTTACTGCAAGCATTTAATAGCAGCATGTTTAGCCTCCCTGATCAGCCAGTGAGAACTTTTTACACCACAGCCTGTCTGTCTATCAGTTGGTTCAACGTATGCTTCAGCCTAAACAATGAGGCCTTTTAAACATCATCAAATTTTTAATTTGGAAAATATTATTAATTTTTTTATTTCAATTGCTTAATCCTTATTCTGTTTGATAAATATTTTTGATTAATCGATTGATCATCGCACTTCTTAATTTTGTGTAAATTGCTCGAACTCAGCGCTCCCTTGTGTTGGAAAGCGAATGTAGATTGTAAAAAATTATTTTAGCATTGAAGTAAATGACACAACGCAGTCTACAGTTTATCGATATTTATTTTCAAATATTTTACTTTCGAAACTGTAAGTTTCTCTTTTCTGAATGTCTGTTTAGATTCATTTTAATTTTTCAAGAGGAAAGATCTGTATAAACCTCAATCGCTTCGATCAAGCTGAATTTGAGTGATGGCCTGGTTACGTTGATTTCAAGGACATGCGTCCTTCGCAGGTTATGAGCATACGCCTACGACTTCCGAATATCACTCATGAAAGAGGTCTAATGAGGTAAAATCGCGTGATCCTGGTGGCTAATTAGTGTCACTTAAATGAAAGTTAAAATCATAGCGCCAGGTTATTCATGCAGAAAATCCATTGTGGCGTTTGCTGTTTGGCATGTACTGTAGTCCTTCTGGCACCACATGCTGCCCACATTCACCGCGAGTGCGCCAGTGGTTGCTTTAGCGGATGTTCATTTTCATAATAAAGTTTTATCATTTCGATTTGCTGCTCAATCGTGTAGCTTTCCATAGTGATTTGGCATCAGTGAATGATTCGACAGACTCAGCCAAAACTGCATGACCACCCACCCGCCCGGTATTAGAAAACCTTATATATATTTTCAAAAAATGTTACAACTGAAGTTTAGAAAAATCGCTAAATTAATCTTTATTCGTCGACATGTTTGAGCAGAGAAGTCTCCGTATAAAATCACTGTAAAAATGCACACTGACTTGTTTCTCTATTTTTTTATTGTTACGATGCGTATGAGTACTTTATGAAACTATTTGTTTTGGGTGGTGCAGAAAGAAAAGATTTGAATTATCACTCAAATTTAAATTCGAACAACTTATTAGACTGGAAACAACCAAACTAAAATATTTTAACTGCAAAATCTAAAAAGGACTCACGCACAATAAGTAAAAAAACAAACAAATAGAATATTAAAAAAAACACAATTTGAAAAATGTAACGAAATCTGAGAAACAGCTTCAATGAAAAACTGTCAACAAATGAAGTAATTCTTGGAAAAGAAAACATGGTGAAAAGTATGGCAAATAGCTTGAAGTATGCATGTATGTCCTTGCAAATAAAAAAGATGATAAATCTAATTTATGTCGAGCTATAGGTCAACTTTTTATAAAAAACGTTTACAAAATTTTATTAGTTAACCGATATTTCGCGTCTTCCTTGTGTGGCTTCTTCAGGGAAATGTAAAACTTGTGTAAATAAAAAATTTTTTTTACAATAATCGAAAAACAAAATATACAAAAAATTGCTTTTTGATTATTGTACAAAAAATTTTTATCTACACAATTTTTATATTTCCCTGAAGAAGCCACACAAGGAAGTGGCGAAATACCGATTAACTAGTAAAATTTTGTAAACGTTTTTTTATAAAAAAAACAAAAGGTCGAAAAAATATATAAGAATAAAAAAAAATTATTTTAAATTAGTATTTGTAACAAATCGAGAGAAGGACAGAAGTCCAGAAGTTCAAATGTGCAGACTGACATCGAATCCAAAAATTTTAAAATGTTACTAATCTCGAAATAGTGTATATCCTTTTAAATAACAAAATAATCTTGAAAATACCTTAAAAAAAAAGAAAAATCGACTCTCAAACAGATGGCAAAGACCTGGAAGTGTGGCCTTGCAAATGAATAAAAAAAGGATTAATTAATATTCATACGTAATTAGTTGAACTGTTTTAGGTTTAAGTTGAACGGTATTAAGTGTGTTCGAGTACCCAAAAGTTTTTACAAATTTTTACTGAATTTTACTGCATTTTACGAATTGCGTTCGCTTACTCAAGTTACATTAAATGAGAACACAAATTGAGAGCGTAAAGTGACAGTTCTTGGCTGAGAATTTACTAATTTTTACTGCAGAAATTTCTTGAAGTAAAATTTAGCACAACCAAAAAAAAAACATATGATTCAAAAGGTAAACAAACAAAAGTAAGAAATTAAAAAGTATACAATTTGTGAAAAAATTATTAAAAAAAAGAAAAACTTAGACAAAATAATAAAAATTAAATTAAATAAATTATTTTTAAACTATTCGTTCGTTAAACATGTAAATATGCCTTTTAAAAGGAAATACATGTTGTAGAAACCATTTACAGCCATTTTCGTTGTTGTTTTGTTATTTCGTTGGAGCTGTGAAAATGCTAAGTATGTGGTTACTTAGTACTGCATTCGCTTTTAAGGTATTTAATAGCAAAATCAAATAATCACATACTTTTGAATAAATTTAATAAGACACAAATCAGGGAAATCAAATAAAATAAAAATAAACAATAATAATAAAATAATTTGTTTATATTTTCTTAAAATATTCGTGTTATAATTAAAATATTGCATCGAGTACCAACAAGAAAAAGAGTTGAGCAGTCCAAAGTGTAAATATATTTCAGCACTGCATTGATTTCCAAGCAGCTGTTTGCGTAATCTTACGAATTTTAAAAATTTTTCCGTTCGAGTACTTTTTTGTGCTACAGCTTTTTTTTTTTGAGAGTAAAATCTTCAATTTACTCAGTAATTACTCATTTACTGCATTTTACTGTAAAAGTACTCGAACACACCTATTGTTTGGCTAAACTTCAAATCTGACTACCAATTTCTTTTTAAATTAAGAAATTTTTCATAAATTCAAATTATTTTTACTAAGAATGTAGTATTGGAAATCTTTTAATCATCACACTAGCAGAACGAATCAGTACTGATTGTGAGGTCGCTGCACTCATCGCTGCATCATCTCTGTTCGATTTCACTACTTTTGTCAGTGTGGATTATTTTCTTAATAAAAATAATTTGAAGTCATCAAAAAAATTCTTAAACTAAAAATAAAATGTTAAAGTCTGATTTAAAATTGAGCCGAACAAAATCATGCATTATAGAAAAAAGGTTTTTTAAAATCTGTTTGTAATAAAAATAATCAAGTAAAGAGAAATGTTCAGATGTGTAGACTGTAAAATTGAGATATGTCTTAAGGAATTGATCGGCTGAAGGTCCTTTCTTTAACTCATTAATTATTAAAGGGTCTACAACACAAAACACATTCAAAATTAAGATAAAGATAGAACCAATCTGAAACAATATCCTTTTAGATAATAAAAGAAGCTCCCAAATCTATTTACAATTAAAAAACAAAACAATGAGATAAGCAAACGGACATCGCATGGGGGGAAGACAAAACTTGAAAGCTTTATATAAACAGACTTCAATCTTGCCATCGGTCTTTGAGACGCTTGAGGCGATACGATTATCATAAAGCACCAAAAAAATTACTGTTTCTAGAATTATGTTATATCCTTCCAATACCTTCAACAACTCAATGTGGTTCCATATATCCTTTTAGCTGAAATAGCTATAAAACCATTAAACACTTATGCTCTTGTTTTGTAATCGATTTCATTTCAATCGATAAAAGGACATACCTCTCTCTTTTACATACATACAAATTTCGTTAATTTCAATTATCATCAGAATGCAGCAAAAGTGATTGTTGTTGTAAATCCTTGTAGCTAATTGCATTGCAATGCCATTAAATTTTATTATAGAAAAATAAAACTTGGATAATGTCTACTTCTAAAATCTAAGCAAATGGCTACCTTCCATAATTATCCTTAATTTTTAAAATTAAATCGTTATCACAATCATGATCCGAATGCTGTCAAAACTCACAACTATTTGTAACATTTGTGATGTTAAGTTTTTTTGCCAAACTTCATGTCAATGCACTCAAGGAACCATCAAACTCCCATATATCCTTTATTTTTAAAATTAAATTTTAGCTACAATTGTGTTCAGAATGCAACCAACATTCGTAACTCTTTTCCAGAATTATGTAGCAAAGCGATGTGGCGTACTTTATTTCAATCTCTTCAAGGATTTGTTTTAAACCTGTATATATCATTTTTTTTTAATTTTAAACATTAAATTTTAGCTACAAATATGATCAGAATGTTATTAAAATTCGTAAACATTGCCTACATAAGGCTGTAAAGTTTTTTTGAAAAATTTAATTTCAGCCATTAAAAGGACTTGACTACTTGCCATATATCCTTAGTTTTCAACATTAATTTTTAGCTACATAATAATTAATAACAATAATTAATAACTATTTCCAGACCTATGCATGTTGCAAAGCAAAACAAGTTGTGTTTCCATATATCCTTTTTGTGAAAATCCTTGTTAGGCCATTTAATTGTTTCACTGGTAGAACAACTTTGCTAATTCTCAATTATAAAGTCAAGAAATTTGAACATTTGAAGAAAATCGGCCCAAGGATATGCCTGCGTAAATTGTAGTGTAACTACAATTATGACCAGAATGCAGCAAAAGTTGATAACTAGTTCTAAAATCATCCTGTTAAGCTCTGTGGTAAATTTTATTGCAATCGGTGCAAGGGTGTGCCCACCTCCCATATATCCTTAATTATAAAAATTAAATTTCAGCTACAATTATGATCAGAAAGCACCAGAAGCTAACAACTATATCTAGAATTACTATCTAATGATATGCTGAAAATTTTATCTTAATCTCTGCAAGGACTCGTAGTGGTCTCATATATCCTTTTTCGCTAAAGTTGCTATACCGACTTTAAATGTATATACATATTATCATAGATGGATAAAATACAGTAGAGTAGTGCCTGTTACGAAAATTAAGCAAATGTTTATGATTGAGATAAAATAGTAAAAGGACATGCGTATCTTCTATATATTTCCAACTTTAAAGCATTAATTTTGGCTATAAATATGATCAGAATGCAGAAAAATTAATAACAATTTATTTTGGAATTATTTCCTTTCAATTCCTCCAAGGATTATTGTGGCCCCATACATCTCTTTTGCCAAAGTTGCTATTAACTTTTAAATATTATACAGGATAGACAAAACTTGGTAGATTATTTAATGCCTGATGCCAAAATTATGAAAAGAATTTCGTTTGAGATAAATCACTGCATGTCCTTGCCTCCCATATATCATTAAATTAAGAAATTAAATTTTAGCTACAATTATGGACTTAACACGTTTCAGAATAACATTTTATTAAACGTCAGCTAATGTTCGTCTTAAAGCTTTTCTTTATCATATCTCAACAGAAGATAAAATAATACGAAATCCATAATTAATGCATCATGAAATCAATCATAAAAACTTAATTTGAGTGAGTAAAATTTAAGTTTCAATATAAAAGAAAAAATAAGTATAAAGAAAATAACTTAAACAAATGCATGCATGCATATTATTAATGAAATTGGTAGATAGATGAAAGTTGCTAAGCTAGTTTCCAAAAAAAATTTTAATTTCGTAAATTTAAAAGATTAATTTTTAGCTAATTTTGATCAGAATGCACCAAAAATTGGTAACTGTTTGTAGAATTATGTTGTAAAGCTTTGTGACGAATTTCACTGCGATTCCCGCAAGGAATCGAAATGGTTCCATATATCCTTTTTATTAAAGTTCTTACAAAACCGCTAAATATCTTCACAGATATAAAAAACTTGTTAAACAAGTGCGTCAAACTTAAGAAATCTTTACTTGTTTAAGATAAGATAAGTAAGTTTAAAATTTAATTTTTAGCTAAAGTTTGTATCAGAATACACCAAAAATTGGTAACTACTTGTAGAGTTATACCGCAAAGGTTTGTAGCGAATTTCATTCATATATCTCTAAGGACTATTTGTGATTCCATATATCCTTTTTCTAAGTTTTCACAAAAAAGTTAAACATTATTACAAACAGATATAACTTATTGTGAGAGTACCTCATACCATAAAGTTTGAGATAAGCCATAGCAACGACATATGTATGTACGTACCTCCCATACATCCTTAAGTTTTAATATTAATTTTTAGCTAAAGTTTTTATCAGAATGCACCAAAAATTGGTAACTATTTGAAGAATTGTACTGTAAAGCTTTGTAGCGCATTTCATTTCGATACTTCTCAGGACTGTTTGGCTTCCAATATATCCTTTTTTAGGTTTTTTAAAAACAATTTCAATATTACCACATACAGATAAAACTTGTTGGGAGAGTACCTCATACCATAAAGTTTAAGATAAGCCAGAGCAACGACATACATATATATGTATTTAGTAACTCCTACACATCCTTAAGTTTGAATTTTAATATTTATCTTCAATTTTTATCAGAATACACCAAAAATTGGTAACTACTTGTAGAATTATACCGCAAAGGTTTGTAGCGACTTTCATTGGCATATCTCTAAGGACTATTTGTGATTCCATATATCCTTTTTCTAAGTTTTGACAAAAAAAATAAATATTATCACAAAAATTAAGCGAGTTCCTCATACCATAAAGTTTGAGATAAGCCAGTGCAAGAACATGCCTATCTCTCACACATCCTTAAGTTTCAAAATTCAGTTTTAGCTACATTTTTGATCAGAATACATCAAAATTTTATAATTAGTTATAGAATTGTACTGTAAAGTTTTGCAGCGAATTTCATTACCACACGTGCAATGAGTCTTTGTGTCCCCATATATCCTTTTTTTAAGTTCTTACAAAAATGTTAAATACTATCGAAAATAGATAAAAGTTATTAAACGAGTGTGTCATACCAAAAGTTGAGAAAATTTTAATGTTTGAGATAAACTAGTGCAAGGACATTTGTACCTCCCGTTTTAATATTAGTTTTTGGTAACAATATTGATCAGAGTCTTTGTGGTCCCATGTATATTTTTTTGTTAAAATTCTTAATATCACAAATAGATAAGCGGTATTAGAAGAGTTTCTCATACCAAAACTCACAACAAACATTTTTAAGTTTGAGATAAATCAGTGCAAAGATATGAATGCCTCCCATACATATCTAATCCTAAAAATTTAATTTCAGCTACAATACTTCCAAGTTGGTAACAGTTTCTACAACTATTTTTTACAGCTTTGTGCCGAATTTTATTGCAATTTCTGCAGTAATTCGAGTTGTTGTCATATTTATATTTCTTAAATTTAGTATAAAACCGCTAAGGATCATCTTAGCTCATTGTTTAGAGAAAATCATGGAAATTGTTGTGCTCAAATGAATGAAAATCGTATTGATAAAACTTTAATTTCGCTTAAAATTTTTTAAGTTGGTTTGTAGCGGAATAATAAGAAGACACAAAGGCATGGATGTGCAAACGCTACGCTTGAATAAAAATATCGACCCCATGGCGACAAATTTAATTTTTCAGGAGAAGGTTTTTAATTATTGTTTTTTAAATGTGTTATAGATGTACACAAATTTTGACATACATTAAACTATCGGTGGGTCTTTAAACATTATTTGGCACTAAACATTCAATATAAATATATTTTTTTTGTTTCTTAAAAAATTACCAACATTTCAATACATATTTTTGCAAATATTCTAAAATAGCACGCATAGAATGTCTGTAGTAAATAAACAGCCATATTGAATTAGATACTAAAGCAGCTTTTTAAACGTTGTAACATTAGCAGGATATAATTCTCAATCAAAGTTCTCAAAAATACAAAGTAATAACTTTTGTTCACGTAAATTATTTCCCACGAACAAATAATGTTGAGAAATGTGCAGAAAATACTCGTAATGTTCAAAAAAAAACTAGAATACAAAATTGGAGTTTGCAATTTTACAAAAAGGAAAGAAATTTCAAGAAAAATTTATATTTGCATTAAAGTTGGACTGGTTGCCGCTGCAGACTAGCAGTTAGTGTGCTCTAGAATATTAATCTGGGGGTCGCAGGATCGTTTTCTGCCCAGAGCCTACTTGTTTCTTTACACATGCCAAAAGGCTTCCAGCCTTAAAAATAAATAAAGAAATATTTATTTGAGGATGGATGTCCATAGCAAAATGTATCAACGAAAATGTTATTATGAATTTCAGTGATTTCATCTATAATTTGAGAGTTGCAATAAAAATCCACGAGGTTCATGTCTTTAATTAGTTGATCTACTTTTGATCCCATCCTTCTTTGAAATATGTACATTTTGATTTCTTCTGCTATTTAAAAAAAATAGGCGAGCTAAGGAGGAGAGCCGTAGACTAGATTGGATATTGTAGTAGACTATTGCTCTGTGTGCGGCAAGTTCGACTCGGGGCTGGATATTTCTGCAGACAATCCAGAAAGGATTCGCAGGCTGTGTTTGTCTTTAAAAAAAATATTATCACCGAGAAATATAAATTAAGAAACAAAGAAAAATATGGGTTTCGGTTGACCTTGCAACTTTGGTCATCCCCAAAACATTCCGCTAAGCGAACCTGAAAGCGGTCGAAAATTTATACATTTTTACATACTTTAGTTTTTGGAGTAATTGAAACACGGTTTCTTCGAGGACGATATCTCTGGAACCACTGTACCGATTTTGATGAAAGCAATTAAAGCTTTTGACGTGGTTTTTTAAGTCCATAATAATCAGTAAACATAAAAAATTTATTTAACTAAGCATTTATAAGTTATATATTAAAATAAAACGCTTTTTTCGTCAACTATAACTCTCGAACAGGCCAACCGAAATTTGCCATTTGTTTATTTATGTTCAACTTTTTTCCCTAGAATTCTCAAAATCTAACGAATTAAAACGGATCACTGCCTCACGACATCTACACAAGTGACCTCAATGGGTTTAGAATGCGCCGAATTTCCGATCGGTTAAATCACACGCACATAAGAGCATCATCGCGAAATTAGTCAGAATCGACTTCCAGGACCTCAAAACGTCGAAGTCTGCTAAAAATTCAATATTCGGTGAAATCAATTGGGGTGAAATCAGTAACTTTCTATAGCGGGAAGTTGAAAAAAAACTTTATCGGCTAAACATGAAATCTTTAAGCTCTCTAATTCCATTCATCTCACAGTCAGTCAAAATGAACTGATTCCGAAATAAATATATTTTTAAGCCGTATATTGCTTAGGACATCCAACAGACAAGGTGGTATGCTCCAGGCACTCGAAATGAAAAATTTGGTAGCGATCCTCCAAGATAAACTTTGATCAATGGAGTAAGGTCTTTGTAGTGTTCCCGACGTTGTCTTTATGTTAAACTGAATTCACCTTATCCGCTGTCTTAACTCACAAATACAAAATTACATGCATATACTCAGGGCTGGGCAGTATTTGAAATACATACATGCATTTGAAATACGTATTTAAAATACACATACGTATTTTGAATTTTGTATTTTAAAATACAAATACGTATTTTGAATTTTGTATTTTAAATACATACAGAAAATGGCAGTATTTTGTATTTTAAAAACATAGATAGGGATGATGGCGAAACTAGGACATCAAATTTGGAGTTGGAATTTGTCAGTTTGCTCAGTGACAAGAGCAAAGACATTATCACTCTTGACAGCTATCCAAATATAAAAAGAGTATTCATAGAATTCAATACAAGTTTGTGCTCATCAGGACCTGTAGAAAGATTATTTTCTTCAGCAGGTTTTATTTATTCTCCAGCAAGAAACAGTTTGTCTGATACTACATTCAAAATATCTGATATTTAAAAAAGGAAACAATTATTTGGTTGATTAGTTTTATCTAATGTATTTTTTGGTTTGAATAAAAATTGTGTATTTTGTATTTTAAATACATGCATGACATGGAAGTATTTTGTATTTTGTATTTGAAATACGTACAATAAGTGGAAGTATTTTGTATTTCGAATACATAATCTGAAAGTATTTTGTATTTTAAATACATGACCAACAAGTGTTTTGTATTTTAAATACCGCAAACCAAGTATTTTGCCCAACTATGCATACACTTCAATATTTACTGTTAAAATAAAAATATTCCCAATACTCGTATGTGGCTAAAAATTGCATAACTTTAAAATCTAAAGTGTTACTATTATTTCTCTAGGTGGGAGGTAAACTAAATGGTGATTTTTTATCACCTTTCTATTTGGCAACACTGTTTTTGGCAGCTCAGCTGTTTTCGTGTAACATGTTATGGTTAAAAATGTCGAGTTTGGTCTATAATTTATTGAATTTTATGATCAAAATTCATGCTCAATCAAGAAAGTGCATCGTGCACTTCTTCCATTTTATGGTCAGTTTGGGCGACCTGTGGCTGCTATTCGGAATCTTGTGACTAAATTTCGCACCAAATTTGCTAAAGTTGGACCCAGCGTATGAACCATTTGAGGCGTAGCCGGCGTCAACATTTACATGAAATCATCTTTAAACATTTCTCTAAATTTTATGTGTTTTTTTTCATCAAATCCGAAAGCTCTTAAAAATCACATCAAATTTTTCAATCGAGCAGTGTTTTTTTAGAGTTATTTCAACACAAGGCGAATTCAAACCAGGTGAACTTGATAGCGAAGCTGATAATATTTTTTCAATATTCAAGGCCAAGGCAGATTCACAACAGGCAGTCTCATCCGACTTCGCCTTGAAAACAACAGAACAGATGTGTCAAAAACGTTTGACAAATTTATAAGAAGAAGAAAAATGTTTTGAATAATGTAAAAGAAAAAATGTACAAAATCAAAGTATAATAAAATTGTGCTAAATAAAATTAAAATAAAAGTGAATAGAAATTGAGCTTTAAGTGAAGTATTACATGTATTTTAATCTTGGACTTGATACGTTTTGTGCATAAGCGTTTTCAAAGGCTTCCAAATTTTCTACAAATACTTCTTTGACGACGAAGATGAACAATAAAAGTCCAGTACTAGCAATAGTAATAAAAATTGCTGAAATAGGCGAACTACTAAATTGGGAATTAAATATAATATTACTCCAATAAAACCGTGTCATGGAGAATGTGAGTGATATGTAAAAATTGTGACCAATGGTTGTAACATTACTGCTTCAACTTCTTGGAAAGTGTTATTTTTGTTTATTCTGCAAATGGTGGTTTGCAAGCGCTGAAATTTCGTCGGGTACCTTTAAGATTTAATATCTAATTTAGTTTTCCTTTTTAAGTTTTTTTAAATGGGGTCAGTTGCATTATCTCAATGTGCTTAAATAATAACGAATAATTATAGTTTATTAATTGTTTTTATTATTAAAGTAAACTTAATTCGCAAACTTAAGGGTGTTTTACATTTTATGTTTTGTATTGAATGAAATTATTTGACTTGAGTTCAAATCTGAGTTTACCCATTTCTTCTTAATATAAGAACATTTGTTGGGAAATTAATTATTATATTAAGAAAGTTATATATTGGAATAATTTATTCATCAGACTATCAGAACGGATTAGTATCAGAACCGATTAGTATAGATTTCCAGGTCGGTGCTACACCATCTCATCAGCGTTCTTTGTTCGATTTTACCACTTATTTCTGGTGTTCAAGTTGGATTTTGAGCTTTGAAGGCTTCAAGCAGAATATGAAGTGTCCATTCCACTAAATCCTTTTTAGTTTTTTTTAAGCAATGTAATCTAAAAATGTGTGTACATATTTATTTACATAAATATCTGTTTACATAAGCTTGTTTGATTTTAGTAAATATACTTACTCAGTTTTGGAATTCGATGTGGTATGGCTTGCATGCATTTTCACCACTTCTCATCGATTTATAAATGGCTCTGCATTTGGCAATAGCAGTGATTTGGTGCCTGTGCGGTTTTTTTCCACATACATATTTCGTTTCACTTCAATCTAGTTTCAAAATTTTTTGGCACACTGAAAAAGGAGCTTCTTCCTTTTATATACGGCTTACGGCATAAACAGCATGAAGGCATTTTCACTTTTTATTTTAAATTCTTTTTACCGTGCACAAAAGTTAAACAATTATTTCACAAATTAGCTTTTTTATCACTATTCTTACCTTTAAATTTTAAATTAAGACTTTAACCAGTCTTTTTATTTTCCTTAACCAATTATAATTGGAATTTTAAATGCAAACTTTAACGAGTTTTTTTTAGATTTAAGTATTTTATTTTTTTTTCAAACAAAACAAATTAGAGTAAATAAATTTTGACAACCAAATTTCGAGTGAATTAAGTCACCTGAACTCTCGAGGCCACCTGTTGTGAATTCGCCTTGTTCAAGACGAACTATAGTTGGATGTCAAAATTTATTTATTTCTTTTGTTTACATTCAAGTTGAAAATTTTTATAATAAAAATAATTTAATTGTGAAATGAATTTGTTTAATGATGGCTTTTTTATTACAAGTTGTAAAAGTGATTTTATTTTAATTAAAAACTACTTTCTTATATCAGTATAAGTTAAGGGTCCAGAAATAAAGGTTCCATAAAAAATACTAATTTTAAGAAGCTTAATAAATTGAAAAGATTGAATTCATCTGTATGTACATTTAATAAATGTGTAATGATAAGATTTATTAACAATAGATTTCAATCGAAGGATATTTCTTAAATTAAATTAAAGTGCAAAATAAAACTAATTTCCGATGCAGCATCCACAGCACAGGCCATCCATCAAAGCATTAACACTTTGTTCCTCAATGGAATTTCAATGTGTACTCACATCCGTGGAAATTTTTTGGGTGGGTGGTGAGGCAATTATGGATGGCAGGAGCCAATAATTGATCAGCGGATCTTTAAACCATTTCCACACAAAAGATTTCTTCAACAAAATAATATTTGTTAAAAACAACCCTTAAAAAAAACTTTTTGAAATAATAATAATTTTCAATATTTTATTTTTTCGGCTCAGTCAAATGTACTTTGACAATGTACTTTGATTTTACAAAAACAAAACGCTTGTGGTTTTTGTAGTATTGTAGTTGTTGTAATATTAAGTCCACCTGTTATGAGTTTGCCTTGCTTCAACATTAGAAAACATTTTGTCAATAAACTTTTTTGATCTTTTAATAAAAAAAAAAGTTAATCAATTTATAAAAATATTAAATAAGAAAAGATTAAAAATATACTTTTTTAAGAATTACATATTTCTGGCATATGTTCCCATTTCATTAATCTTTAGATATATTTTTAACATTTAAAAGAATTTAGCAATATATGTATGTACATATGTATGTACATATGTATATGTATTTACATATGAACTATAAAATCGTCAATAAAAAGTATGTATGTATGTATGTACATACTTATGTATATTGTAAAAAAATTAGTACTCGATTGAAAAATAGTATTCCAAAAAAACCGAAGTCGCTTTAAATAGGCAACGTTAATAAGACGTCATTTTATTAAGTATACAATATAAAAATAATATTAGATTTCTATAAAATATTATTGGGGATAAGTGAAATTGTGAATATCACAGATATAGAATCATTTGTGGTTTTCAATATTTTTATAAGCCCTCTTGCGAAATTTCTAAAATGCTACTTGGTGTAGTTTACCTCCCACTTGCAGATTTTGCAAACGGTTTCAGACCAGAACACATAAGTAAGTTCATTATAATAACTATTCATAAAGCCACCCTCAACTTGTGTTAATTTTATGTGAATTTAAGCAATTTTGACAACTTGTGGGAGGATGCGGCACGCCTTCCCGTGATTCAATTTAGAAGAATATTTCTGGGGTAGTACCGATCCAAACTTTACAAAAAAAAAAGTGGCCCAAACATGTAAGGCGCACGCTAATGTAATACATACATAAGTATGTATATATGTACATATGTACATATCGTCATATGAATTCATAAAAGCCCTAAGTTACATTGAAAAAATTATGAAAATTTACGCAAAATTTTTCAAAATTTTTTTCGTTTAAGCTTATTTCTTATTGACGAATTAGTACAATTTTAATAAATAAAATTTTCCAGTGACATGAATTTTGATATGGTGGATCGAAATCTACCAAGAAGTCGTTTTTGAATTTTTTGTAACTTAGGGCTTTATTGAAATCATATGACGATATGTATGCATGTAAGTACACACTTACATACTTATGTAGAATGTAGGAACATTTACTAATGCGAAAATACCTATGTATGTACATAAATTCATACAAATG
This sequence comes from Gymnocheta viridis, assembly GCA_956483585.1. Lineage (NCBI taxonomy): Eukaryota > Metazoa > Arthropoda > Insecta > Diptera > Tachinidae > Gymnocheta > Gymnocheta viridis. The sequence continues at coordinate 9,603,111 of OY101443.1, forward strand.
TATGTACATACATATACATACATATGTATGTACATCAGCGGTAAGAAACGGGTTAATGCGTATCAAGCTTAAGGATGAATCAAATTGTACAGATTTAACAAGGATTTCTAATTTTGTTCCTGTAAAAAGTTTATTTTCGTAAGATCGGGTGATAAAGAGAGGGATGGAGGTGCATAATCAGTTATGTATGTATTTGTATATTACATAGTTATCTATTACATACTTACATATGTACTTATGTATATGCATATACATACATATGTACATAATTAAAATTAACTACAAATAAGTGCACAAATGCTTAAAAGTCGCATGGAAAACTCCGTAAGCACTCAGATAACTGACTTTCTAAAAATATGTAATTACGTAGATTTGTATGCTTATACATACATACATATGTACATCCATTCAACCAACACATACTTAGCAGCAGCCACAACAACACAATGAGAACAATCATGGCTGCGACGACGGGCGATAAACTACTACGACAATGCTCGTACAAACGACGAACACAAACAGACAATAAAAATAGTTGTTGCTGACGTCAAACACAAGAGAAAAAGTATTCAATAAAACGAAATAAAATTAATACCTAAATGTTTAAAAACCTTATTGAATTGACTAATTATTTATGTAATAATAATGAGTCAACTTCCGTTTCATAAGCGGCCATATTTGTTATGAAATATACTTTAAAAAAAAGTTTTGTATTCTACATATGTACATACATACATACATACATGTACGTACATATGTACATACATAAGTATGTATAACCTTAAGCGGTTAAATACCCTGTAAAACTAAACTTTTCAGCAAATACATATACTTACACACATACACACTTATGTACTACATACATATGTACACACACATACATATACTTATGTACATAAATAAACTCCATCATGGAAAAATTAATAAAAATCCATTAAGAGATTTGCGTAATTAAAATATGTACATATGTATATATGTATGTACTTACAAACATACATACATTCATTATTTTGTTCGTTCTTGTCTCATGATGAATTTTTCATTAGCCAAAGGAAACGATTAAACACGAACACAGCAACAATAAACTTCGTATTATTTTTTCAATTTTTTTGCGATAAAATAATAAAACAATTGCATGCACTACATTACAACAACAAAAATATACCTACATACAGTGAGTGTTAGTTAAAGTCGTACACAGCCATGACGCAAAGTATCCTTTAATTAATTGTAAAACTAAAGCAATATTAAATATAGTTTTTTAAATTTAAAATCGCATTTGTTCCCAAAATTAATCTAATCTAACTAATATTATACATATGTACTCGTAGATGTGAAAGTTTGGATGTTTATTACGCAATCACGCCAGAACGGTTAAACAGATCTGGATGAAATTTGGCATAAAGATAGATTATAGTCTGGAAAAGCACATACACTCCTGGTAAAATGTACGGTGCTCGTGGGATAGATATGTTTTAATTACTTATATAGCAACGTATCGACATGATGTTTCACATATGTATGTACATAGATAGTGGTATTTTAGAGGTCAGAAAAACTACAAGGAGTACAGAAAAGGACATATCTGGTATTTTATATATTCAGTGAAATATTAATTTTGTTATTAAAAATAAAATATTTGTAGTAAATTTTTTGATTAAAATTATCATAATAAAAACTGTTCGAATAAAGTTATTGGATTCAAAAACAGAACACAATTGTAATGCGATTTCCAATAGAAATTTACATTTTAAACACGTCTAGGGTAGATATTTTTAAATAATATTTCGAATAATTTTGAAAACTAATCTTATTCTGCTTTTATCTTAACTATACTTTATCTCTCTCAAGAAAAAAAACAACCATATTTGCATACAAGTTAATACATTTTTTCAATAAAAAAATTTAAAAAGTAAAATTAAAACGGAAAAGCAATATTATTAAATCAAATTAATGAGCGATTTGTCGTTTTCGGACGACTTTAAAGTCGGATTCTGTTTCATCACGATCTCTAGGTTAGTTTTTTGATAGAAATAAATTTGAAGCTACTGCCTATACAGATCGCATTCAAAATGTAATCAACTTTTTACTTCAAAAAACTACACATATTTCCCGCAAATTGCATTAAAATCTCCAAAAACAACGAGCTTGGTCAAAAGAATGATTTGTTAAAAAAAACGATCCCTTTACTACTTCCATTGTTGCTTTCGACTCAATTGTTTTTAATTTTTCTGAAAATTTTTCATAACGTTTTTGCTTTAAATGTCTATTATGGTAAATATCACTTTTTATATTCTATAACTCTGGCCGAGTTTCATATTCCTCAATAAAACCATTTAAAAATGCGTGCTCTAACCAAGCAATTGTTACCTGCGAAAATTCAAATGAAATTTCTACTAGTAGGTCAGAAGAACTTTTTTTGTGGTTTTTAATCCAAAGTGATTATTATTTTGGCTAAAGTTGGTAATATTTTTAGTCAGAAGCAACTAATTTGTTCGAAAAATAATCCCTTTAAAATAAAAACGATTTTTTTTTATCTTCAACATACCAAATTGATACAGGAATTTTTCGCTATTACACGAGTATGATGGCATACCATTTGCACATACATACATACCAAGAATGATCGTCTAATAGCGGCTTAAACGCATAAAAGGTATTGCACCTAATTTGGTGAATAGCCGAGTTATTTGCACTTAATACACAATTTGAACAACAAATTGAGCTAACAAATTGAAGCAGCAATTATATTTATGAATGAATTTATACATTTTTGGAGTACATTCATTCAATAACCCGAGATTGGTACGCTTCGCCGAATCGACGAATATCAAAATTAAATTGATATTAATAAGAAACTGTGCATATTATGTCAATCAGGAAAATTCAATTTGTTTTGAAAATTCTTTTCAAAAATTATTACAAATATTTTCTTAAAATTTAACTTTAGTTAGTTTAATTTTATAAGAAATAAAAATTAATACAAAATTTGGAAAACATAAAAACTAAAACATTGTTTATCGTTTCCGCTAATCTACATATTGCTCCTTTATTGCAACGTAGTCATATCTAAAAAAACGTAATTTTTGATTTAAGAATGCAGAAATAAGTATGCTTCGTGTCGCTCTTCATTTTGTGTAAAAAAATGTATACAAATATCTAGTTTACTCACCTCTTGAGGAGAGAATACTTTTTTATTTTTCTATTGATGTGTGTGCAAATTAAAAACTTTAAACTCGTTTTCTGACGAACGGGGTTTTTTTTAAAGATATGACTATGTTGCAGTAAAGGAGCGATAAGTACATATACCAATCCGGGGTTCCTTTTAACATTTTAAATAAAACTTTGAATAACTTTTAAACAAATTTCGCACACTAAATTATAAACAGGTACAACTGAAAAATTTTCAAAATCGGGTTTATTACACAAATCAATTCACAGAGCTCTAGCGACCACAAAAATTTCGTTTGCATCACTGCCTTCCTTAATTGGAAAAATACAGTTACATACATACATACATATGTCTGTTTTCATGTTACTTGTTTTAAAGAGTACTATTTTTAGTTGTGACAGCACGCTTATGAGTAACTGAGTGAGTAAAATTGCGTGCATTATTGGATATACATACATATGTATGTACATATGTATGTATGTACATAATACACACTACTCAATGAAAAAATTGCGACTAAAGATTCACAACTCCAAATTAATGCTTACATATTTCCAAAATTACAGCAAAAAATTAAAAAAGTAAACTTTCTTCTAAGACTTTTTGTTGTTGTCTTTACTGCGGAACTAAATTTTATTATAAAATTACAACTAAGTATGTACATAGGTATGTTTTTAAAAAAAGTTTTTTGTTTCTCCTGAACATTTATGAATTTTGAGTTGTGAAAGTTTATTATTTAGTGTGTGATATGTATGTATAAAATCTTCATTGGCAAGTAGAAAATGCATGTGGCAAATTCAGGCCACTTTTCGCACTAATCGCAAATGTTAACAGTCCTGTAAATGTGAACACGATTGATTTTAATTAGTTTACATATGTACATATCTATGTATGTACATAGTATATTATGTCGAGTTCACTGACTTAGAACAAAAAAAGCACTGTAAATGCCCATGAATCAAGAAAACAAGATTGCGCATTACGCAGGTGCGTTATTTTGTTGTGTGTGATTGTGTTGTGACGTGGATATAGAATATGCAATGTAAGCAAAAGTACATTTTTGTATGGAAAGAAGGCCGAAATGTAAAACTTTGGTAGCTCGAGGAAGGTCTTCTTCAAATAGCTCAAGCCCCAACACAAAAGTTTTACTCGACTGCATCTCTTTTCTGTCCATTTAAAATTTTTTTTGAAATCGATGCACCCGTTTAGAAGTTATTTACTAGTTATTTCCAGCTTAGTGCCAAAAATCTCTTACACTTTTTACAACAAACACTCATTTGTATTCTATAATGACGTAGTAGATGCGCAGTAGAAATTTATTTTGTACGGCTGAGTGCGCAATCTTGTTTTCTTGATTCACGGTAAATACTTGTGTGCCATTTTAGGTGACACTCACTGTATGCAGTATATTCCAATAACACTAATAATAATCTTAAGAAAACAACGAACGAACAAACGAGCCTGACCGAAAAACTCGCTGTATGTTCGTATGTATGATTGAAAAACGTTGTTGTTGTTGTTGTTGCTACTGTTCCTCTGCATAAAATTAATGGAAATAACTTGTAAAAGAAAATATCTACTACTGGCATGAAAAACACTTACATACATACATTCATACATACATATGTATGTAAATACAACAAGAAGAAGAAAATCTATGCAGTAGATAAACGACATCAGCAAATATTAACCTCCAAGCGAAAACCAAAGACATCAAATAAAAAAATACTTACACCAACAATAAAAACTAAAACATGTTTCCCACTCTCCTCTTGATTATAAAATGCGAACCAAAAAAATGTATACAAACATACATACATACTTATGTACATGTACGTGCATACTTACATATAAAATACTCTAAAAACTAATTGTTGGCTCTGGTCTGTTGGTCGTTTTGATACGAATGTACAGAGAATCTGCGATAATGTGCAAATAACTTAATAAAAGAAAACACAAAATAAAACTTAAAAAAGCAGAAAACAAAATAAAATTTCACTTTGCAGACAAATGAAATGATAAAAAATAAAAGAAACACAGATCTAGATCTGTTAAAAACTCATTTTTTCAATTTGATTTATCCCAATAAAACTTTTACTATCCCATTCAATTTTAGCAGCAAATGAAAGCTTAGATCTTAAACTTTCTTTTACAACCAAAAAACTTATAACAGTTAATAGGCAAAGTCCTTAAAAAAGTGTTTAAAAATGTTATAATTTTCTGGGAATTTAACTAATTATCAAAAGAATTTCAATATGGCCACGACGACAGCTGTCGTATTTTAACATCGTGTTTAACACAAGAGAGCGAGAGATTGGCAGTATAAATAATGTAAGCATGCCAGTGATGTGGTGTAATAAGCAAAGAGTAAGAAATGTAACAAAGTTCTCTGCAAACATTGTTCAAACAACTCTTAAATAGTACAGCGTCTTTAAGTTGTGGCGAGTAACAGTACATACACTGTTAAATACCTCTGTTAACTTTACTTTATAATCTGTTGTTTATGTTAAGTTGTTTTTGCTTTAGTTAATTCTAGTATTTTATTTTGATATTTTCTATCCACAAACAACGCCTTAAAGCAAAATGTCAAATAACAAAATGATCACTCACATGTTTTGACATTTTTACGAGGGACGACGAAAAACTACCCATTCGATTGCAACACAATAATGGTAGTAGCAGCATTATCATATTTAAGGGTAGAAATACAAACCAAGGAAAACAGAAGCTTAAAAAGAAAAAAAAAAAAGCAAATTCACTGCGGTTGCGGAAGCGATATTTATTGTACTTTTTATGGGCTTTTAAATTGTCTTGAAAAATTACAGACTAAAGTTTTGACTTTCTATCCAAAAGATAATGTAAAATTAGTAAAACATACGTAAAATCCCTTAAAAAATCGGAAATTCCAAAGAGAATCAGAGTTACTTTTAAAAACTTAAAAATGAACTTTGGTTTCAAGCAGCCAATACCATTATTAATACCGGTATCGATTAAATGCTGTTTGAAATTGAGTACCAGTATCTGTAGCGATACCTCAACTCCTCCTTTCGGTTATAAAATACTGGTAGATATTAAAATTTCTTCAAATGCGGCGAGAATTAAAAACAATTAACAGCTGCAGCATCACTTTTGCATGAAATTTTAAAATATTTTAATTTTTATGGCGTTAGTCGCCATATTATTCAATTGAGATTAGTCACAATGTCTCAAATTTATATTAATGAAGATTAATAATAAAAAAGTCGCATTTGAAAAAAATCCCTTACCTTAGTATTTCGTAAACATAAAAACAATTTTAAATTCAAAGTATTTAAAAAAGTAATAGAAATAATAATAAAAAATAGCTTAAAATTTTAGAGCATAAAATAGGTAAATGAAACGAAAATATTATAATACATGAAGTTTAAAAATAAATGTTATTTAACGGGAAAAAAATTACAATTAAAAATTGTTGGTTGTAGCTAACAGAGGTTTAATTTTGATGACTCGTAAAGAAATGAAAACCACTCAATGAAATTGCAAACGAATCGCTCTTACCATTTATAAACCAAACATATATATTTTTTATTTGTAAATTCTTAAAGACACATGCCTGCAAAATTATAAATTTTTATGACCACCTCTTTTGGTTTATTGCGTTCAAAACTTTTTTCTTGTTTTTGGCCAGCAGTAACTATTTTAGAATTTGTTGAAAATCCTTTTCCGTATGCAATAGCAATCTTATGACTTTCCATCTGTCACATTGTTTTATCTTGTGAAAAAGTATTAAATTAATGCCACTTACTTTTCTAAATAAAAGCGTGCTCTTAAAATAAAAATTCACTCCGGGAGTTTCTAATAAATTAATTTTTTTTTAAACTAATATTATATTGAAAATTAAAAAAAAAATTACCCATACAATTGTAAGCTTTGGTTGTCAACCTTTCAAAAATTACTTAAATACAGTCAAACTTCCATAGCTCGAACTTCTATAACTCGAAAGAGAGAAAATACCCTACGATTCTCCTTCTGTAAATCGAACTTCTATAGCTCGAAGTTCTCCATAATTCGAACGAAATTATATGCATACATATGAATTCTATAGCTGCAATTTTTTATTCCTGGGATCCCATCCTAAGCAGTAATGGCAAAGGTTCGTTGGTGGTCTACCAGAAATGATGTAGAGAATTCTTTTCGAACATTGAATTCATCCGCCTGGCCCACGATTTTGAACGATATCGTATATATTTGCAAACTACAACTGATGAGCACTATAAGGATTTGAACAATTTAGAGTAATTTTTTTTTCTAATAAAAAAGTCAATTTTTAGTCATTAATTTCGTAAATTTATCATTGGAGATATTTTATTTAAAAAAAATTTTAAAATTTTCAGAATAATTTACTTCACTATATTCGTAGCTTATACAGTAGTTTTCCGATTTAGCGAACATCGCATTTAACGAACACTTAAATTTTTATTTCTATTAAGTAAGTACCCTATATAACAATTAAATATTTTATTTTATGATCGTTTTAACGAGCAAATGTAAAACAAAGCGAAAATGATGAAGAGCTTTAACACTTTTGATAGAACTTCAAGAAGATGCTATTAAAAAAGATATCCCTGCCAAAAAAACAGACTGTGCTCAAACAATTTTTTAAATAAATTATTTTTGTACAACAGTGTTTTTATGAATTTGTCCTTTCCTTATACATATTTTTAAATAAATATTTATTTTAAATTACTATAATTTTTTTTTCAACAAATAAATTCTATAACTCTATTCTATAAGTTTTCGTAAGCCGACATTTTTTTTTTGATAATGGTGATTCGATTTATGGAAGTTCGACTGTAATTGCATTAAAGAACCATGAACTCAGAAAAACTCGAAGTTAAGCTAAAGAAGTCGAAAACTTTCGGCAGGCTCGGCAAATAACACATATTCGGATATGCGGCAAAAAAGCCTTAACCTTTACTACCAACCCACCACTTTACTAAAGTAATCACGAACACGCAAGTAATACAAGTTATTCCGAAAAAATTAAAAACTATCCGGAAATTCGAAATTTAGCATATGCTCCAAAATTTACAAAAAAAAAACAAAAAATTAAGTCCACTCCACCAGAAACCTAAAACTGCACTATAAAAAAAAATTCAAATTTGCAAAAATAAAAGTTACTCCGAAGAAATATGAAAATTTTTTCTCAATTCGGAATTTAATAAATGTACGCAAATGCTCCAAAAGTGCTTTAAATCCAACATAAAGTCATAATTTGACTAAATAAATCAGAAACTCGCAAAAAATATAACATTTTTCATTTTAAAAGAACAAACACAAACTGCGAAGCCATTTTTGCTTGTCTGCAGAAACATTCAGAGCCTAGGCAGGTATCGAACCTGCGTCTAGTACGCTATCTACTACTCTACGGGGGCTCCCCTTATTTAAAATATTTGTCTAGACATTATTTGTATAAATACAAATTTGAAACCACATTCAACCGAGCCACCTAAACAGTGGCGGAAACATGGAAACACGCATGAACACTGATGATAGGAGCGTAGCGGCTCCCGAAAAACAACGTTGTTTCTGTTCTGCCGTGTAAGTTGAAATTAATTTATGTTAAAATTTCCCCTTGTTCCTTTGGAATATTGTCTCATGTTCAATTCTTTCTGACTAAAAAATAATAATCACTTTGAATTAAAAACTACTAAAATATTTCCTATTTTTCTGAACCCTGAATGTTGAGAATGCATGAAAAGTATCTTAAATTAACCAGAAGCACATAATTTCATTGCAGAAATAGAAAACTCGCAAAAATAGAAGTTCTACACATTCAACACTGGATCAGTTTAATTTGGGACTGCCCTCGTACCATACATGCTACTATGTAGTCTCTTTTGTTTTGCCTTATCTCACTTTGTGTTTATTTATGTATGAATGTATGTCTCTCATAGATTTTAGCTAAACTCTCTTTATATTGTATCTTTTAAAGTTCTTGTTTTCGCCGGAAGTTTTTATTTCTATTCTTTTATTTTTAACATCATGATTTGAATGAATGTAAATGTGGCTTTTTCTTCCTGTTCATGTTTTCTCACATCGACGCCATTTTTTTACCATACCTTTTTTGTTTTTCTTCATTCTTTATTATTTTCATTTGTATCAAAACACTGAAGCAGCTGTTGCTTGTTTAGTTCGTTAATTATACGAACGTACGAATGCTTTCTGTTGCTCGTGTGTTTGTTTATACTTTATTTTCTTTTATTGATTTTGTACTCTTTATCGCTACCTCTGACTCTCTCACTCTCACACTCTCTCGTTCGACAATCATTTTAGTTGGCTGTTAATAATTGATGTTTTATTGCACGTTATTACAAGTATTTTGGAAAGTTTTTATTTATTTACTTATTTATTTATGCATGCATGTATGTGTGTATGTATGTATGAATGTTTGTACTGTTTATTGTAGTTGTCAGTGCATTCTGTATGTCCTTGGATGGTAAAGGACAAGGCAGAGTTGTCAATATAACAGTTGTATTGAATGTATACGTAACAATTCTTTACGCCATTTCCCATAGAAAGAGAGCCGAATGGCGCTTGCTGCTAAGTTTATTTTCATTTTACCATCTTTATGTTTTGCCATTGAAATGGTGTGCCTATCAATACGTATACTTAATATAAATAGTATTTTAATTTAAGTATATTTGAATGAATTGTGTTATTTATTAAAAGATGTTTTTTAACAACATCAACTTAATAATAATACCTATAAGATCTGTGAGGATCCAGCTTAAACATTCTCTCTTTCCGCATCTACATTAATCATGATTCATCATCATACAATAATAGACGTTATGTACATATGTACATTTATGTATGCATGCATAATTTCATTATTGTATGACATGCCTACATACATATGTATGTATGTACATATGTATGTATTTACAACATATTTTTCTTGCCATAAATGAAGATATTTAAAATAACAAATAATAAAAATAGCATTAATTGAGTTCCTTCATTTATCTAATTTTCTGGTACTTGAGTTTTGTTAAAAGATGCGTAGTCACCGTCAGTCTACAAATGCAGTTTTCTTATGTAAATTGCATTCGTTTCGACTTTCATTTGTACAATATTCGTTTTGATTACAGACAGTTTATATACATATGTATGTATGTACATAGAATTGCTTTGCAACAGGCAAAGTTCACTTTGTCAAAGTCTTTTCAATTTTCTTTTAATCTTTGCTTCCCAAAGTTTACTTTCACAAATTTTGTGATCTTTTGCTGGATGAACATGCAAACCAAACACATACACATGCAACCATATACAAATATATACATATGTATATATGTATGTAGTATGTTTAAACGACAAACGAAGAAGAAAGCAACTTTGCGAGTACATCAAAGTCTCTACTCACCCCCCATTATTCTTTCCCTTTTCACCAACAAACTCAAGATCATTGTAGAATCATGATGGAATAATACAGGTAGTGTCGAATCTACAACAACACTGCTTTTAGGTTCGAAGCTGTCAAAAAGTACAAAAGATTTGTAAAAATCTTTTAAATATGTGATAAGTAAACAGAACAGAAAAGCATATTTTATACTGAGAAATTCTCCACAGCTGTAGGTTCCAAGAAAACATGGAAAACTATAAAAGAAATTGGTATAGGCAAATTTAAAAGCAATGAAACTTGTTGTTTTGATCCTGATGAGCTCAACAAAAAAATTTCTAAGCGCAACTATGGTTGAAGCTGACCTTAGTTATTACAATGACAACAGTCGAGAGTCCTCTTACAACTTTTCCCTTGATTGTGTATCCCAATATGATGTTCTTTCAAGCTGTTTGACTATCAATTCAAACTTTGTTGGTGCAGATTTTATTCACCCTAAATTTTTCAAAATTCTTCTGCCGAAACTGCTGCCTTTTGTAACGCATATAATTAACACAATAATTACTACTACCCGCTATCCCTTGAACTGGAAAAATGCTAAAATTATACCTGTTCGTAAAACCAGTACAGAACTTAGACCTATTGCTATTTTAATTTTTATGTCCAAAATATTCGAAATGGTTGTTCACAACGAAGTAACATGTTTTGTAAATGATCACAATTTGCTGAGTGAGCAGCAGTCTGGTTTTCGCAGTAAACATAGTTGCATCACTGCATTAGTAGATCTTGCAGAAGACATAAGAAAATCAATTGACGAACGGAAAATAAACTTCTTAGTACTCTTAGATCACTCGAAAGCCTTCGATACAATTGATCACAAACTTTTATGTAATAAATTTAAAAAAACATGTTTATGTTCTCCACAACAGCTACACAATTGATATAAACATACCTATCAAATAGGTCGCAGTTTGTTCAAAATTCAAAAGCAACCAAAAATCCAATCTTCTACAAGTTAGTAGAGGAGTACCCCAAGGTTCAATCCTTGGACCTTTGCTATTCTCGTTGTATATTAATGATCTGCCGAAACAACTTTGTAACTGTAAAGTGAGACTATATGCTGACGATGCTCAAATTTATATAGAATATTATTCATTGAAAATTGAACAATGCACCGTAATATTGAATGCCGAACTCCAGCGTATCTATTGTTGGGCTAATGCTAATGGTCTTAGTATCAATCCTAATAAATACAAATACCTGGTTAGCAAAAGCGACCATTAAATGACATCATACCCGAACTATTGCTAAAGAGAATTCGTTTGGAAAATGAAGATTCAGCAAAAAATCTTGGCGTCATTTTTAATAAAAATCTATCTTGTTCCAATCACGTTAATTACGCTTCTGGCCGTTCATATTC